>VXAY01002707.1:382612-396593 GCA_013399855.1 Oxyruncus cristatus | reverse complement strand
GGTAACAGCTATTTAACAAGATATTTTTAATTTTAAATTATATATTTATTTTAGATAAACTGTACATAGTATTTATATTTATTGTAGGTCTGGCCCTGTGTCCTTCGTGTAGGTTCAAGATGACAGGGGTCAGACCTCCCTTATTTTTTAAGTGCAATGTAATATTCTAATAAATAACACTTTGTAACAAATGCTTGGGTTGTTAGTTTAATGATGGTGGTGGAAAGGATTCAGGATTCTGAAGGCCTTGCTAATGGGGTACTGCCAAGAGCAGCAGAGAGTGTGCTGATGGATCAGCTTGTGCTATCCCTGGGGAGCAGTGTGCTGTGAGGAGCTGGGGGCAGGATCCATCCTCTGCAGCCAGGCCATGTGGATTTTTTTGAGATTTGCTTCATCTTTACCAGCTGATGCCCTGGGCGGGGTGTGATGTTTGTGTGTCTGCTCACCAAGCAAAGCTGCCTCCAGTGTGAGTGAAGCCACTCTGGCTGCTGATCCACTCAAATGGAATTGGTTCCTGGTTTTAAGCCAGCACAAGTTGCCCAGAGAAGCTGTGGCTCCCCCAGCCATGGAAGTGTTCAAGGCCAAGCTGGATGGGCCTCGGAGCAACCTGGTCTAGTGAAAGGTGGACTGGATGATCTTAAAAGTCCCTTCCAACCAAATAATTCTATCATTTGTCAAAGAAGAAGCCAGAGGTGGACTCACACCTTCACTGTAGGGGATCTCAGCTGTCCCTGGGGCCACTGCAGGCTTCTGGGGCTGGAGTCATTCCATCCACAAAGCATCACTTCAGGTGACATCTCAGGAGCGATTCAGGACTTTGCAGTAAAAATAACCCCAAACCACTTCTTTCCTCTTCTCTTAGGGGGGAGCTGAGGTTAGGGAGAGATGCTGGCTCTGGCAGAGAGCTTTGAGGCAGCCCCTGGAGGTGTGGAACTCCAGTCAGCAAAGGGGAGAGTTGAGCTGCTGCTTTCCACCCCTCCTGCAGTGTGCATTCAAGTTGAGCAGTGAGTACTTTGCGGAGCTTTTTGGACTAATTTACCCAAACCCCAGCTCTGACAAAGTATGAAATAACCTCTTCCCTAGTGAGCATAAAGGGTGCTCAGAAGGTATGTGTGCTCATCCCTCTTGTGCAGCTGCTTTTTGTGGTGGCAAAGCCTGGTCTGTGGGAAGGGGGAGCGCAGCAATTGTTGAGCTTTCCAGTGCTTGTTGTGATGAGGCTGAAGGACACAGCTGTGACCAAGGGGGGGTGACCACAGTGTTATCGTCTGGAGAGTTAAAGCCTCGGCAGCTGCAGTAACCCAGTCCCAGAGCCAGGGAAACGATTTACTGACTGTGCAAATGTGACTCTCTGTGCTGTGGCAATGCCAGTTTGATCAGGGACTCCAAATAGTCTTTTCCAGAGTCTATTAAGCAAATAATGCCCCTGGCTGCTGTGCAGGAGGCCCTTATACCCCAGGGCTATGTTCCTACCTCAGTGTGCTGCTGCTGCTTCTCGCCTTCCCAGAGCTGCTGTAGCCCTGCAGCTTTTCTGCCTTTCCCCGTGGGCAGCTCCACTTGCTTGGGCTCTACCGCATCCTGGCGGGAATAGCTCTGCTGGAAGGAGTCTCAGCAGATAGCTGGAACTTGTGCCCAGAGCCCAGCTGCTCTCTGCCCTCCTCCTGCCCTGCAGGGACATGTCCTGCCTCTGTGCAGGCTGGGCTGCCCATGGCTAGGGATTTAACAGGCCAAGAGGTGGCAAACATGCTTTGGAGATGTAGGGAGATGTAGGGAAGATGGCTGGATCAGTGGGCTGGCTCCCTGTGCCCCACTGGGCTGGGAAAGGCTGGCAATCCTAGAGATGCTCCCTTTTGTTCCGCTTACTGTCCAGCATCTTTGTTGGAGACACACACAGTGGGATCAAGGGCACCCTCAGCGAGTTTGCTGATGACACTGAGCTGTGTGGTGCAGTCACACGCTGGAGGGAAGGGATGGATTCAGAGGGATCTGGACAGGCTGGAGAGATGGGACCATGTGAACCTCGTGAAGTTCAACAAAAGGTAAATGTAATGTCCTACACCTGGGTCTTGGCAATCCCAGGCACACAAACAGGTTGGGAAGGAGAAGGGATGGGGAGCAGCTCTATGGAGAAAGACTTGGGGGTGACAGTTGATGAAAAGCTCAACATGAACCAGCAGTGAGCACTCACAGCCCAGAAAGCCAACAGGATCCTGAGCTGCATCCCAAGGAGTGTGGCCAGCGGGTCAAAGGAGGGAATCCTTCCCCTCTACTCTGTACAGTTGTGGTGGGCCCAACATAAGAAGGACGTGGAACTGTTGGAACAAGGCCAGAGGAAGCCACTCTGGACATTGATAAGGGGACTGGAGCACCTCCCCTGTGAAGACAGGCTGAGAAAACTGGGGCTGTTCAGCCTGAAGAAGGGAAGGCTGAGAGGAGACCTCACAGCACCTTCCAGGATCTGAAGGGGTCTATGGGGAAGTCAGTGAGGGACTCTTCATCAGCAACTGCAGTGACAGGACAAGAAGTAATGGGTACATACTGAAAAAGGGGAGATTTCGGTTAGATACACAGAATAAATTCTTTTACTGTGAGGGTGGTCAGTCCCTGGCACAGGACGCCCAGAGAAGCTGTGGCTGCCCCATCCCTGGAAGTGTCCAAGGCCAGGTTGGAGGGGGCTTGGAGCAACCTGGGCTAGTGGAAGGTGTCCCTGCCCACGGTGGGGGGCTGGGACTAGATGGTCTTTAAGGACCATTCCAACGCCTTCGCATTCCGTGATTCCAAGGTAGAGGATGCTTCTGCCCCTCTGCAGAACCACCGGTATGCGCCGGCCTCGGCCGACCCCTCCGGAGCCCCCGGGACCGCCCCCTCGCCCGCGCATGCGCCGTGCGGGCACAAGATGGCGGCGCCCGTGGACCTGGAGCTGAAGAAGGTACGAGACCCCCGCCCGTGTGTGTGTCCCCCCGCCCTCGTGTGCTCCCACCCGTGTCTCTGCGTCCCTCGTGTCCCCCCCCACCTGTGTCGTCCGCCCCACCCCGGTTCCTCCTACCACCTCTGTGTCCCCTCACCCCGTGTGTGTCCCCACCGTGTGTCCACTCCCCGCGTGTCACGCCCCACTCGTGTGTGTGTCTCCCGTGTTCCTCATGTCCCCCCCGACCCGTGTGTTTCCCCCTCGCCCCCGTCCCCCTGCCCGTGTGTCCCTCTATGTCTCCCTAGCCATGTGTGTGTCCCACCATGTCCCTCTACCCGTATGTCCGCACCCGTGTCCTCCTCCCTGGGTGTGTTCCCACCCGGGTCTCTTCACCGTACGTTTCCCCACCCGTGTGTGTGTTTTGTGTGTGCCCCCACCCATGTGTGTCTCCTATGTCGTCCCCTTGTGTGTTCCCTCACCCGTGTGTCCTACGCCTGTGTGTCCCACTGTGTCCCTCCGCCCACATGTGTCTCGTGCCTCTCCTGCATGTGTGTGTCCCATTGTGTCTCCCCACCGGTGTGTGTCTCCTGTGTCCTCAGTCCCCCTACCCTTGTGTCCTCCCCAATATGTCCCGTCGGCTGATCCCTTCCTTCTCCACATCCCCGTCCGGTTGTGCTCCCGCTGCCGGCCGGGACAGCCCTCACTCTGCCTCCCTCCCCTGGCCAGGCCTTCACGGAGCTGCAGGCCAAGGTGATGGACACGCAGCAGAAGGTGAAACTGGCTGACCTGCAGATCGAGCAGCTCAGCAAGACCAAGAAACACGCCCACCTCACTGACACCGAGGTGATGATGCTGGTGGACGAGACCCGCATGTACGAGGGCGTGGGAAGGATGTGAGTACCCACTGGAGAGGGGGTAACCCCAGCTCTGTGTGTGGGCAGAGGGGATCCCCAATTCAGGAAAGACATTGGAGCAGCTCCAGAGAAGGGCAGTGGAGCTGGGGAAGGGTCTGGAGCACCAGGAGCAGCTGAGGGAACTGGGGGGGCTCAGCCTGGAGAAGGGAGGTTCAGGGGGGACCTTCTCGCTCTCTACAAGAGAGTGGAGCCAGGTGGGGTCGGGCTCTGCTCCCAGGGAACAAGGGATAGGACAAGAGGATGTAGTCTTAAGCTGCACTGGGAAGGTTTAGGTTGGACATCAGGAAGAATTTCTTCACAGAAGGGGTGATTCGACATTGGAATGGGCTACCCAGGGCATTGGGGGACTCACCATCCCTGGAGGTGTTTGAGGACATGGCAGTCAGTGCTCTGGTCTGGGTGACAAGGTGATGTTCAGTCATAGGTTGGACTTGATGATCTCAAAGGACTTTTCTGACCAGACTCTGTGATTCTGAGACCCCCAGCCTGCGTCTGTATGAGGCCTCCAGGCTGCTGCCCTGGGCAGGATCTCTCCCTTCATGAAAAGCACACCAGCTTTCTCTCAGCACATTGATTTGTTTCCTTTTTTCTCATTGTCTTCCACTTTTAATTCCAGCAATCTGCCTGGGAATGCAGTGAGTGCTTACTGGGTATTACCTCTCAGGGTTAGTATGGGCTGCTTTGAAGAAGAGCTGTTATGAATGATATTGCCTTTGTGTGGTTTTGCTTGCTGGCTGAGCTCCCAGCCCTGATGCTCCACTCAGGCACCTCTGGGAAGTTTGTAGTTTTGACTAGCAGAGCAGCGCTCTGATGCCAAATAGCATTTGTGAGAAGGCTCTCATGGATCTGTCCATAGTCAGTCATTTCCTATATGCACCCCCTGTGCACGGTTCATATTCTACAGAAATGCCCTTTGCAGTGTTGTGCCAAGGAATGGATCTTGTGCCATTGCTTGGATATTTTCAAACCTTTGGAAGTGAGCATAGGGCTTGTGTGGCCACTCCCAGTGCACTAAAGATGTGCTTCATGTGTTGGGTGGTTGTGAAAAGAAACACCTTAAACCAGACTTGAGGTGTTTTGATTAATTTTCCCAATGCACGTTGGTGGGACTTAAGCAGCCTCTGATACAGGACCATACAAAGTGGTTTCAAATCTGAACCACGTGCTTGCTTGGCAAGTATCACACTAGATTTCTGTGTTTCTGATTTGAGAAATAGGATTTTTCCACTGCTGTGATTTTTCTCTCTTATCTCTTGTGCATTGGGTAACAGTGATGACTGCTCATCTCGGGATATGCTTTGCGAAACGGCGGATCTGCTCTGATGCTGCCAAAAGGGGTGATTGTATCGACCTCTTCCCCCACCCTGCTTACCCCACCTTCTCCATGTTAAAGGGCATGATCACAGGGATGAGCAGTGAGCCAGGTCAGGCTGCAAGTGCCCTGATCCATCAGCCTATGCAATCTCCAGACCAAGCTGTAGGGCGGTGGCAGGACGGGGAAGCCAGGAATGGTGTGTACTTTGCCTTTTGCTGGGACTTTTCAGGTGAAGTTGTCCCCAGGCCAATGGAGATGTTCAGAGTGACAGTCCCCTTCTTGGTTCCCACTAAATAAACTTTTCCAAGTAGGTGCATTCCACCTAAGTGCTGGGTTTGGTGAGGATGCTGGTGACTGGCACCCTAAAAGGAGACACAGTCTGGTCCCTTGCAAGAGGCGACTGATTGACCCGGGCAGGCTGTAGATGTAGTAAACACTCATGTGTGGAGTAGTCATGAGATGTCTCAAGAGGGTTTTTTTTCTGTTTGGGTTTGTCAAAGAGCAGACAGGTGAAGAGCAGAAGATAATTCTGGAGTCAACATGTTTTTCTAAGGCTTTTTTAAAATGCAAAAGTACAGAATACTTCTATGTGGAGAAGTCCCTCCAGATACCTGAGAAGTATGAGTGTATTGGTGTTTTGTTGCAAAGTAATCCTGGTTGTGAATCAGATGTGGGGAGCAGAAGGTGTTTGGGTGATGGCTAAAGTGCATTTTTCTGCTTTCTGCTTCTGCCTCCTCCTTAGGGGTAAGAGTCACCTTCTTTGTGTCCTAAGCCATTTACCCTTCTTCTGTGTGCAGGAGCTGCAGCAGCCACAGTTTTCTGGGAGTCCTGTTTTCCTTTCCATGACCAGCCAGGTACCCTGGCAGCTCTGACTTGTCAGGGATGGCAGAGGCGCCAGCAGGGAAAATATTTGCATTATGATAGTATTTAAAAACTGAACTCTTCATGGGCTTTGCTGTGCTAGTGGCTGTGCAAATACAGATTGAGAGACTGCTCTTCTTCTGAACACTACTCAGTCACTCTGTTTTAACTTTTTTTTTTGTCCTGGCTAAGCTTGACAGGGTATTTCTGTGAGCTCTGCCTGCCCCACCTGTGGGGCTGAAGCTGCCTTGCCAGTTGGTATGATCTGTGCACCAAAGAGATGGGGCATTTACTGGAGCCCATTCCAACCCTTAGTAGACCATTTATTGGTGAAATCTGGGCTTTTAGCAAAGCAGACTAAAGCAGCCCTTGAGCAGGAGTTAAAATCCAAGGGTAGTCTGGCATCTTTTGTTCCACTGGAGACCAAAGGAGATGGTCACTATGGTTCTTCTGGACACAGAAGCCGTGTTCTGTGAAGTGGAATAGCAGATGTTTTAATTTGTTGGCTTCATTGTCTTGCATGGACGTGGAGTTTGGCCACTAAAGGGATATTTGTGATGTCTCAATTTCATTTGCGTAGTCCAGCATGCAAATGTTGGAGCTCTAAAGAGTTCCAGTTACCCAGGAAGGGTGGAGGTTTGCGTCAGCACTGAGTCTGATTATCAGAGCTCTTCTGCTTGAATAGCTCAATTCTTTGAAATAAGTTTTGTGCTTCTATTCCTGTGCTCCATTTTTTTTTTTTTTTAATTTCCTTTTTTTATTTCTCCAATCCATTTAAGCTGCTCCTTAGAATGTGACTTCTGATAGGGTTTCTCTGGTTTTTTGTCCAGCTTTGGTGCTCTGTGCGGAGGGCTGGGGTGTACAGTTCTGTAGGACAAGATACTCAAGGTTTTCGTGGAATTTGAAGGCTCAGGGAACAGTGGTGACGTGCTTCAAACTGGGAGGAAGTCTGTCCAGTTGGGTACTTCCTTCCGTGATACTTGGAAAACACTTGTGTGGTTTTTGTTCTCTGAACCCCAACCTTGAGCCTCCTCCCTTCCCAAAAGGCTTTCCCTGCACTGCTGGTGAATGTGTAAGTCCATTTGTTGTTCCTCAACTTGATCTTCCTCTTTTTTTTGGTAAATATTGCAGTTTGTGTAACAAACCAAAGCCTTACTGGCCTCCACGTGTGGGCTCAATTTACTCTTGCTGAAGCTATTTCTGGTTTGACACAAGAAATGTCAGTGCCACATAGTATGAGCTGATGAATTGCTGTGTACTGTACATATCCGTGAGGCTGGGATATCATCTGAGGGGTGGCATCTTGCCAAATACATTTCACTTCTGTTACTTCATACTCTTTTGAAAGGCCTGTTACGTAGCCTGAGACAGTTACCACTGTGCTGGACTTCTGCTTCGGCTGTTTAGGAGCTGATATCATCGTGTTGCTTTGAGAACTATGTTGAAAGTTTAAGCTTCAGAATTCTGTCTGAATATTTTGGACCTTTACATTCTTCTACCCCATAACCTGGACAAGATCCTTATTTACAGCAGAAAAATGTCTGGCACTTGTGCAGGACAGTGAGGAGAGCACTGCAGTTTGTCATACCATGCCAAAATAGACACTCAGTTTTGGTTTGATATTGCTTTATCGTGAGTTTACTTGGGCAGCAAATGGGAGAACACTTGGAAAGAGAAAATATATGAAAGTAAAAATCAAGCAAATGCTGTAGCACAGCTTTATGTTCAAGGTTTTCTGCAAGTGTAGTGTGTTATCCCAGCTGTTATCCTTATAAAATGACTTTGTGTCATTACAGTATTTTATAGGATAGCTGTAATAATATGATTTTGACTTTTTTTTTTTTTTTTAAAGAGTGGTTCAGATTTTTGGAGGCTGAACCCTACACAAGTGAAACCTGAGAGAGGATTGAATGTCCTTGATCATTCCTGGGACTTAAATGCATTGTTGCTTTTACTGTGATTCCTGGTTTTGTTTGAAATGAGACATCATCAGTCACTGTTAGCTCTTTCCTGGACCTCTAAAGACAGCAGTCACTGCTGCACATCCCTCGATGCAGCTGCATTTTCACTGTGTGTGTGTGAGAGAGGTGTGTGTTTGATTGTACCAGTGCAGATCTCTGCAGAACATGCTCAGCTGTCCTGTGATTCCCATGTCAAAAAACTCCTAAAGAGCTGAAGGACATGCAAGGCTTAATCTTCATGGTTCAGTTACTAACTATAGATTGGTCTGTGAAATCCGAGTGGCTTCTCCATGGCCCCTCTCTGTGGGTACGGCTTGGAGTGGTGCTGGGGCCCGGCTGCTGAGGAGCTGGCAGGTGCTGCAGGCACAGCCAGCAGAAGCCCCAGCTTCTGGAGGCGAAAGTCCTGCTCCTCAAACCTGATTTCCTTCCATGACAGGGTAACCCAACCTAGCTGATCTTGGAAAGCCAGGGATGTGATCTTTTTGGGTTTCAGTAAAGCCTTTGATACTGTCTCTCACAGGATCCTTCTGGACGAACACATCATATGGTGGGTGAGCAACTGGCTCATGGGTCGGGCACAAAGGGTGACGGTGACATCAGGGTGGTGACCTGTCACTAGTGGGGTTCCACAGGCCTCCATTGTAGGCCCTGTGCTCCTCAAAGTCTTCATTAATGATTTGGACACAGCACCGGAAGGGACACTGAGCAAGTTTGCCCACACTAAACTGGGAGGAGCTGTCGACTCCCTCAGGGGCAGAGAGACCTTGATAAATCAGAGAGATGGACAATCACCCACCACTGGAAGTTCAACAAGGGGAAGTGCCGGATTCTGCCCCTGGGATGGGACAAGCCTGGATGTACGAACAGACTGGGAATGAGAGACTGGAAAGCAGTGCTGGGAAAGGGCCCTGGGGGTCCTGGTCAATGGCCAATTGGATAGTCAGCAGTGCCCTGGCAGCCAGGAGTGCCAACCCTGTCCTGGGGGCATCAGGCCCAGCATTGCCAGACTCCCTCTCCAGGGAGGGGGTTGTCCCGCTCTGCTCTCTGTGGCCTCACCTCGGGTTCTGGGGGCAGTTTTGGGCACTATAACATCAAAAAGACATTAAGCTATTGGAGAGTGTCTAAAGGAGGGACATGAGGATGCTGAAGGGTTTGAAAGGGAAGCCTTAGAGGAGCAGCTGAGGGCACTCGGTATGTTCAGTCTGGAGGAGACTGAGGTCAGACCTCATTGTGGTCTTCAACATTCTCATGAGGGGCAGTGGAGGGGCAGGCACTGATCTCTTCACTCTTGTGACCAGTGACAGGATTTGAGGGAACAGATGGAGCTGTGTCAGGGGAGGTCTGAGTTGGATATCAGGAAAAGGTTTTGCCCCTAGAGAGTGGTTGGGCACTGAACAGGCTCCCCAGGGCAGTGGGCACAGGACCAAGGCTGGCAGAGCTCAAGAAGTGTTTGAATTCAGTGCTGACTTGAGTCCCAGCGACCAGCGCTTTGCTGTCAGCCTCTGGTCAATATGTGGTTTATAGACTTGAAGCTTTTCCACATAGCTATTGAAAAAGGGAAGATTTATTTTCCACAGTAAGTCTGGTGTGTGTAGAAGTTACTCAGGCACTGAGCTGTGAAGAAAACAAAATTTGTGTCCAGCTGCTTGACCACTGTTTCTGCTGTACATTGAACGAGGCCAAGGGTGTTGAGAGCTGAGAAATCAGAGGTTAAACGGGCATAATTCAAAAGGTTTTCCATTGCCTAGTTGTTTTTTATTTCAGGTTTTTCTTCATTTTGAGTTACTCACTTTTGCAGCCTGATCTTCACAGTGCTAGGTGTGAGTGGGTCTGTAAAAGTTTGCATGATCTTTTTAGAGAGCTCTCATGGAAACCAAAAATGAGAATGATGCACATGGGTGATGCAGTAGTTGTCTGTACAGCTGCCTGTGATTTGGTCAGTGAAGTGAAGGGCAGTAGCTTGTTGTATCCCCTGTGAGAGGAGCGTAGCTGGTCTGTGGGTTCTGTGCTTACTGCTGGCAGCACTGGGATGGATACTGGGAGTCTGGACTCCTGGATTTGGTTTCAGCTCAGAAAGGGAGCTTGTTCTTGGGGGCACAGGCTCCTTTTCCAACTTGACATCTGATTTCTCAAACACATTCCCTCCACTGCCCTCCCCCCGCGTAGTTCTTGATCTTATTCCTGCTGCCCTGGGCTGTTTGTTTGTAATCTCTTGGATATCTTGGTCCAGTTACAGCTCTCCTGCCCTGCTGATCTACATAATTTCTCCATGTAATACCAAAACGTCAGAGGAGAAGAGATTTCCATGGCTTGTGTGCAAGATGTCTATCTGCCCTGTTCTAGGAAACAGCTGCATTTCTTTAAAAAATCAGCTTTAGACAAGAGAACTTGGACGCGCCCGATAAGTCCTTGTTTGTCAAATGCATAAGCAACAGAAACAAGGGTCTTAAAATAAAAATAATAGCTAATAGCTAATTTAAAATAAAAATGGGTCTTTTACTTATCCCTTCTTGAAATAAGCCTGTTGGTTGTAGTCCCCCACCCACTGTGTGGGTGTTCTGATAGAAGATTAGCTATACAGCTTTTCCTCGATCCTTGTCTTCCTTGCCCAGGGACATTTAACTCTTTAGGAACATTTTTCTCTTGGGACTAAGACTATGACATTCAAACAAGTCTGTTCCGTTATTTTCTTTATCCTTAACTTTTTCCCCACCTGACAACAGACAACACAGAGAAAGGAGATGCCTGAGTAAATTTAGAGGAGGTGAAAACTGGAGAAAAGAAGGATCAGGAGGGAGACAGGCTGCTCGTGCAAACTGCTCTTGTTGCTAGAAGAGGCAGTTTGATCTGCTGTGCTCCACGTGCTGCCATGGAAATTCCAGGGCCTTCACAAAGCCCTGCACTTGCAGGTCAGGCTGTTGTGGGGAGTGAGGGCTGTAAAAAGGCACCTTGGTTTTGTCCCTGCCTGCAGAAAGGGGAAAGCTGGGCTCTCTTGCAGATGTAACCCATCTGTTCGTTCAGTGGCTCAGAGTTCTGTTTGAATACATGCTAGACAAGTATTAAATGTTTTTTGAGGAGCTTAAACTGCTCCTGCTTTTGTGACTTGCTGTGTCAAATGACTTTGCAAAACCATTATGGAACATGACTGATTTCTGAAGTTCTCCACGCACTTAAAATGCCACTCTGGTATTCTGAAACAGCAAGAAACTTCCACTTATTTTAGTATTTAGTGAATTTGAAGTACTGTATTTTGGGTCTGTTTCTCCATTTCCTGAAGGAAATACAGGAATAAAGGGTGAGAGTCCCTGGGGAAATACTGAATGCCTAGAGCATTTCTTTCAGGATGTAGGGCTGTTTCTCTGGTTTAGCACAGAGGATGTGGCTTTCCTAGGGCAGAGGAGAAGGGCCAAATCACTGGACCAAAGAAGTACTGGGAGTGTCGCCATTTATTCTGTCTTGCTTTGAGGATGCCCTTCCAGGTGCGGAGTCAATGGATATTCAGCCAGCAGGGAGGGTGTGACAAGGTACTCAGGGCACACAGCTGTTGGATCTCTGAACTGGTGTGTGTATGTCAGAATAATATATAAATTTTATGTGGAACAGCCTTATAACAAATAAGAAATTTAGTTCTGAGCATCCTGACCTTGCTGCCTGTTCGAAGCTTGAAAGAAGGAAGGGCTCATTCATGACTTCTGCATCAAAACACTGAATGAAACACAAGGAAACCCATCCTCTGGGATGGAACCTCCATTTCACACCAGTTTAATACAGAGATGAAGGAACCAAAGTGCTGCATCAAATCTTGAATGAAATGCAAGACGACTTCTGTCTCGAATTCTTACTTTGTTTTCTCCAAAACTATTTGCTGAATTAACAGAATGTTTCACCCAGTTTAGGAGAAAAATAAATAACTCGGGCTTTCTGAGAAGCAATGATTTTCCAGAATAACAGTCAGCCTTTTTTTGGTCCCCAGATGCTGATTCTAAGAAGTTTGTTCTTGCTGATTAGGACACAGCAGTGTGATTGTTTTGGTGCTGGCTAATTTAGCTCCAGAATCCAGAAATATCTGTCTATTAGTGTTATGCTTGAATTCTTTTAACTCGGTTATCTTTGCCTCCACTGCTGTGATGTTTGCTGTAGTGCTTTGATGCTTTGTTGTAGCAGGATTTGGAATGTGCAGAAGCCAAGGCTGTGCTATTTATCCATGAGCTAGGTCTTCCTCCCCACTTTGCATTTCAAAGGTTTCCTTCTGGGCAAGGCAGAAAGCATTTTTTAAAAAATTCCTTTATTGCAACCGTGGATGGATTTGCTTTTCAAAAGAGGTGTATCCTGATTTTGCTAGTTTTCCTGTACAGGTTCGTAGGGAAGGGCTGCTGCTGAGGAGGGCATAAGTTTGCCTGTCAGAGTGTAGCAGTATCTCCATGTCATTTCATTTGCTACTGCAAAGGTCAACTTTCTGATCACAGATGATTTACCAATAGAAAAAAAAAAAAAAATAGAAGTTTCCTTAGGATTGGTTGACCAGGGTAATCACACCAACACTTGCTTGTTTATGTTTTCCTTGGTGCATGTTCATGAAATGTTGGAGTTTTTATTTTGTTTTTTCAAACATTCTTCCATAGGAATTTGTGCGGAATTCTTAAAAGTAGAGCAGACTTTAGAAATGGACCTTGACCTCCTATTATTGGAAAAATTGTTTCTGTTTTCTGCTGCTTGCAACTTTCAAATATGGCACAAACCAGACTGCAAGAAATCTATTTGAGGTGCATGTGCTGGTTGGTGTGTTGTTATCCTCTGAGTTCTCTTGGCTTAAACAAGCTACAGCTCATCATTTCTACATACTAACAAATTATATTAAAGCAAAATTAGAAGATAAAAACATTAAACCGGGAATGTAGTGAGGAGAGACTACTCATAGGGATTTCAATTCCATGAACCGCTGTCGTGCTTGCTGCTTTCCCACTGGTTTGAAACTCAGATGTTATGAATTCCTGTATGATAGAAGGGAGGCATTTGCTTGCTTTTTTTTTTTTTTTCTTGAATTCCATTTATGTCGATTGAGCCTTCTAAAAGAATTTGTGATGTTCATTAAAAGCAGACAACAGTACTATTTTATTATTTTGGGCTATTCTATATTTAATGCACACTTAGAGGTATATTCCTGCTTTCTTTTTTTAAGGAACCAAGCATGAACAATGGTATAAATCTACCATCTAGTTAAGTGTCTGGCAATGCAGAAACTGCTGCTTGCAAGCTGTGTTACTATCTTGGCTTGGGGTAATGTAATATGCTGTAGCTATTGACAGATCCCCCCTCAAAAATGTGTCAGCTCAATGTAAACATGGCTTGAAGTGCAGCCCAAACCCCTCGGCAGGGCTGGGCACGTCGGGATGGTCCGTGCAGAGGTTTGAGTAAGCAAACAGGGTGGCACTCTTTGTTCAATTCCTTTAGCTCCTTAAAGCAAATAGGTTTATGGCTTACAGATGTTCATCTGAGTAAAAGTTACCCTTGTTGGGGCCTACATAAGCCGGGCTTTGGCTGGCGTCCAGCGAGGCTAATCCCCGTCTCCGCTTGCTCCACTGTGTGTCCGGCTGGCCTTGCACAGGTCCCGCTGCCCAAACAGCTCCTGCTGCTCACCCACCTCTCTGAGGGCAGCAGTAAAAGGACACGTGAGCTGTAAACTGCTGCTCCTTGGAATGTGTTCATATATAATCCTCCCCATACAAGCTGCAGGATTTGTTTTGCTGTAAGGTATGTGGGAATAGTTAGGGTCAGATATATTGAGGGTGACCCAGTGAGACGACTGACTGCTAAAATAGATGCAAACATAGGAAAAGCTTCAACTCATCTGTTCCAACTCCATCTGTTCTGAACCGGCTCTAGTTAAGGCATATGATCTGTTGATGGGAAAGTCAAAATCAGCCCGAAAAAATGTGAAACCCTTAGACATGAAGGGTGGCAGCACAGGCTATAATTAGTGATGATCTTCTTTCCTTTCTTTCCTTTCTTTCCTTTCTTTCCTTTC
>VXAY01002707.1:335145-381853 GCA_013399855.1 Oxyruncus cristatus | reverse complement strand
CCCTTCTTTCCCTTCTTTCCCTTCTTTCCCTTCTTTCCCTTCTTTCCCTTCTTTCCCTTCTTTCCCTTCTTTCCCTTCTTTCCCTTCTTTCCCTTCTTTCCTTTTTTTTTTTTTAATATTGCTTCCTTGTCTTGTTTGGAACTGGGTAATTCATCTGGGGTGACTAAAACTGGAATTTGCTGGGGTAAAAGCAGGGCCTCCTGTTATGAGCTGCATAGAGAATCATTTACAGAAGCATCAGTAGACCCTGGGAGAGTGTAAGGGGACTGCTGGGTTCTGGCCATTGTGCATGACTGGCTTTGGTTCAATCAAACTAGATTGCTTGGGATCAGCTCCTTGGAAGCCTTTCTTCCGTTGGCTTTGAACAGTACTTAAAATGCAGTAATCCCCTACTGAGTCTGCTCAAGGCTTGACCAGCAGTGCAAGTTCAGAATTAAAAAGCATCTCTAAATAGATAAGGACATGACTGAGCTTAGCCCAACTTTTCTCACGGAATCGTCTGGTGGAAGTGCTTAGTTTCAAGGAGCAGCATTTTCCATGTAAATAACTACTGTGTTATACCACAATGTGTTAGGTTGTTTAGAAACACAATAAACATGTTAAAATAATGTTATGGCTTTGGAGAAAGTTGTTTGTTTTCAGTCTCTTAGGTTTTTGTAGAGTGTTTCCCAGACGCAAGAGAACTGTAAAGCTGACATTACAGTGACTCCTTCTGTGAGCTGGGAGCCAGGTGAACGGACTCTTAGGTCTATTGTTCATCATTATTCTGGCAAAATAGCACTGGACATTCCTGCCTGTAAAATCGTCTCTCTCTGGAATTAGGCAGAGGGCTGTGTATCCATCTTGGCATGGGGAAAGCTTAGGCTTCCCGTGGTACCATGTGCTGATTCTTGCAGGGATCTGTGTGGAACCAAGGGTTGCTTTGCAGATTGGCTGGAGAGAGTCCCATGGTCTGTTCTGGGGCTCCTTCCCTCCTGGTTTTAATGACTGAACACAAACTGCCTCTTGCACTGGCAAGCTGGGCAGGAGAGACACTGGAACAGTGTTCCCTAAACCAGCAAGGGAGAGGGAGAGGCTGCTCATACCTCCCACTGGAAGCTCCAGGCATAAAGGCTGAAGTTTGTTGCAGTTGCAAGTAAGAAAGTAGGGATTCTTCATGGAAAACGTGAACTATGAGCATCACTGGGGCTCCACCTTTAATAACTTTCATGACTTATATGTCATAATGAAGAGTGGTGTGTGCTGAACAAAGATCTCCATAACCTCATTCATTAAGAGGCAAAACTTTGAGTATCTCATATTATGTCTCAAAGTCAAGTAAACAGTACATATTGGTGCAAACAGGCTGAGTTATGGAATTACTTACACTGGGGTAACATCACTTTGTGGGTGTGAATGTGTGACACAAAGGAGCAGATGGATGATGATGTGGGGCAGCACTGCTGACCTGATGAGAGCCCGAGGGCCATTTGGGCCAGAGCATCAGGGGGTGCAGTATAAACACTGATCAAACTAAAATTATAAAAGAAAATTACAGTTGGGAAGGGTAAGAGGTCTCTTCAGAAGGAAACAAATGAAGAGCCTCAGAGAGTGAATATAAACCACTTTCTCTGCCTTGGGGAAACAAAATTCCTGATGGTGAGCTCGCAGAGGGAGGAAAATAGAAACAAGTGAGAATATTTAGAGCAAGGTTTCTCTTTCAGTTCCATCGTGCTCTATTTTTGTTCCTCGTATTGCACTTGAGAACCAGCAGTCACTGGGAGACTGGAGCACGTAGGTACAGCCAACTGGCAACCTCTTGGCTCTGCTCCATGGAGCTGTTCTTGTGTGCAGCCCAGGTCTGTCTGAACACTACTGTCCTCGGGGACCCCACTCCTCTGCAGTTTCCTTTTCTAATTTTCTTTGTTTTGTTTTCACCATTTTCTGTGGACATTGGAAAAATTATCAGTTCTCTGGAATGGGGCAAATGCTGCTCTGTTTTTACTGGCCATTTCCTTTGAAATGGGTGGCCAGCAGAATCCTAGAATGTGCTAGGTATCCGTCAGAGTCAATGAGTCCAATTCCTGACCCTGCACAGGACGCCCCAAGAATCACACCATGCGCTTGAGAGCATTGTCCAAACCCTTCCTGAACTCAGACAGGTTTTGGTGCTGTGATGGGGTGAACTTGTCCATTCTGACCCAGATATTTCTGATGTCAGTTTAACAACAGTAAAAAAATTCCCGTGTGAAGAGGTGAGCATTACTAAGCTTTGTAATTACTGAACGTGGTGCTGAACGTGTGTTTGAATCACTGTTTGATAGCGTAGGTGTCATGTTTGACAGGTTAGTGTGTGCTGTGACACTTCACTGAGGGAAGGCAGATATGGGTGAACTCACTTATCTTGGAGAAAATTTGGTTTTGACTCTCTGGACTGGCATTACTTAAACTCCATCCCAGTTCAACATAAGAACTCAGGGAGCCTCCCATGGACTCGAGTCCTCAGAACTTCCCATGGTTCTTCCATGAGCTTGAAAATCTGTAAATAAAATAACTACGTTTAACCGAAACCAGGCAGCAGAATGGCACTGACCTATTTCTCTAGGTGAGTGAGGAGAAAAAAAAAAAAAAATCATTGTTGGTGTATTACTTAGGGTAATTGGAAAAATGGAATTTAATCTAAATTTAAACTCTGGTTTATTACAAGTACCCTGCAGCACTTCCTACTTAATGAGCAGAACAGGCTTCTGCTTTTTCCAGGTGCTGCCATAAACCACATAAGGTGAAAACTTAGGCCAAGGTCTCTATCATGTGTTCATCCCAACTAGATGTTAAAAACTGGTGAGTTTTCTGAGTCATTCTTATGTTGGAAAGTGAAGCCAGAATTAAATGGTTAACTGTGGATTTTGGATTTATAGCTTCAGCTCTCCAAGAACTGGCCTTTGGCAGGTTCCAGGACAGCCCCTGTGTGCTTTTAGGCTGAGGGTCCATGGTCTCGTGGCAGGGAATTTGAAGGGGTGGCTTGAAGACAGTACTGGTGAAGACCTGCAGGATGCTGCTGGCCAAGGCAGGGATGTCTGCTCTGCGTCTAAGCAAGAGTGTGAATGGACCCAGGTTCCAGCCCTCTGTTTTATAGCAGACAGAATGGGGGTGGTTGTACTTGTGCCCAGCTGGCCGCACAAGTCCTGTCAGTGCTAACTTCAGCCATCCCATTTTAATTTGGTGTCACACGTCTGCCAGAGCATTGCAGGAGGCTGGGAGGGAGGATATTTTCCCCAATGACTGCTGTTGACATTTGCAGAATAGAAGTGAAGTCAGCCGGTTGTTTGTCGGAGGTTTTGGTGCCTGTGGCTGTTCCCAGCCAGTCGGGATCGCCCAGTGCCAGGACCTTCCCAGCTGCAGCACGGGGAAAATTGCTCAAGCTGTGTTGGTGGTGAATGTTGTTTTTTAGACGAGGGACGTCAGGGAAACCAAAATGATCAATCTTGCTGTACAATTTGGGGAAGCAAATGAGAAGGGATTCCATTCTTCTTTGCTGCCCCCACAAAAAAAGGAAATAATTCAGGAAACGTTCACATACACAGGCAGGCTCGAGGAAGCAGTGACGTGGGAAGGGACTGATGGCTTTGTGTACAGAGGGCATCTTGCAGCTTTGGTTTTCACCACTGGTAGCTACTTCAGAAACAAGGCAAAACTTGAGTATTTACCAGGCACAGTTTGAGTGTTCACCCCAAAATCTACAGGGCTGTGTGTGTGAAGCCTGATGATTTTTTTTCTGGTGTTGTAGGCTCGAGGTAAGAGCGTCAGAATGATGTGGTTGCTGGTGGTCCTGAAAAATAGCTCTTCTCTGGCTGGACCCAGGCTCTGCATCTAATAGCAATGTAAATAACTCCTCTTTCCTAGAAGGGTGGTTTTGGACTTGATTTTCACAAGACTGAACAAAACCTGTATTTTATTTCAGCAACCTGGTGTATGCTTGGACCCCAAGCCATTACGACTGTGTGTACATAGTGGGAAAAGGGGGATTGAGGGGACAAGGAGAGTCTGAGTGAGCTGTGTTGGTAAGAGCAGGAGCAGATAGAGAATGAAGATGATCCCAGCAATAAACATGAGCTGAGACTGGGAAGAAACAAGGAGAGATTTGAGAAAATTGCGACATAAAAGATACAGCGGAAGTTCCAGTGGAAAAGAGGAGGTGAAGTGGAACGGGGAGAGAAGAGGGAGGAGGAGGAGGAGGTGATTGCTACATGCAGTTAATATCAGCCCCAAAGAGAGTTTTAATTGGAAACCTGTTATAATTAACCACAGACTTGCTCCTATGCGTTTCAGGAATGTGTGTGGCAGGTAGTTTTCCTTTTGGCTGTTGTGTTGCTGATGGAGAGTCCGTTGGGGTTCCAGCCAAGTGGCAGATCCATGTTTGTGTTTGCCAGGCCCTGAGCAAACACGTTAATAATGTAATTTGTGGTGGGAGATGACACTGCAAACCTGTTTCAGATTTTTCGGTAGCAGACAGGGAATGTGCTCTGATTCTGCTCTGTCTAAAGCTGCTCTTTTTAACCGTTCAAGAATGAGCTCTTGTCACCTGGCAGGAAGACACTGACCCTAGTTGGTGCTGGAGGAGACCTTGACCTCATTGGTATGACCCATGAAGGCTCCTTCTAAATCCTCTGGGGGACTTTCTAACTAGGGAAGGGGTTGAATCTGCAGCTTGTACATTCTTTATGTCTGGAAGGGTGAAAAGCAACCATGGAGGGTTCCTCAAATTCGTTTGAACTTAGTTGTCCTTTACCTCTTCGTGGGATGACAGTGCCACGTGCTGGAGAGCTGCTTTGGTGCTCCTTCAGAGGCTCCTCTGAGTGAGGCAGGCAGCCTTCTGCTTGCTGGTGAGCAGGATTGCAGGGGCTGAGATGTTGTGGATGCATCTTTCAAATCCTGTTGGCAATTGGAAACACAACAAGTGGAAACCAGTGGCTGCAACTCCAGTTAAAAACAGCCACTTCTCATCCCACAGGAAAACACTTTGACAGGCGAAAGCATGGACATCTGGAGGTCAGTGAGGGGGTGGGTTAAAGCCAAGGTCTGAGAATTGGAGCTGTGAAAGCTCCATGGCTCTCTGCTGGTAGCACCTGTCTCTCTATTGTCACATCACAGAAGGGTGTGGGTTGGAAAGGATATTCACAGACCATCCAGTTCAATCTCCCTGCTATGGACAGGGACACCTTCCACTAGACCAGGTTGCTCCAACCTGACCTTGAACACTTCCAGAGATGGGGCAGCCACAACTTCTCTGGGCAACCTGTGCCAGGGCCTCACCACCCTCACAGTAAAACCTGTCTTCCCTATGTCCAACCTAACCCTGGCCTGTTGTGTTTAAAATTGTTCCCCCTTGTCCTGTTATGATAGGCCCCGGTCAAAAGTCTCACTCTGTCTTTCATATAAGCCTTTTTTATGTATTGAAAAGATGCAGTAAGGTCTCCCCGGAGGCTGTTCTTCTCCAGGTTGTACAACCCCACCTCCCTCAGCCTTTCCCTGTGGAAAGCTTTGGTTTTATTGTGCGGGTTTATTCACCTTGCGAGCACTCCACAGGTAATAAATGGCTTTTGCCTGTTAAAAGAGTCTTCCTTGACTACATGCAAACAACTGGTTTAAATCCCTTTGAAAAGAAGATGCTGACAGACTCCCCATTCTATCTCTGTGCCAAGAACTGCTACCAGATCATTCAAGGACACTGAATGAGAAGGGAAGATACGTGCGCATCCATGTTCATCCTCCAAGAGCATGGATGAGGTTGGTGAGCCTTTGGGACCAAGCTCTGTGAGCTGGCAGAGGAATTTCTCCTGCCTCAGTCCCAAACACAGGGATGAGTATGAACACTTAGGAGAGGTAGCTGTAGTTTAACTTGGTGTGTAGCTGGGTGCACACAGCTGTAAAAAACATCCAATGTTGTCTTTCTCTTCTTTTTCACTTGTAGGTTTATTCTCCAGCCTAAAGGAGTGATTCATAATCAGCTCTTAGAAAAACAGAGGATAGCTGAAGAGAAAATTAAGGAATTAGAGGTAAGTTTTGACAGGTAATAATGATGAAAGTAGAACACTGAAGGTCAACAAGATGCTGTTTGCTACCTCTTATTTTTATCTGTTAACTTTCAGTCTCAAGGATTGTAACGAGGGGAAACAGAGAGCCTGTTACAAGTAACCTACAAGTAACTCATAGCACTTGGTTCCTTTCCTAGATCTACACACCTGTAGGGATTGATTGTTCTCTCTCTGTCCTGATATGAAATCTGGGGGTGAGGAATTCATATGAGATTAGTAGGAGCAGGGCTTAAAACAAGCAAAAAGGTGTTTTTGTGGTCATTTGCTGCAGATAAGTGATGTGAAACTTCGCCAGTGCTGTGGGTATTAAAAGGTTACACTGGCCCAGGACAGTTGCACAAATTCATGGTAGAGAAATCCATTGAGAATTACCAAATATGTAGAAATGGTATCCTGCTGAGGAAGTCCCTGAGCTGAAAATGTCTGGAGGCTGGGAAAGTATGAGGAGGAAGTACTGTATAGGCCTGTCTTGTCCTTATGCTCTGCATCTGCTTGATGAGTGGATCTGTGAGGAGATGGGAGATGGGACTTCATTTTGACAATGTGGTCAGAGCACTTCTGTGTTCTTGTGTTCATCTGGTTGGAGTATTCAAGGCAGGGAAGGATATCTAGGAAATAAAAAGTAGTGTCTGCGCAAGTTCCAGTGTTCAAACAAGCTATCTGGTGGATCTTGACTATCTTCTCATGGCTGCATGTTCTTCAGAGATGATGTTCAAAATGTACTTTCCCAAGGCTGTGTACTTTCCCAAGTGTGTTTTTTTTCTTAATGCTCCTAAAGTATCATTAATACAAACCCCTGTTCATTGGTCTTTGGGGAATGACAGAGAAAGCAAAGGCTGAGTGTTAAGCTGCTTATCCCTTTAGTGTTTTGGAGAAAGTGAGTGTGGAGACCAGCTAAGCAGGGACAAGCAGGAATAGGAAGTCATTGCTCAAACCCGTTTAGACCTGTGCAGTTCTGTCTCTGTTGTCCCCTACTTACACTGAAGTAGAAGTCAAATTTGTATTTTTTTTTTAATTCCTTCTTAAAACGCAGCCTGCCTGGGGAGCTGTAGAGCAAGACCATCCCCATGGGTTGTGTTGCCTGGAGTGTTTTCGGTGCCAGACACTAAGGGGGGTTGTGTTTCTGCTTATGAGACCTCAGGGCAAACAAGTGCTCCGTGGACAGGTTGTATATTTAAGGTGATGTGGAGGCAAGGCATAGTTATTTTTACAGTTATGTGATAAAAGCAATTGTATCATGGCTCCTGTGGAGCCATCCCTGATGCCAGTGGCTCTATGCAAAGACAGTCCTGCGACTGGGGTTGGAGGACTTCATGGCAGCACCTTTGGGTTTGGAAGCAGGTGGAGTGTGGCTGGGCAGCCTCTGTTCACAAACTGCCCTTCAGATCCCTGCCAGCTCCAGGGGCTGTGGTCAGCTTTTTGGCTACTGTGCCCTTCAGCTGTGCATCTGAGTTTCTTCCTGTTTCTGGTGGGGAATGATCTTACCTCCTGAACTTGCTGATCGCTGAGTTCCGCAGAATGGATGGAATTCCCCCCAAATTACAACCTTTGCCATTCTCACACCAAGCCTCAGACCTGGCTGCTTCGCAAATTGTTGTTTTTCTGCTTTGTAGCTCCCTGTTGCTGAGTCTCTTGTTGTGGCCATTAAATTGAAGTTCCCAGCAATAGTGACTGTCTCAAAAGGTGGTTGGAGTGCAAAGGTTGTTGCCACGTGGGTTGGTTTTTCTTTTTAATTGTGGATAGTAGGGCTCAGTTTGCCAAAATGTTCAACAGTTTAAGTGAACATTCAAATCTGTCTTTTAACTAATCTGCTTCCAGCTGGCTCTGGCAGTTTTGTGAAAAGGGATTCCCCATGGAAGAGGACAAGCACTTAGACAACTGACATTTCAGGGGAAATACCTGAATCCAACTCAGAGAGTACTTATCACAGGAGCAGGGGATTTTGCTTGTCCCGAAAACAAGTTGTGACCGAAGCAGGAAAGAATGTGAAACTTTGTGACCTTGTGCTTCCACCGCATCATTGTAAAATAAATATCAAACCAAGAAAGGTTAAAGCTTCCCTCCATCCATTATTAAAGCTGGAAGGGTTTCTAAAGCCTAGGTTTATATTTTACATTGTTAACTACCTTATTACTTACTCACATTTCTCACTTTGCATGGCTGAATCAGGCTGGTCAGAGTAATCCCCCAGGGCCAGGACGGTGTGGCTGATCTGGTTACTCATGTAGCCTGAGCTTGAGGCAATTGTGCCTTGCTATGATGACACTATTGCCAAGGGCTTGTGAAATATGTATTTTTTGATACATGCCTGAATCTGAGAAATGCTTTCCCTGCCACCTTGGTGCTGTTTGCAGAGAAGCACAGCACAGAGGGTCACTGCTGAGCTCCTCTGGAAATCCCTCCAGCTGCGTGGCAAGGAGAGCTCCTAAGTGCTGCCCATTCCTGGAAATGTGGCTCTAACTTGCTTTAAAGGTGTGGGCTGGGTTTCCTGACATTCATAGCTGTCAGTGAACTTTGAAAACTCTGAAGGCTTTTGTGCCTGGATTGAAAGCTCCTTTTCTCCTTCTGGCAGTTTTCCTCTCTCCAATCTCCTGCATTTCTCTGCTGTTGAAGTGGTGCATTGCCTTCTTGAAGGCAGTGTCACAAAATGGATGGGATACTGCTGGTTTGGGCCTCCTTGCTGCTCGTTGTGTGGCAAAGCAGCAAGGACAGCCAGACCTGTCCTTGTACAGGGCTGGGAAAACAAGTGTTGGCTGGAATACATGCTGGTTGTATTTGGTGAGAGGAACTGTGTTCTGGAAGTACCAAAGGGTCTGGATGTGGATGAGGGGACAGTGCAGAGCTGTAAGTTATTCTGCAGAAAACCCAAGATAACTTCACCCTTCTTGTGAAAGCTGTGTAGGAAGTGAATGTATAAGTATATATAGAATCATGGAATGGTTAGAGTTGGAAGAGACCTTAAGGCTCCTCTCATTCCACCCCAGGCCATGGGCAGGGACACCTTCCACTAGACCAGGTTGCCCCAAGCCCCATCCAACCTGGCCTTGGACACTTCCAGGGCTGGGGCAGCCACAGCTTCTCTGGGCAACCTGTGCCAGGACCTCCCCACCCTCACTGTAAAAGATTTTTTTCTGTATACCTAACCTAAATTTCCCCTCTTTCAATTTGTACCCATTACTTCTTGTCCTATCACTACAATTCCTGATGAAGAGTCCCTCTCCAGCTTCCCTGTAGGTCCCCTTCAGATCCTGGAAGGTGGTGTGAGGTATCCACACAACCTTCTCTTGTCCCCAGCTTTCTCAGCCTGTCAACTTCATATGTACCCACGTAGCTTTCTGAACTTCACAGCTTGTCCGTAATCCTTTGGAATCCAAATAAACTGCCCAGGCTTGCTGGCACAACACCTGTGCCTGCTGACATGCTGTGCCAACAGGGCTTACCCAAACCTCCAGAGATTTGGTGCCAGAGGCTCCCTCACACATGGACATGGGACACATCCTGCTTAGCAGGAGCCATTGGATTTTTCCAGTCCTGATACTATCAAATTCTTGTTGTGTTTCACGGTACAAGGGGTATGTGTTAAATCTATTTTGAAAGCATTCTAAAGGGATGAGCACAGACTCTTTTTAGCTCAGCAATGTTTATGCAGTATTAGGAGAAAAACCAAGTAATGTTTTTCTTCCCTTGTTTTTAAGGAAACATGATATGTGAGGGGTGGAACAATGCTTTGTTTCAGGAAATGTTATCCATTTCCATTGTAGGGCTAGATGGATTCTGTTTTTAAATGTGGCATTTTAAAGAGAACAAACTCTATGATGTTATAAAGACATGGAAAATTGATTCTTCATTAGGGGTGGAGAAAGTGATTATCACTGTGTGCTTTCTCTGATAATATCTGGTAGTCCCCTTTTCTCCTGCTATATTCAGCTTGTTTAGTTGTCAGGCGTTGTCAGACTAAATTGCTAAAAATAACAAATAAGGGGGAGGCTCTGCTGGGCAGCTCTGTCTGCTGTGTGCCACTGAATTTAGCTCCTTTGGGAAAAGGGCAAAAGCAACCTGCAGCTTTCTGGTTGAATTGGATTTTGGTTTTAAACTCTGACCACAACATAGCTGTGTGCTTGTTTCCCGGGCAGTTCCTTCACATGTCTATGGGAGGCTGAAAGTTTACTGCTGCAGAGTTTGGCTGGCTGGTTTCTTCTCTGTCTGCCTGGAGTAGAAAATACTATCGAAAAAGCTTGAGGGCTTGATTTCTGATTCAGAAATTCTTCACATGAACCCTAAAACACTATGTCCAGTTTCCCCATCCCACATGGAAAATGTCTTTGCTTCTCATTCCTGTTGGGGGAAGGAACACTGTGCTCTCAAGCTTTGCTGTGCTCCACATTGAAAGCTTCAGGTGGTGTTTGAGGAGCTGGTGAAATTACAAAGTGAGTGCATTGCAAAGCCTTGTGGTGAGCACAGACTTCTTCCCCGATGCTGCCTGGGCTCAAACCTGCTCGTGCTGCAGCTTCTGTTTCTCTGACCGTCTTTTTCTGGGAGCTCTAAAATGGCTTTGCTGCAGCCCCGAGGCACAGTGGTAGTGTTCCTGCCCTCGAGGAGTCTGGTGGTTGCCACAGCAGTCTTTTCTTACCCTGTGGGAACACAGATTTCTGCGGGTGAGGTGTGGCTGGGGAGAAGTGCTGGAGCCTGGGGCAGGTATGGCTGGGATGGACCTGCTCGGCTCCCACGTGCTCCAGGGGTAGGTCTCCTTCATTTTTCACTAAAAATCCTCAACACGGAGGCCAATTCTATGGGTGGCTTTAACGAGGTGAAAACAAGTCTCTTGAGAAATGTGGTGCTCTTTGCAGACCACGAAGTGCCCGTCAGAAGGTAGCAATTGTTGAGACTTTCCTGAGTTAGACCAGCTTCTTCCAGGGATCTACAGCACAGAGGTTCTCACCCCGTGGTTGGCTCAGGGTAGGCCAGTGCCCAGGAATGTGTGGTGGGCTTTTTGGCTAAACAGGGGGAAAATAAGGAATGCTTCTGTTTGTTTTGGAGAGGAGAAGCCTCAAGAATAACCCTCTGTGCATTGGTCTGGAGCAGATTTTACTCTGGGTGAAGGTGCTGTTCTTCCATTCCATTGCTGGCATACGTGCACGTACCGGGGACGGGATTTTAAGCACACCTTGTCACAGAAGTTGCCCCTTGTTTCATAGACAAGGTCAGTCCCTCTGCTTGCTGTAGAGGGAAGCAGGACCCCTAATGTGGGGACAAGTGGAGTACAGAGTGAATTTATCATACATTTGGGCTTGTATGGACTTTCTAGGAGGAAGCTGCAGGAGCTCCACAACTGATGGATGTTGGTGTGGAAATGAGCTGCAGACTCTTGGGCCAGGCCCTTAGTGGGGACCAGGCCAGGCAATTCCCTGCATCTTGCATGGCTCTGGGTGTGTGAGGCAGCTGTGGGTGTCTGGGCAGGTCCCTCTGGACACAGACATCTGGACTGGTGACGTTCCTGGGAAATGTTTCATCTTGGATCTGTTGGCTGGTGTCCTCCAAGCCTAAGTCTGTGCCCTCACTGAGGGCTTGCTCCTGCATTTCAGGCTGCAAAGCTGGAGGCTTAACTTGCTTTCTGAGGACATGGGTGGTCCAGTTGCCTGCCTGAGCTTGCTGTCAGCTGTGGAGCATCTACAGGCACTCCTGTGGGAGAGCAGAGCCTGCATGGGCAGAGCTGTTACCAGTGGTCTGCCCTCCATGAGAGCCTTGTTTTGAAGAAGAGAGTAGCCAAAACTCATTTTTTTTTCCTATAGGTCTGGCTGTCCTACAGGGAAGAGAGTCTGTGCTCTCATTCCTGCTTTTTGAAATGAAAAATACTCTGAGCAATGAGGAAAAAGTAGGCTTTAGAATGATAAAACAGTGAGGAGGTTGAGAGTGTAATGGACACAGAGTTAACACTGTCAGCACGAAGTCCTACTTTGTGGAGAGGCCCTCTGACCTTGGGCTGGGGCCGTACAAATTTAAGGTAAAAACTGGAGGAATTGGAGCATAGCTAATGCTGCTCTAATTCTTCCTGTCTCCTAAACTGACTGCTGATGGTAACATGAAGAACAGGCCTTCACAGCCGTGAGGAATCTCTGACTTCACTTCTTAATGTTCAGAGCCTTGTGGTCTGTCTGACTGTTATTTGTCAAAAGTGAGGGTGGCAAAAGGATTGTATTCTGAACTTCATGGGTGTTTTGGGCTGCTTCTCTGTTGTCAGATTGAGTCATCTCTCATCCCAGACAGGTGGAAGTTGGTTGTGTGCAGCGAGCACCTTACAGCTCTTAAAGGCAACAAGTGCTCCTCAGTCTTTGCAGGGAAGGAAGTGGATTTGTTTAAATACTGGCTCTTACTCCTCTGTTAGATTTGTTTGATAAAAATCAAATAACAGTATGTTCTGCTTTGAAAATTGTGTAAGAAGCTTCTCATGTGTTATATAGTGCACAAATCACTGGTTACAAGACACGAGGTGGGAATCTTAAGAGGCACAGGGAAAATAAACCCTCACATTTCAGAGGTGATTCCCAGCTCTCCAGAAGGGTCATCTATGGCCTTAGACCTGGGATGGCTTATAAAAACTTTATTATCTCACCACAATTTTGTGAAGAATGGTTGTGGGGTGATGCTGATGTGAGTGGAATGACATGTATTTATATCATCACATGTGTAGGTATGCATTGGCAAGGCTGGATCTCCTATCTGGACCAATCATTCACCACAACAAGTTTTAAAACTCAGGGATTTTTGTAAGCAGTTGCTTAATTAGTAATTCTTTGTTAGTCTTCCCTGCACTGCAGACTGCAAAGTAAGCACACGAACCAACTGAAAGGGCAGAGGCTTCATGAAGGTAGAACTGGAATTTGATGAGTCTTTGCTTTCACCGTTCCTTCTTTTATTTTTAGGTGGATAATTGTCGATTTTAAAAGCAGGAGAATAATTAACATGGGGCTTGTTTGTTTTCTTTTAACTTCTTTTAGAGGCTAGTTCTAGACATGCTTTCAAAACAAAGGTATCCCAGAAGTCGTTTTAGGATTTTTTTGGGGGAGGGTTGATCTTGATTTATAAAAACCCCAAACAACTTGCTTTTCAAGCAACTGCTGCCAGTACACCCACATTCCTTTGTAATCCAGAGGAAAGTGAAATACATTATGATTAATTAAAAAACCCACTTCTGCTGCTGTCTTTAAATGGTTTTGTCCATCCAGGAGCCTACATTTAGTCATCTGGGTCTGAAAGCGTGTCTTGTTTCCTCTTATTAGCATTAAGCTGCTTTTATGATTACACTGAAATTTTAACACCAAGTTGGTCGATAAGTCTGTCTTTGTCATTGTAAAGCAGGGTCTGATTCATTGACAAAGCTCTCCTTTGTACTTATGGCTGCAAAAGTATCCAAAGCAACAAGCTGAGCTGGATGCGAGTCCCTCTCCAAATTCCTCCTTGCATGAGTAATAGTTAGTCACAAACCCAGCACTGCTGTCCTTGCCTTAGTCACCAGCCCCTGCAGTGGCTCCTGGCTGGCATTTGTACCAGGCAGCTCTGGGGAGGGGGATTATTTGTGCCTGATAAACCTCCGTCCTGCTTCCATCTCCTCCTCCTCCATCTCGCCTGGGGAGAACAGGAAATGATTATTTGGAAAGCGTGCTCCTGCCTGTCAGGGAGCCCTGACCCAGCCCTGAGTCAGCTTTACAAAGCCACACCTTGCTCCCAGGTATGTGGGGCAGCCCTCCTGCTTCCTGCTGGCCCCATGCCTGGGTCACCCCCTGCTCTGCTGGTAACATGTTGGTAGTGACCACATGGCTGCTTTGAGTTCAGGAAGGTCTGAATTAGAGGGGGGACGCTGCCTGGTTGGGAACCGACACCATCTTTTTGTTGCTGATTTGTCTTTGAAATTTATGGAAGCAATTTTTCTTTTGAAGTGGCCTTGTTTGGCCGGGAGGGACTGCAAGGGCTGAAAGGTGTGGTGTGGTTTTGCAGAAGTCCTATTGCCAGGAGGTGTCCTGGTGAGCCACGCTGGCTCTGCAGGACCACAGAAAGCGAGGCACTGGGTTAGGGAACTTACCACATTTTGCAAGAGGCGGTTTGGTGAGGGATGCTTCCGCCAAAACGGAGCGAGGGGGTTTTCAGCACCTGGGTGAGTTTCTCCTCCCCAAGTTCTCTGTGTTTGACCTGACTCTGCTGTTGTAAGCCTGGTTAGGATCCAGTATCTGATCTGGAGCAACGCACCCCTGGAAACTGCTCTAAATGGGGAGCTGTGCCAGGAAGAGGTGTCCCGAAAGGAATCCTCTGGGCTGATAACACATTTCTGCTGCCACCTACTGAAAGGTTCCCACCGGTTTGCTTTTGTAGTAGTTCACATCAGGGTAGGGTGCAGGAGTTTACTGAAATAATCCTTGTTTCCCAGTTAAAAAGAGTAACTGTCTCCTCCTCTGCTGGAAGTGCTGTCCTGTGGCTTGAGACAGTGGGTCCCTGCAACTGCCACAGGGCTGGGGTTGGGGCAGAATGCCCTCCTGCCTGCCACCCTTTCTGCCCCTTACCTTGCCTCTTCTTCTCTTGGAGGTACCAAGCGTGGAAGGCAATGGGGGCTTTCCCAAATTAGCTTTTTCAGAGTGTGTTCCTCAGCGTTTCGAGGCACTTTGATAACGGTGGGGGAACCCTGCTGGTTGTGCTGTGGTAGGATTGGGACACAATAAAGGTGGATTTGCACCAGCAATTCTGTAGGCAGGTGCTTCTGAAGATCCTCCTGAGTTGGAAAATGCACTCATGTTTGATGTCCTCTCTGACGCTCAAATCCAGATGGTTCTGAAGGGACCGAGGGTCCCCGTTACCTTGTGGAAGGGGAAACCCAAGAATCTGAATCATCTCTTCTCTTAGGTAAATGACATCATGATGCTTCTGTCAGCAGCTGTCGTCAGAAACCAGCTGGGCTCCCTTCCTATTGCACATTATTCACTTTTGAGCAAACTCTGGGCAACTTCCTGAGAGCAATAACTCTGCTTGGAAAGTCTTGGAGTGGATCTAAATATTTGGTGGTTGCTGTAGAGTGCTAATTCCCAGTGTGTACATGTGCCACGGTGTTGAACTGGGTGAGGACCAGTGCTGGGTGGACCCATCAGGGCGTAGGGCTGCCTGCAGACCCACCCCGCCCCATTGCTGGTGCCCACTATTTTGGCTTCTCCCAGAGCAGGAGCAGCTGAGTGCTGTTCAGCAGGTTCACCTCCTTCCCATTTATGGGTTCCGAATGAAATCCCGTTACACAGAGCGCACGTCCTCGGCATGTCATCTCAGGCTGACTGAAATGTTTGCCTTTCCCAGGGTGCACGACTTGGAGTGCTGTTCTCTGCAGGGAATTTGGGCATTTCCAGCCCCCTGAGCAGCAGTGGTGACCCCAAGAGCGAGGACAGCGAGGGCTGCCCCTCCTGCCTGGCCCGCCGCACGTGGGCAGCACGACTTGCCTTCTTCCCTGGAAAGATCCTTCTCCAGCCACCCACGTGCTCCCAGCTCTAGTTCAGGATCTGTTGATCACCTTCCCGCAGAGCCCTTGGGGAATTCCAAAAATGGTTTGAGTTAACTTTGGGGGACACAGAAGCTCTTGGCTCACAGCGGGTGTTTTGGGATGGTGTCAAAAAAGATGAGCTGTGTCAGGGTCCCTTGTTTGAGGCACTGCCTCATGCCTGGGGACTGCAGTGTTCCTCAACGGAAGCCTTCTGAGCGTGAGACTGGGATGCCAGAATTCGGTGGCTGGTAGCCAAGCAGGCTGTGACCCATAGGGAGGTGTTCCCTGGGAAGGGATCTGCCACCTCGCTTTGTTCTCACAGGGTGGGTGTAAAACAAGTCCACAGAAAAACAGTTTAAAAAAAACCAAAAAAACAAAAAAAACCCCCAAACCAACAAAAAAAACCCAAACAAAAAACAACAAAGGAGGGGAAGAAGAAAGAACAGGCTGAAATGAGTAGGCATGTTCCAATACTAGATCCTGACATTTCCATGGGAACAGTTTTGTTTGGGCTTAAGCAGAACTGTGTTTGCAGGTCAAGGGTTGAGCCTCTTGCTAAGGTGATGTGAGAGAAATGGTATTTGAAGAGCAAAAGTCGACCTTGAGTGATATACCATGACTTGACACAGGAAGTTCACCTGTGAGCAGGAGGTGAACTGCAGCATGGATGGGCAGGGCTGCTGTGCCTATTCCCACAGGGAGCACAGGACTGTTTGGGAATGCTGGGCCATGCTGTGCTGAACCACCAGCTCGAGGCAAGGCCCTGCCACACGCAGGGCTGGCGGTGCCTGACCAGCTCTCCCTGAAGGCAGAGGTGTCTGAATCACAGCGCTGGAGGGAAGACAGTGCTTTGATCATCAAAAACCCATCCAAGAGGAGCTGATTAATAGTTTTTTGTTGCTGTGGAATCTGTGGATGCTGGCTCTTTAATCTGCCAGGAATGCAAGATCTGGGTGCGTCATCTGGTGAAGCACCAGCTTCTCCAGCAACATGATGCAACGGGAGCAGAGGTGGGAGGCTGGAGCAAGAGATGGCTTCTCCGCCATGTCAAAAGGCCACGGGCCACCTCTGTTAACCACAACTCCTTTTCTTCTTTGGGTGTGAGCTGTAATTGTGTTTGCATTCGATGGAGTCTTTCCGCAGCCGCTGCCAAAAGCAAACAGCACGGAGCTGGTCGGGGAGCGAGCGCTGCTCGTGATGGGGAGCGAAGGGCAAGGGAGAGCTGAGGAACAGGGTGATGGCAGGGGCGAGTCTCCTGGCATTGTTTGGCTGTACCCACCCGTGCCAGGTTGTGGGTGTGCATGCCAGGTTGGCTGTGCTGGCATGCCTTGCTCACAAGCATGAGTGGCGAGGGCTGGCTCGTGGTGCTGCTGGCACAGCCCAACTGAGCTGGTGCTTCCAGGAGTGTGTGCTTCCTACACCAGCTGGGGCTGGTGGCAGCCCCCCAGGGCTGTGGCTTACAGTCCCCCAGAGCAGCAGGCGTTGCATCCCAACAGGGCCATTGGATATCAGCTCCCTGCCCTCCCCTATTCTCCCCTCCCTCCCTTCAGGCAGGGCTGGAGCTGCCAGGTCCTGTGAGGAGCGGCTGAGGGAGCTGGGATTGTTTAGCCTGGAGAAGAGGAGGCTCGGGAGACCTCATCACTGTCTACAACTCCCTGAAACGAGGTTGTAGTCAGGTGGGGTTTGGTCTCTTCTCCCAGGCAACCAATGGTAGGATAAGAGGGCATGATCTTAAGCTCTGCCAGGCGAGGTTTAGGTTGGACATTAGGAAGAAATTTTTTACAGAGAGAGTGAGCAGACATTGGAATGGGCTACCCAGGGAGGTGGTGGATTCACTGTTCCTGGAGGTGTTTAAGACAAGACTGGATGTGTCACTCAGTGCCGTGGTCAGGGTGACAAGGTGGTGTTTGGTCAAAGTTGGATTTGATGATCTCGGAGGTCTTTTCCAGCCTAGCTGATTCTGTGATTCTGTGGTGGTGCCTTCCCTGACGGGCCCTGTGGCTCTGTTGGTGGAGCTGTTGGCTGCACAGCCACCCTTCTTCCTGGGAAGGGTTCCTGGGAGATCCACATGTGTTGCCTGTCGGATGGGGCTGCGTGAACAGCCAGTCCTATTTTTGGCTGCATCTCTGATGACATGGGAGGTGGTGGTTTTACTCCATGCAGCTGTACTGACCACACAAAGGTTCACCCCTTGTCCAACACACCTGGTTTAGGGAGGCTACAGGAAGCCTTGGAAGCTCCCAAGAGCTTGATGGGGAGTATATGGGCCAAGTTGGTGGCACATCTGCAGTCAGGGAGGAGAGGTGCAGATCCCAGCTCCCCAGCCCCCAGGAGGTGGTGGGAGGCCCAGCCTGTGGGGTTGGCTCTGCTGCCCAAGGAGGAGTTCTTGGTCATCTCTTCCATCCCTCCATCCCAGTGCCAGGCAGTCATTAGCATGGCAAGCCTGCTTCCAGAAAGCAGATTTAGGTGAGAACACTTCCTTTGGGGCTAGTTTTGAGACAGATCATCAGGGCTGTGGTTTGTCTCGTTCCCAAGTGCTGCAGCCCTGCCTGGCTGGGGAAGGGACTGTTGCTGGCAGTAGGATTAGCTTAAAGAAATTGGGAAACTTCAGGCTGAGAGACATTGACTGCACTGGCTTTTTGGGGGCATCTTCCGTGGGTTTGCACCCTGTCAGTTGTTCTGCAGGAGGCCCAGACCTCGCTGGGTTGGGGCAGTGGCTGTGTGTTGGTCTTGTGTCCCAGTGAAGATGGCAGAGCCCTTTCTGTCAGGGGCAGGAGGGGATCAGTGGGCTGTCGCCACAGATAAGGGAGTGGATGAGAGCTGGTGGGTGGCCTGTGGTGGGAACGTGAGGATGCAAGAGCTTGTCCTGTGCTGGGGTGGGTCAGCTGTCTTGGTTTTGGGGTGCATGCAAAGCGTGCTGTCCACCTGGAAATGTGTAGCTGCAATTAATTCTCCCTTTCCACATGCCCTCTTTCATGCAGCTTCCAGCTCCCTTTTCTCATTCTGTGGGGGAGAAGCTTCTCCAGCTCTGATGGACCTGCAGCCTCGGGTCATCCGTCCCTGTTGGAGTGAGAAAAACCTGGGTCATGGGAACACACTAGCCTTTTCCTTGTGAGCAGCGGGGGCTGGCAAGGGGTGGTCAGAGGCTGTTCCTCTGAAATAAGCTTCAGCAACACCCCACAAGTGTGTTCTGCACTGTGGTAAAATAAATCTAGCAAGTGGCCATGGGAGTCGTGCCTCAGGAGGAGGAACTGGCCTCTCGCTGCAGCCGGAGCCCTCGGCTGACACATCAGCTGCTTCCTGCCGTGCCCTCCCTGTTTCCTCATCACTGCCTTGCCACACTTCTGGTGTGACTGCAGGGGGACAGACCCTGGGGCACTGCCCAGTCTCCTGCAGAGCCTGATCCAGGCAGGAGCTGGGGTTTTCTGGGAGCTCAGTGTCATGTGGCAGCTTCCCTTCACCACCTTCCCGAAGCCAGTCTCCTTTCTCTGTCCTTCCCTGGATTTCTGTGGCTCAGGCAATGGCATCTGGGGCTGGTTTGGGTGCCCACTTTAGGTGGCCAGAGGCCCACAGAGGCTGGGGGCAGCTTAAGGTACTGGTGTAGTGAATGGGCAGGAGCTGTAGATCAGCAGCTTGCAGGTCATACAGCCACCGAAGCTGGTGGGAAGTGTGCTGCCGTGTCCCCTGGGGCTCCTGACTGGCGAGCACTGGAGCTACAGCTCTAGAAGTGAAATCAGAGGCTGCAGGCAGCAGCAGCCACCTCTGGGTTCACGAGGGACCTGAACCAGCAGCACAGTTCTGGCATTGCTCTGGGAACTCCCGTGGGCTGTGGTTGCTGTGGCAGCAGAGGAGGGTCACCTGGACGGGCAAACACACCTTCCCAGGGAAATGCATCAACTTGGAGGGTGCTGAGGTGAAGCCCAAACCAGGGGCTCAGAGGACAAAGGGTTAACTAGGGCTGCAAGTCTAGGCCAAGTGCAAATGAAAACTGTGAGCTGGGGAAGCTGGAGGTGGGGTTTGGGTTTCGGGCTGGTGTTCAGGGAACAGATACCACCAGCCTGGCAGGTCTGGCTGGACCGGAACAGCCTCCAGCGTGACTTCAGAGCTGCACTGCTGTGTCTCTGGACTCTGGTGTGAGTAGGCAGAGCATGTGTCAGCCCTCACTCGGCGGGAGAGATGAAGTTTCCTGTCTAGACCCCAGTAATCGCAGTGAGGAGGGGTTTGCACACAGGCTCCTGCTGCTTCTCCGGTGATTACCGAAGCAGAAACCGGGCTGCAGTTCTTTGGGAAGGAACACCTCGTTTGTGCCACGTGTCTCGGAAAATGTGGCGCCTGTCTGCTCCTCGCTGCCCGTGATCCGGGGGTCGGAGTGGGAGCCAGCCACTGTGCTGGCTCCGGCACTGCCCACCTGCAGGAATCGTTGGGAAGTTTGCAGCCCCCCTAGCTGTGGGTGCAGGGCTCACTTGATGCTCAAGTGATTCTCCTGGAGCCCAGGGATCGGACTCCCTGGAGGCTGCTTCTGGGAGGAAGGAGTAAAAGTGTTGGGACCAGCCCAGATCCTCTCATCCCAGACATTGTGTGACCAAGGAGAGTGACTGAGGGAAAGAAAAATTTCCCTCAATCCTCACCTGCCTCAGGCTGCCGGTGCTGCTTGAGTACAGAAATGGCATTAAACCCTGTGCCTTTGCCATGGGCTGTGCGTGTCCCTGTGCAGGAATGGGCACTGTGGGTCCATGGGGGACATGGCTGGGGAGAGGGCAGAAAGGCAGAACCATTTCATAGACTGATTTAATGGCGTTAAAAATGGTTTTTGTAATAAATGACTGACCAGAAGTCAGCTCCACTGCTGCCACACTGCTCTGGTCAGCAGAGCTTGGACCCACAAGGGTTTTCCAGGCCCTGTGAGCACTTGCAGCCTTCAGGCTCCGTTCCCTATGTGTGAAATCCCTCGACGCCCGTCCGGGCACTGTGGGGACAGTGTGGCGGTGACAGAGTCCTGCCTGTGTGTCACTGACTCACTGACAGTGGGAACCGGTGGCTGCTCTTCCTCTCCCTGTGGCTTCCTCAAAAGCGGTTCCTGTCAGCGAGAGGGATCCCGGGAGAGGGACAAGGAGCCCTTCCTTGCCTGTACTCCTGGCAACACACTAGCCCTTTAGTGTTTAAATAAAAACCCTTCAGCCTTTAGGAACAGGGCTGGGAGAGGTGTCCTCATAGCATGGGCATTCCAGCCCAATGTGCAGAAGTGTCACAGCAAGGGATGGAGGGACAGTGATGGCAGCAGGACTGCTGCTCCATGGGCTAATGGGATTCTCAGCACTGCGGCTCCTGTGCGCTCACAGGAGCTGGGGTGAGGCTCTCAGGGCAGCATCAGCAGTTCTTGCCCTTCACCTGTGCTTGGTTTGGGTGGGCTTTGGGGGCCATTCCTGCCATACTGGGCTCCTGGTGCTCACCTCCTGGGAAGGTGCCCATGGCAGGATGGTCTGGGCTGAGACATGGACTCTGGAATTTAGTAACAATCCTGCCAGGGCTTATCAATGCAAGTTCCCTGGGCTTGTGTGGGGCCGTGACCCCCGTGGGGCAGGGGGAGCACTGTGCCAAAGTGTCCCCCAGCCCCTTGTGAGGGCAGCAGGCGCTGTGCCAGCGGTGCTGCAGGTGCCACCAAGGGTGAGCCCAGCTCTGGGGAGATTCCCAAGACCCCCATCCGGTCATGGAGCCGGCCCACCCCTGCTCACAACAACACTGCTGGAGGAGACTGTTATGTCTGTTGTTTGGAAACCCAGAGAAAATAGTCAGGAGAGCCAAGTGCTGATTTTTCCAGTCACAGAGGAGCACCCAGACTAGCAGGAAAAAACTCTGCATGCTGAATTCCTATCTTGGGATGCACGGCTTGGGGCTGCTTCCCTGCCAAGCCCAGCCTAATTACAGATGATTAAGGAAACACACGTATTTGGTGACTATGCCAGGGAATTTCTTATAGAAAGGAGGGTCTGGGGTTAGAAAATGGCCCAGCTGGGAAAAAGAGCCTTTTGTGCCCAAGGAGGGGTTTTGCTCCGTCTCCATAAGAAGGCCTCAGCATGTCAGTCCCTCTCTGGGCTCTAGGAGCTGATCTGATTTCCTTCCTTGCTGTGGTTCATGTCTCCCACTTTTTGGCAGAGGACGTTTCAGAGAGAACAAAATTCAAAGTCTGTGTAAAACATTTACCACTGCCCCTCTGCCTCTGGGAATGTGTAACCACTGTCCCCACATGGGGACACTGGCAGGGTGGGAGGTGTCTGGGCCAGCTCTGCCTGGGTGGCCCTGGGCCCTGGTGTGTGCTGGGGGACCCTGACTCTCCTCTGCTTTCTGCCTTGCAGCAGAAGAAGTCGTACCTGGAGCGGAGTGTGAAGGAAGCAGAAGACAATATCCGGGAGATGCTGATGGCCCGCAGGGCACAGTAGTGGCACCCCTGGGTGCCCTGGGCTGATCCCCACAGCCTGCCCCCTCCTTCCCCACCTTAATAAAACTCGTGTCTCTCTGGCTGCTCTCCCGGTGGGGTGTGGTGGGATTTGGGGTGAGGGACCTGCAGGGAATCCTGCTGCCCTGGAGCAGCTGTACCCTTGTCCTGCAGACACCCCCTGAGTGCTGCCCGGGGTGGGCACCGGGCGAGGCTGGTGGAGGGGTCCTGATGGAGAGCAGCGGTGGGGGGAGGAAGGGGTGAAGAAGGAGACGGGGAGGGCTGGCACAGGCACAGGCACAGACACAGACACGGGCGTGGACATGGGCACAGGCATGTATATGGGCATGGGCATGGGCATGGAACACGGACATGGGCATGGGCCCAGCCAGCCTGTGCTGGGTGGTCATTGCCACTGTCCCGGGCTGTTCAGACTGTTAGGGCCATTTCTGCTGTCCTGGACTGTTCCCCCTGTCCTAGGCTGTTCCCGCTCTCCTGGGCCGTTCCAGCTGTCCTGGCCATTGTACTGTCCCAAGACATTCCCGCTGTCCTGGGCCATTCTCCCTCTCTCCCGGGTCATTCCCGCTGTCCCGGTCATTCCCTCTCTCCCGGGTCATTCCCGCTGTCCCGGTAGCTCCGCACACCCCGGCGCGGCGGGACATCGCCACCGTGTGGCCCGTGCGGGAGCGGCACCGGCCCGGCCCCTGCCCGCTCCTCCCGGGATCTTGGATCTGGGCAGGAGTTTCCCGGTCCCGTGCCGATCCCCGCGCTCTCATCCCACGGGCACACGGGTGCTGCCACACTGTGGGATAGCCTTTCGCTGCCCCCGCGTTCCCAAGCCACCACCTGTGTCACCAGCGGGTCCCGTGTCACCTCCACCGGTGATCCCATGGCTGCCCCACGGACACGAGGCCACTCCCCCCGGTGCTCTCACACCCTGCACACGCACGGGCAGGGAGGGAGCCCCACTCGGGAGAGCTTTTAGGAGCAATTTGATAAGCTCAGACAGACTGGGGGGATCAAGCGCTGGACAAGAGCACTGACCAGGGGGTCACCGACACCCTGCTGGGCCTTCAGCCCCACACTTTGCTGCTTTCCCACACTTCCTCCTAAAACCACCTGCACCTTGGGGGCCTCCCTGAAACATCCCAAAGTCCTGTGCAATCCCAAATAGTTTGCATCCAACTAAGTGTCCCACTCCCAGGTATCAGCCCCATGTCCCCAGAGGTGATCCAGGGGGCTGCCTTGGCATGCTTGTAGGCTGGACACAGGGCTGCAGCTCTGTGGGGACAGCTCTGGGAAAGGCACGGGACAAGGTATCTTGGTTGAGTTCCTGCCTGCACTGTGCCCACGGGCCTGCCAGGGTTGGGAGCGGGCCTGTGAGGGGCTGGGAGCCCCCTGGCCAGGCAGTGGGTGGACTCCCTTCCCAGGGGGACTCTGAGCTCCCGTGTGTGTGCAGAGCTGCTTCATCCCATCACCCACCACGAGCTGCCACATCTGTCACGTCCCAACCTCAGCTTCCGTGTGTCCTGGCATCTCTTCCAGGTGCTGGGGTGGGCAAACAGGTGGGCCCTGGGCCAGGTTGTCCCCATGTGGGCTGCAGGGCACAGGCCTGGCCAGGTGGATCAGCCCCTTGCTGGTGCAGTGGCCAGAGACTCCCCACTGCAGAGGCTGCCAGAGCTTCACCCGCTGCCCTGTCCTGGCAGTGGGGTAGGGAAGAGGTGCCCAGGCCCACTGGGGACTGGCAGAGCCTGAATTCCCCCACAGCCCCAGGCAGCTGCTGTGCTGGGACCTGGGGTGGCCCTTGCTGCTGGAGCCTGGGAGATGTGCTGTGTCCCCTGCTTGTCCCCAGGGACAGGCACTGTGGCACCCGGAGTGCTGCTGCAGCCACTTGGTTGGTGTATGGGACAGGTACCAGAGCAGGAAACTTGAGTCCTCACCCCCTCCCCTGCTGGGGGCAGCTCCTGCTGCACCCGAGACAGGGAGAGGAGCTGAGGGGAGTGTGCAGGGCTGGGGCTCCCTCGGGCCTGGCAGGGACGTGGCTGGGAAGGGCCAAGGCCAGGCTGGCGGGGGACACAGGGCTGGAGGGGGCATGGAGGGCCATGGGCACAGGGCAGCCCAACACTCCACTTCCCTACCAGCTACGGAGAAGGGTGAGCCAGGGACTTCCCTCCTGTGCCCCCACAGCTGCCAAGCTGACAGAGAGGTGACAGTGACAGGGAAGGTGACACCACCTGTTCCTGGGAGCTCTGGGAACCCAGCAACAGAGCTGAGCTTAGGCCTGCAGGGGGGCAGGCGAGGAGAGTGAAGGCTCCTGGGGACAGGCAGCTGCCAGGGGCTCTCATCAACCCCAAACCCCATTGTCTTGCCCCAGACCAGAGCCCCAAACTTGCACTGCTGAGCTCTGAGTCGAGGTGCACAGAGCATCAGGGACTACCGAGGGCAGTGCCCTTTTCAAACAGATCCAAGATCCCTGGGTGATCTCCAGGCAGTGCAAAGCAAAGCTAGTGTGTGCATCACTTTTTCTCCCAAGGCTGGGGGTGCAGTGGGATATGACTCCCTGGGACTGGCAGCAGGTTTTCCCACTTTTCTGTAGACAAAAGCTTTTTATCCCTCTTCTGGCCAGGCATGCCATGGAACAGCTTCAGCTCTAAATCTTCGGCACTAAATTAATCCCATGCCTTGTATCTTCTTACCCATTAATTTACCCCCTGCAAGCCTGTGCTCTGCAGCAGGGGATGATGGATCAGTGCTTCCCCAGGAGCTGCTGGTGCACATGCACGGCAGCTCAGCCTGTGCTTCTCCAGGAACGCTGGTCCCAGAAGGGGACGTGCCTGTCCAGCCCCGTGGGATGAAAACCCAAGTGTGCTGCCCTGCGTGGGATGAGAGCGTTGGAGGTGCCAGACCCAGGACTCCCATCTACAGAGCCAGTGCCCATGGGGGGCTGAGGACACACAGCACCAAGGGACACTGACCCTGCACAGACAGATTTACTGAAACAGCTGGGACCTAGCAAAGAAAATCAACTGTTGGCTTTAATTATTGCGTACATCTTTGTTTCTAGGGCTAGGAAAATCTCAACTGGTAAATATACATTTCATCAGAATGCCTTTGGCTGAAATACACCATCAGCACATTCTTCAAAGTTACAACAAAAAGTCTTAGAAATGTTAAAAAGGGATTTTTTTCTTTCTTTTTTTTTTCCCCTCCTTTTCCTTTACTAAAATAAAGGAGTGCACCCCCCCACCCCCGACAAAGCGCTAGGACGGACAGACGGGAACCTCTTGGCTGTGCAAAGCAGAGCAGTTGATTACAGTAACAGAAAAGAAGAAGTCGGGACAGGAGTGGGGAGGCTGCATAGCGCTCTGCGGGCGGCGCGGCGGCTCAGGTCAGCATGTCCCAGAGGCAGCAGCAGCACAGCGCGGTCCAACACGCCGTCAAGCAGGCGCTCTCGCCCGTGTCGTCCCTCCGCCGCTCCTCCACGACGTACACTGCGGGTACAGAAGGGCCGGGTCAGTCACACAGCAACGCCGGCACGGTCGCAACGCGCCGCCAAGAGGGACAAGAGCCAGGCGGAGTTTTCCCAGGAGGTGCCACCCTCCCCAGCTGCAAGCGCGTCTGGACTGGCACTGCTCAGCCTGCTTGAGTGAGGAGTTGTTCCCTGACTCTGCTCCAGCCCTGCCACACACACGGCTGCCTCCCCACCCTGGATGACCAGCCCTTGCTCCAGCTCCGTCCCTCCCGCAGGTGAGGGGACACCCAGCACCTGAGGCACAGCTCAGGAGGGGGCGAGAGCCCAAACGCTCTGGGTGTCACCTCATGGACATACACCACCCCAGCTCTGCCCCACGAGAGCTGCACGGCGGCTCCCAGCAGTCCACTGGGATTTCCTGCACTCTGCCAGCTGCCTGAGCACACAGGAGGGAGCCTCAGGTTTGGATGGAGCTCTCCCAGCAGGATCTCCTACCTGAGGTCAGTGTGCTGCCTGCTCTTTGAGCCAGGCTCTGAGGCCCTTTCTGGTCAGAGGAGCAGTTCACCTATGGTGCCTCCTCACTGAGCCTGGGCTTTCACAGAGCTGTGGTAGTCTGAGGGCAGGCAGGTGACTCTCCTTCCTGACAACTTCCTTGCATCTCTTTGTTGTGGTCTGCATGGAAGACGTGCCCTCACACCGAAGTCCAACCTGCACGCATGGTGATGGCAGGAGACAGCTCATGGCATCAGCCTGGTGCTCTCACAGGCCTGTTTTGTGCTCAGGAAACCATTCCCCTGTCACTGCTCCAGCTCTGCTGAGCCATGGGCACAATAACCCTCCAGCTCACACATTGCCAAAACCCTGACAGCACCAGGGGAAGAGAGAGGGACAGCCCAATACCCCCAAATATCTGCCCTCAGGTCCAGTCTGTGCCCCAGCCCCAGGCAGTCTCCCTGTCACCAACAGGAATAACAGAAGAGGCATCTCCTGGGCAGGCACAGTCCACTGCCTGTTCTCCATGGGGAGGTGACCCAGGAGCTCAGCCCGGGCTTTTTTTTCCCCTGGTGGATCCAGGAGCTCTGAACAAGCAGCTCTTTGGTGCCTTTGTTGGCTCTGAGAAGGTCCTGTTACAAAGAGTGGATGGAAAACACCCCCCAAATGCTGCAAGAGCCCTGTGCAAGATGGTGACTCCCCTGTGCTGGAGCCCTGAGGCAGCCCTGGCTACCAACTGGCTGCCAGGTGCTGTTCAAGCTGTCCCACCTCTGAGCCATGGGGAGCTGGATTGCTGCTGCCAGAGCTCTGCCATATCCAAAACTGAGGGTGCCGGTGCCCAGAGACATCCAGACCCACAGAGTAGAAGGAGGCTGCCCTGTACCATTTACCATCAGCAGTCCAGGACTGCAGGCATACCAGAGCATTTGCCTGAAGTATTTATGATTAATCCATTAGAAGTTTTAAGCTACAGCCAAGTGGCAGGGACATGCCGACAAAGCATGTTCAAGGCATGTACAAAGTGCTGTTACGAAACACTTGCTGAAATATTAAAGGAAATGGTTTTTCCAGGCTCAGGGCTGTGCAGTGGGAGCCGGGTGCTCTCACCACGGCTCAGCTGACTTGTGTTGGACGCTACCTCTCTGCACAAGTGGGTCACAGCATCCATGGGCATCACCCCCCTGCCCTGCCAGCCCTCTCCAGCACCTCTGCTGTGGCCTGTGCTGGAAAGGGCTGCTCTGAGCCGGCCAAGGCAGAGGCACAGCTGCCCACAATAGATGGGGGCAGGACTGGGACAAGGCAGGGGACAGCAGCCGTGTCAACACCTTCCCGGGACTCACCGTAAGTCTGGGGTGTGCCTTTCTGCTAGAAACAATGAAACAGCACTGAAAAGAGACCGTGTTCATTCTCTCTCTCCTGCTAAAAGCTGGAAGTCATTTAAAACAGCAGCACGTTGTGGCACAAGCATCTTTCTGCAGAAAGCCTCTGCAAAAAAGCTGTGGTTTTGGAGGGGGGCTTTGGTACTTTACCCAACCCACTCACCTCTCAAGTTCAAGGAACACCTCAAAGACAACACCTGAAACACAAGTTTCTGCCTTCCAGTGCAGAGCTCCTCTCCAGAGAGAGCAAGTCTTGAGGGGGAGCTGGTGCAACCACTGCTGTACTCTGAGAGCACACATTGTCAACATCATAATCTTTCAGACTTGCGGAGCATCTGGGCAAGACTCTGAATAGAAACAACCACCCCTCCCTCTCAATTTGTGTTTAACAAAGCTTCCTCTGAAGCCTCATCAATGCTCCAGGAGCTGCAGGTTACACACCAATTGTCAGAGAGACTTTAACCACAGTTATACAGCATTAAATGCTGAAGAGCTTTTCTCTTCAACCCCTTGGGTATGGGGCTTGCAGTGGAGAGGAGAGGACCAGGTGAAGGGTGGGCCACTGCTCACCTACAGCTCCCAGAGTGCACAGGGTAAAAACCAGATCCAAGGCAGGCTGGATGAACTGCTCCCAGCCCAGCCTCTCACTTGGCTGGAGACATCCTACACCAACCTGCTTATTTTGGACAGTGCACGTGAATGTTGGCTTCAGAGCACCAACACAGTGACACAAGTACGCACGGACATCAAGAGCATGTGGCAGCACCTTCACAGACTCCTTCAGCCCATGCAGGAGCACTTTATAAACACAGGGGATCCCCTGTCAACAGCACAAGAAGGGACAGCGTAACAGCACCCCAAACCTCCTAAAATCATTTTGTTGGGAAGTCAGGCACTGCATGTTACTCATGCAAGTCCCCCCACAGCTTCCCAACTCACTGTAACCAGCAGGATTCCACTGACAGATATCACGTTTCCTACTGGAATACCTTTGCCAACAAAACCCCATCCAAACTCTGCCAGCAAAGGGAATTGTGGGTTTTGTGTGATTCTCATCAGAAGCCCTACTGCCTCCAAGCTAAAGCCACCCAGTTTGCTGTGGGGAGCCCTACTGGGAACTCCATCAGCTGCTTTGTACCTCTCTTTTGCCCAAGGTCAAGCACTCTAACCACCACAGGGTCCTCACCAGTATGAGCAGAATCCCATTAACCCTTTGGACCTGGAGGTCCCAAAGAGATGCAAAGAGGGTGATTTCTCTCAGAGGCACTAGAGAGCACTCAGTTCTAGCTTCAAGTTTTGATGCTTCCATGGCTTTTTTCTAAAACAGGATGGGAGAGGGTATAAGCTGAGAACACCCTCCCACCTTCTAATCAGCCTTAAAGAGCCTAGACCACAATGAATCACCCCGAAAAGGGTAGCACTCCCTGTAATCACATAGCACTGGCCTGCACAATCCAGTGCAAATAACTCCCACTTTGTTTTTAAAACAAATACTACAATACCTTCTCATTTCATGTACAGTCTGCTTTATCTTAAGCATACACATTTTGTTTCTTCTCATGCCTAATTGATACGTTAATCATTAGCTCCATGAGGGAAAGGAATGAGCTGTACTTTTCACCTGGTTTGGTATAAACTAAAATTATAACCTTACACTGCAGTGCCCCTTACTGCAGTGCTTCACTGTGTCTACAAGGATTGCAGCACAAGGGCTTTGATGCCAGAGCCAGCTCATCCTATCCCAGGGTCTGGAGCACACGAGAGGAGCAGCAAGGAGTTACCAACCACTGCCTGCAGACCACAACCCCTTCCCGTGGTATCTGAGTGGCTGTTTGCCATGGTAACAGCTGGTCAGAGCAGAAGTATTACTTAACACCACAGTCTCGTCTGGGAGGGAGCACACAGCAGAGGAGGGACCCATGAGCCTTTTCCCACTTGTCACTTAAGGGGGTTTTATCACAAACCTCTTCTGTACTGAGAGCTTTGTTTTCACTTCTCCAGCCAGCCAGCGACTCTTGCTTAAAAGAACACCATTGACACGAGTCCTTGGAAAGCCTTTCTGTTCAGGACGGAGGCCAGAGAAAGGAAAGCCAGCACAAGTGCACCCAAGGGATGCAGCAGTGACAGGAAATCAAGTGTCCCTGAGCCTCTCTTACAGGGGCACTCTCTGGGTTTGCAGACCCAGCGCTGCAGGAGGAAGGAACTCCAAGCCCTGACCTCCCAGAGAGCCACATCTCCTGGAGTAAACCCCACATACAGACAGCAAGTGCAGAAGAAGAGACTGCAGGGCTGGCAACAAGGACTAAAGTTTTATACACCCCAGGCCTCCTCCCTTGCCCATAAGAACTCCAGGGCACAGCCTGGGCACAGCTAAGATCTAATTCCCTTAGCAAGGAAGGCATTTAATTGTTCTTTCTCCTCTCTGGAGGTATTTGCTCATGCTTAACAGCTTCAGGCCTGTAATTTCGTGGCCCCCCAACTCCTTCCTGCCCAGAGGCTTTCACTGTGCTCACAGTCTCCACCAACACCACACTCTCAGATTTCAGGAAATACCTTAGCACACTCCCGAAACAGATACCACAGCCAGATGGAAACACAATAGCCCACTTTCAAGCAAAAATCTTCCAGAGCTGCAAAACCCTCAGAGCAGGTTTCACAACCCCCAGCCCCAAACACAAACTGCTACTGCCTGAGCCTCCTGAGCAGAAACCAAGTGTCATGGGAGCAAACAGCCCATGAGCACAGACAGTTCCACCTCCAAATCCCCTCTGCCACCAGACAGCTGCTGCTGACCCAGGCCTGATTTCAGCCTGGCTCAAGCAGAAATAACTGATCTACAACTACCTACACTGCTATCTGACCTGCCCTCTCCCGTGGCCGCATGCTGATGTCCAGCAGGTTAAGAAAATTCCTGCCGTTCCATTCCCGTAAATCTGAGCAGCTCTTACAGTCACCCTGGAGAGCTGCTTCACCCTTCAGGGAGCTGAATAAGCCCCACATTTCAGGGAAATCACTGTGCAGTTGTGCCAAGAGAGCACTTTCAGAGCCAAAGCTGCATTGGCTAAAGTTGTTCCCCTCTCACACACCGCACGGGCACCAAGCACAGGACAGGACTCGGCAGCAAGTGTGCAGATGATTTTCTTTCAGCTGAGGTCAGAGCTGGAAAGAGGTTGAGCTTCCTCACTTGAGCACAACAGGGATGGTATTAAGAGATCCTTGAGACAACGGAAGTCATTCCAATGAGCATTTATGGTGTGTTGATGGGCCCAAGAAGGATTCAACGTCTCTAAAAAGCAGGGCTACAGGCACTCCTTACAGGACATCAGCACACCTTCTGTAGTGAGTACTCGCTCAGGTCTCTGCAGGATGCCAGCCAGCTCTCCAAAGCACTGTAAACCCCAGCACAGAGGTTAGAAAGTTCACAGGAAACATGTCATATGAGGAACAAGCTTCCCCTCACCTCAGAAGTATAATAATTCAGGCTTCAGACTCTTCAGTTTTCCTTTAGACTACAACAGATGAGAGACATCTCCCAAAACTACAGAATTTGAGAGCTTCCTCTAACATTTTTTTAAAATCAGTAAAATCTTAATTTACTGTTAAATCAAGGAGATGTTTTCAACCGAATCAACTGCAGGGCTAAGATCAGCACAGTCCTCAGCCTGAGGCACTGTGTTTACACTGAAAACCAGCATCAGTCCTAGATTTAAACAAGACCTGGCTTGGAGGCATTTACACAGCACAGACCTAAGGATCTTGCAAGAGTGTTCTGGGTGACAGACAGAAGGAGGGACAAAGTCCAGTATTAAAGCAAGGGGGACATGCCACAGCGAGCAGGGCAAAAAGACCCCCCTTGCGCAGTCCCAGGGCTTGAGTACCACAGTCTGTGCAGCGCTTGGAAAAGACTGTGCAAGATTTGCTCCTCACCCAGCCTGGAGCCCAGCTGATGGGGAGTGTCTGGAACAGCAGCCTCGTTAAATTCAGCCCACAATGGAGCCAGCCTTGGCCTCCTGAGGCCAGTTTGTCTGAAGAATGTTTTCAGATACCGGACCTGAATTGGGAATAATTTTCTTTGCACCAGTTTTTTATCAGATTACCCCCTCCCCAGGGGTGAAAAGCAGTGAAGGTGAGGTGAGACATCAGAACTGCACTGTTTGCCAGCCAAAAGCCCCTGCTGTTTGTGCAGCCAGGGACAGAGGGAGGGATGATACAGCAATTCTGGAGGAGAGAGAATGCTGGGTTTTAAGGCACACGACAGAATGAGAAGCAGAGAAGAGGACAACTGCCGAGTGAGACATTTTTTTTGGCAGGCCTCCAGCATCTGAAGTCGCAGGTCCTGAAGGTACAGGAACAGTTAAACTAAATGCTCCAACAGACTGCTTGGAAACGATCAACAGACAAAGAGAGAAATCCTGCTGGAACTGCTCCTGCTGCCCTCCAAATTAACTTCTGCTGGGGAAGGCTCAGCTCTGGGTTGGAGATGCAAAGGGGTAACCACCTAAAGGTACCAGAGAGCCTAACCAGAGTGACCTGGATCCCCTCCTTTCCACACTGAGACAGGCAAAGAGGAAAAAATCCTTCTGGCAGCAGGCAGTGACTGTATCTAGGTGACCTGTTTATTCTAGCAGCTGGTCAAACATTAGGAGGCAAACAGCATCACTCTGACTACTACTCTTATCGCAGCCAGCTTTGCTACAAGTAATCAACCCCAAGAAATAAGATTTCCACCCTCTGTGTCTGATACGTCAGACGCAATATTGAGCTCTGTGTGCCCTCAGTGCCTGCTGGCAGAGCCTGACTCCCTTTGGCACAGCAGGGAGCAGCCTCATCCATTACCTTGGGATGTATCAACAGGGAGGGCGGGGGGAGAAATTAAGCTGGACGGATTGCTAACATCAGCTTGTGCTTTCAAAATTACTGTGTCACTTCGGACTTTGGCTCTTTCCACTTCTTTTTAAAGAATGTCATTATCAGCAGCGTTACACTTCACCTCTAAAATTTACACAGACAAGAAAGTACCAGCTGACCTGTCAGCAGTTACTGTGGTTTTCTCATGCCACTTGATAATAATTAATGAAAATATTGGTGAGGAAAGGAGATACTTTGTGGAATGAGAGATTTTCTTCCTCCTAAGCAAGCCCTGCTGCTCAGGAAGGTGCTGCTCCCTATGCCGTGCTCCACATAGGTACCGTGCTCCTAAAGTTACATGTAACTACGTAACAACTCCTCTCGTGGAGTTGTTCTGGGGCAGAAGGTTTCCCTCTACCCACAGAAAGGACTGTGTGGCACGTCTGCTGTATTCCAGGAACTCATGCCTGGATGGACTTTGTGTGGACCGACAGCAGGAAAACTGCAGAGAGGGATCAGCACGTCAGTTCACAGTATGAGGAGGCTGAATCAGACACCCTTAAAGATAACGCCCCTCAGGCTCAGCATATAAATTATCGGCTCTAAAGGTAAAGGTCAAGTTGTTTACTTCCAACAAACAACAGCCAAGTCAGTTGTCAGCCCTTGGAAGATGTAAGAAGTGGGGTTTCTGTGGAGACCTTGGTAGAGGTAACCTGGGCAAGCCCAAAAGTCAGATACCCAAAAAACAAAACCAAAACCCAAACCCATGGCCATGAGGTCTTCTGTGCCCCCTCAGCAAGTCACCCAGGCTCTCCAGCTCACTGCCCCTTTACCGGGAGAAGAAACATGAGCTCTGAGGCCTTTCATGCCCTGCAGGGTTGAGGTAGCTGGGGTGACCCCGAGGGGTGCAAGCTTGAACACACTGGACTCCAACCCCTCTGGGAGAAGGAACCAAGGAACACCAGCTGATGTGATCTCACTCTCCCACATGCTGGAACACAAGGGAGTCACATGGCCACCGCTGCTAAATCTTAATGTATAACCACAATTTTTATGTAAAGCATAAAATCTAAACTTCCTAGTTTTAATTGTGGACACACGTTTGTTGTTGATGACTTCGAGCAAAGCCATCTAGGAGAGCAAAACTTCTGCTCTGGAATGAAAGCATCCACACAGCAGCTCTTCCCAGATAAGTGTTTGGAAATACCACAGGAACTGACAAGCCACATGAAATCACACCAGACCAGCAAGGCAGACTGCTATGTTTTGATTAAATTCAGACATCTTTTTTTTTATATTAGAGGTTCAGCCACACCAACAGATATATAGCACCAGTGGAACAGATTTTCAAAAAGTTAGCTTTTTTAGGGACATCCATTTAAATCAGATACTCCTGGAGACGATACCTAAACAAAGCCTTATTGAAAGCTCCCTTACACATCAGAGGACAAAGATCAGGTTCCAGTTTGACAGACTGGCCAAAAAGGAGCAAAGGGAGGGGGGCAAGGGTGTTTAACAGGAGAATCACAAAAAAGCTTTTGCAGACAAACACAAAGTTACAGGCCTGACTTTATTTCACACACATTAATAAAGGTGTGTAAAACAATCATGTGGCATCCAGAGGGACCTGGACAAGCTGGAGAGGTGGGTCTGTGTGAACCTTGTGAAGTCCAACAGAGCCAAGTTCAAGGCCCTGTACCTGGGTCAGGGCAGTCCCAAGCACAAACAGAGGCTGGGCAGAGAAGGGATTGAGAGCAGCCCTGAGGAGAAGGGCTTGGGGGTGCTGGTGGACGAGAAGCTCAATTTGCCCCAGCCATGTGCCCTGGCTTGATCCCACAGCAAGGGCAGCAGGGGAGGGGGAATTCTGCCCCTCAACTCCTCAGGTGAGACCCCACCTGCAGAGCTGCCTCCAGCCCTGGGGAACAACAGCACAAAGATGTGGAGCTGCTGGAGCAAGTCCAGAGGAGGCCATGGAAATACTCAAAGGGCTGGAGACCTTCTGCTCTGGAGCCAGGCTGAGAGAGCTGGGGGGGTTCACCTGGGGAAGAGAAGGCTCCAGGGAGACCTGAGAGCCCCTTGCAGGGCCTAAAGGGGCTCCAGGAGACCTGGAGAGGGACTTGGGACAAAGGATGGAGGGACAGGACACAGGGAATGGCTTCCCACAGCCAGAGGGCAGGGTTAGATGGGATATTAGGAAGGAATTCTTCCCTGTCATGGTGGCGAGGCCCCAGCACAGGTTGCCCAGAGAAGCTGTGGTTGCCCCATCCCTGGAAGTGTCCAAGGCCAGGCTGGACGGGGCTTGGAGCAACCTGGGCTAGTGGAAGGTGTCCCTGCCCATGGCAGGGGGTTGGAACAAGATGAGCTTTAAGGTCCCTTCCAACCCAAACCATTCTACGATTCCATGACTTTTTTACATCCACTTCAGCAAAAGCAGTGTGAATTAGAGGCTCCCAAGGTGGGTTCAGAGACCACCCATGGCTACAGGAAAGCAGTTCAAGGCCAAGACTTACCAGAAGATCTTTGGTTTGTGGGTTAGAGCACTGTTTCTGCAGGACTGCAGTTGTGTTTGCGCAGGTTTAACAACAAAACCACCCCTCCTGCAGCACAAGCCGGGGCTCTCAGGGAAAGACACACTCAAAGAAACACTTGGCTACTTCTCTCCCATTTCCCAGCCTAGTTCTTTGTGCTGGTCCACAGATTTGCAGGCAGAGCAGAGGACATTCAGTGTCACCAGTTCCCTGATCCAGTTTGAGGTGAGATCCTTCAATCCTTCATGGCAGCAGACCTGGCTCAAAGTCAGACTGTCCAAGGCAACAACCACAGTCTCTCTTCAGCTTCTTGCCCTTTTTGTGGCAACAGCAGCAAAGCAACACTGGCACTTGCCAAAGATGCTCAACATGGGAGACCAGGAGTTTTTCCCCTGCCCAGTATTGAGAAATGTCTCTTAGCCACCCCAAAATCATGTGCAGTTCCCAGGGAAAACCCTGATTACACTTGGAGCTCATGTGGTGGAAGCTTTCTTATTCCAAGGCAGATTTTTCACTCTGTTACAGAGAAAGCTGAACTCATGATTTACACTCAATTCAGGTTCTTATTCACTCACACCAATTGTTCACTGCTTAAATTTCGGTGTTCCTGATAGACCCACACCACTGTTCAAACCCCCTGAACAGTCCCACCTCTCCCAGCCTCTCCTTGTATAAAGGAGGAGAAGCTCCAGTCCCTTTATCATCTTCTCAGCCCTCCTCTGACAAATGGAGCCTGCTGCAAGCACTGCAGTGAGCCCCATGAGAGCTGTGGGTGCCAGAGCACACCAACATGCCATATTGAGGGGACATGGCACACAGATGGACCAGCCAGCTGCCAAGGCAAGGTACATCATCCTCCTTCCCTTCCCCAGAAATCTGGGTTTTTCCACAGAATGATAATAGCTTCAGGAAAAAAAAAAAAACAAACCCAAACAACTAGAAAGCCCAGGAATGATTAGATCACTTGGACAGACACTGACGGGCTGAAGAAAGCCGATGCCCATTAATTCAGCAGGAATCGTACATTTGAATTATTATGAGCTTTAACTGTGCAGCTCTTGGTTGAAACTTATCAACCAAGAGACAGGTGGAATGAGACCTGTGGCAAACCTAAATCCAGCAGAAAGCCTGTGTAACAACCTCAGCATAAGGATTCCCTTAGGGACCAGCATTAAGGATGTTCAGCAACATCTTCCAACAACCACAGAACCGTTGGAGACACTACAGCGAAACAAAAGCAGGAAGACAGGCTGTAAACAAAACCACTACTTCAAACAAAACCAAGCTGTAAACAAAATCACTAACACAAACAAGTCTCCAACTCCTCCCCCCCAGCCTGGTTAGGGCCAGGCACTGGCAACCACGTGACTTCAAGGTCAATGTGTCCTCGTGCAAGGAGACAAACATACCTGTGTTTTTAGGCCCATCGGCGTACACCGGTCCTGGAGGTGGAGGTGCATTTTGCCATCCATACTGGGGATATCCTTGGTAACCTGGCTGGCCTGGCTGGTAGGGCCCGGTCGGCCCGGGGGGATACCCCGGGTAGGGGCCAGGGGCACCACCCGGCTGCTGTGCATAGGGTGGGTATGGGGCGGTCGGGCCCGGGCCGGGGTAAGGAGGAGGATTATCGTAGTTCATGTGGGATGCGGAGTCTGCCCTGCAGAGGGAAAACAAACAGGAGAACGGGTTTGCTTTTGCCTGCTCATCCGCGACCACAGAGTTCCACTGCAGACTGCTCTCCATCATGCCCTGTGTCGTGTGAGAGACAGACCTCAAAATACATGGTCAAGCAGCACATTTGTTTTTAACCCTCTCACAGGGGCAGAGACTGAGTTGAAGTGATTTCTTTAAGTGACATGAGTTTAGCTCAGCAGGAGTGACGTGCTGCTTTCCAGTCATGCATCAGCTGTTCACCCTAAGACCTAAGTCTTGCAACAGCAAAGCAACATCCTCTGCTTTCACTAATGACTAAAACACTTTTAGGAGAGATTTAGAAGTGATCATTTCATGTTTCTGTCAATATCAAAGAAGAGAAGCAGCAAATACGTTCCAGACATATTTGATAGCCTCAACAGGAGAAAGAGCGAACACAAATGTCCATTACATTTCTGCTAATTACTAAAGCATCCAGACCAGCGCTCTGGAGCAAGGCTGTATGCGAACAATTTCCTGATGACACCACCCCAGCACATCGTGTATTCTCCCAATCATATACAACTGAGTCATTAAGCAGCCACAAGGAATCAGGGCCTCAGGCTCAGCCTCATTCAAAAAGCAACACTAAAGACACCTCAGAGACATACTCATAAACCCCATCTCATGTATTACTCATGACACAGCCATCAAAAGACAAGACTGTCACAATAACACAACTTTAATGAACCTCTAAGCAGCATGACTAAGCAAACCATTTCTTACATTAGGCTTCTGGAGCTTCTCCCTGTCTGAGAAACAGAAGTATATATTAATATACCACATGTTCAGGAACCTTCCTGCCTGGAGCAGCTGTACCCTGCCATTTCCTTCCCCTATTACAGGGTGCAGACGGGTCACCAAAATTCCCCTTTGTTGCACACCTCCTCCCACACTCCACAGGGATAAATACCAGGAGTATAATTTGTCTCCACTTAGACTCCAGTGCTGCTGGAATGGAGTGGGAGAGGCTGGCCAGCAGGATCCTCTTTAGATAGGTGTTGGGAAGGCAAGCAGCGGGGGTCAGGCTGACCTGACTGCTCAGCACTGTGCTCCCACTCCCAGGACGGGTAGGTTTGAGCCCAGGGAGACCATCAGCACACCCAGGCGAGCCCTGGCTGACGCAGAGTGAAGAATTTCACCTTTGTAACGCCACAGGAGCCTAGCGTGGCATCAGCCAGGCAGGCCCAGCCCCTGGGGTTATGTTTAGCTGCAGCAGTCCCTGGCAGCATGGAGAGAGCTGTTTGTTTACAGCTTGCTGTTTCATCACCTCAGAGCACCGGCTGTGCCTCCCCAAGGAAGGATCCTGAGGCTCTCCCTTATTTATCTACACGCTGCTCCTGCAGCGCCACAGGGCTCTCCCACACAGAGCCAGAAACAGCCCAGCTGACCCCACACCGTGCCCAGGTAAACACTGCCGACTCCAGCGGCTCCAGAGGCCACTCCAAGGGAACAGGGCTGGTGTCCCTCCCCGGGGGGCGCCGAGAACCCCTCGAGGTTCACAGGCTGCAGATGTCACTCACCTGAGTTCATCCTAAGGCTCCTCTTGCCGTGCAATCCAGGCACAGTCACAGAGTCACAGCATGTGCTGAGCTGGAAGGGACCCACAGGGATCATTCAGTCCAACCCCTGGGCCTGCACAGTCACCCCAACAATCCCACCCTGTCCCTCAGAGCGTTGTCCAAACCCTCCTGGAGCTCTGGCAGCCTTGGGGCTGTGCCCACTGCCCTGGGGAGCCTGGTCAGTGCCCAACCACCCTCTGGGGAAAGAGCCTTTTCCTGAGATCCAAACTAAACCTCCCCTGACACAGCTCCAGCCGTTCCCTGGGTCCTGTCCCTCGTCACACAGAGAAGAGATCAGTGCCTGCCCCTCCTTTGCCCCTCCCGAGGAAGTTGTCCCAGCTAATTGCTAAGGCAATGCTGTACCCTGCAGATTATATCTTTTAATGTCTTTGTCAAGACTTTGAACTGCTTAACCAATGTCAGGGATTAGAGGAATTTTATTTATGGGGTTTTTTTCCACTGCCAGACCAGCCAGACTGCTTAGTTGCTCACTTAAAACAGACAAGTACAACATACATTTACCTGGAGGCTCTTTAACCACTGCACTGCAACACAGTGCTCCTACCAAGTCTTCAGGAGGAAAATTCTCCCTTCAGGGAGCCTGGGAAAGGCAGGCAGCAAGCCCTACAACTCACTTCAATGCTACCAATACAGAATTGGGACATAATGGGTCACTAATGTTCATATAACCCAGAAAATCATCCCAAAATAGCATTGAAAAGCAAGTTCCCAGGGAAGAACAAGGCCAGAGAGGGTGTTGTGTGTTTATACTACATACCACTGCACATGGCAGAGTAACCATTTGGTGCCCAGACATGGCCCAGCCTCCCTGAGCTGGTGCACAGCTGCTGTGCCTGCTCCTGGCATGGGGAGACCCAAGGCACTGCTTCCTGCCTCCTGGAAAACTGCCTCCTGCCCCACAGGGTAACTCCAGGAGGCAGGGATCAGCAGTCACTCTTCTGAATTTAGGGATGCACCAAACCAGAGAGGTGGCATGTGGTAATTCCCCACTTCAGAAGAGTGCAAGTTTGCACCCTAGGTACGTATATATGTGTACATATATACGGCATATATAAGGCATGTTTTTTTCTCAGAAACTTGAAGAACCCTCTGGGTTCAGCTTGCTTTGATGATCACTGCCAAGCTCCAGCACAGGGATTACTTCAGTTTTCCAAAGCCCTTCTACCTAAGAGGACAGTCAGCTCAGCCCATCCTTTCCAGTGAAGTTCAGTCTTCCCTTCCATCCCTTCATTTGCATCAATTAATTTATCTGCATTCAATATCATTGATATCTGGGTGCCTACACCCAGGGGGATGAGTAAAGAAAACTGCGCATCAGCAGCTCTGCAGAAAGTCTGAGAAAAACGGACAGAAGGAGTTAATCCAATGGCTTCAGCAACCAGGGGAATGGCAGCATAGGAAACAAGAAAGAACTACTGGTGGTCTTTGTTTAACAGATCCATGTTAAAACAGTTTCTGAAAAGGAGGCAGGTTTGGAATGGAGGCAGTAACTGAGCTCCTGCCTGCTGATATGGGATTGAGGGAAAAAACGGCCTGCTAACAGCTGGACAGATGCTTGGGCAGAGACCTCAGAAAAACACAACAGTGGAAAACACAAATTAAGAAGGGCATATTCCACTGGGGCAAAAACTCTCCTCCTCAAAGCTGAGGGTAAAGTAACACAAGTGAGATTAGGCAAGATGTAAAAGAAGGTGCCCAGCAGGAACACTTTCAGCAGCCACTGTACTGGAGATTTGTCTGTGATGAATGAGGAAACTCCTGAAGAATTGGTAAAGGTATTCAGCAAGCCCAGGAGGTAGTTGTGGAAACTAGGTTCTCAAAAAGAATCTTTCCTTGTCCCCCACTTCCACTGTCAGTCATTGCTACACATACACCCATCTCTGCTTGCTCTTTTTGAACCATGTGATGATATTGAGGTTTTTGCCACTCTCATGAACTCATATATGACCTTACATGCTTTCTAGCCTTATTTACTCATCTGGGTATGCGTTTGCAAGGCAGAGCTCTGAATCACGAAGCAGATACTTTGCAGAGACACACCTGAGCTCTTAGTCAAACATATAACCAAAGCTTTCCTGCGGGGTCTCACCCCAACTGGTGAACATGTGAACTGCAATCAGCAACAACCCCTACGAGCTTGCACCAGGGTTCATTTCTCTTGGTTTCCCAATGAGCACCTCTCAGAGACAAAGCTCAAAAGAACGAAGCCAACCATCAGTTAAGCCCTTTGTTTTCCATGGTGCTGCAGGAGGTCCAGCAGGAAGGGCTGTGACAGTCTCCCTAGTGCTGAACTCAACAGTCTCTGCACAGCCTCACTCATGCTTAACTTCATTCAGCACTAAACCCAGCAAACAGAGACTTCCTTGACTGTCACCCAGCATTTGCATTGTCTGCTGGTGGTTAACAACAATAAATTGCTAAAAAGAATGGCAAACTGTGTTCCCATTCCTTCCTCCCCTCCCTGCATTAGTAGTTTTCCTAAGGGGTAAGTTCATTAATACACCATTGTTTCCTCAAGCTATCTTTCAAACTCCTTTGTTCCACACTGCTGGGCAAACATTATTTCCCCTACCCCAACAGAAAGGTTTCATTTTTAAATAAGCTACTTATCACACCCCAGAGGTCTCCCATAAGGTCTGCAAAACAGGACTCACTGAAGCACAATACACCATGTAGAGAATGCACATGGCACTAAATGTGCATGTACACACTGAGGTATCAAGAGTCAAAAAACACCATTCTGTGTGAGATTATCAGTCCTTCTACATATGTAACCTGGCTTTGGCTAAGGCTTAGCAAAAGGTACAAGTACACAACTGTAATGCTTGGCATACTCTATACATACACATATTTTAACCTGTCCATTTTGGCAACCAATTCTTAGAGAAACAAATTTCATCATTAAGCTTTGAAAATACCTCCTTCTTTCCAGTTGCTTCACACTTACTGGCCAGCAAACCAATGCAGCTGCTACAGAACTAGTCAGTCACTGCTCCTGACTCTCCCCTTCCAGCATACTCATGAATTTACTATCTTTTTTTTTTCCTCCAGGCCTTTCTTCCCAGCTGAGGACACTCTGCTTCAGCTCTGCTCCATTCCTTGGTCAATCTTTCCACCCATCACTGTGCCTTTGGTGTCACTGTCTGGTTTGGAGTGAGCAGTGCTGCCTTCTGCTTTCCACCCCTTTCCTAGCCGATTCCCTTCCATCAAGCCAACAGAGCTCAAGCTGCCCCAGACTAATTGTAACTGCACGATCCTTCCAAGTGGGAATAGCTCCTGTAGAGCCTGTCACTGCAAAACCAGGACCATCATGTGCCTCACACATATCGCTCACCCCAGTGACAACAGCCTCTTCCACCATTTCATTGACTGCCACAACTCTCTGAAAATCAGCCTCTGAAAACCTGCAAAAGTCTCATCACCCACAAGTTGCAACCTCTAAAACTAAGAAAAAAGAAAACAGGCAGCCAATTTAGATGGTTGCCCCACACGTCACTCCGCAAGCGCAGCCCTGCGGCACAGCCTGGTCAGGAGGTAACACGGTGCAGGAAAACAAACAGGAATGAAGAAAAAACAAGGGAACATGATGGAAGGAAAACTCTTCTGTCAGCACAAGGGGCGCCCAAACCAAGAGCCTTCACTTCCTGCCAAGACGACTCAGTTTCACCCTTTTCCCTCCTCCAACAAGCCACGTACAAGGCTGGCACTCCCAAGCATCTCTTCAGAGGTCAGAATAATTATGGCCCCTATAATTATGGCAAAGTGACTGGGGACCAGTATGAATCTACTTCTACCACTTGGGACTGACCCTGTTACCTTGAAGAGAGAATGCAAAGAACCATCTGCATTTTTACACAGTTTTACCATCTGTATTTTTTCACAGCTGCTAACCCACTTGCAAAGAAATACCAACTCCCAGGGAAGCAAGCCTGCAAGTCAGATCCTTCAAATGCAATCTCCAGTGCAAGCAGATCCATTAAATCAAGAGCTGTGCATGCTAGGGAGATGACAGTCTAACCTGGCTACTGAAATAGGGAGGAACGCCTCTTGTTGCATAGGGAACAACGCAAGAAGCAGCCCTATGAAAATAAATGGAGGATTTGTAAGTTTAAAAAAAAAAAAAAAAAGAAAAAAAGAAAAGAAAAAAAAAAGAAGGAAATCAGCAGTCTGGAACACCAAAAACAATTAGCAGATTTTTGGGATTTAAAGGCAAGAAGTTGGGGTTTTTTTAGGACAGAAAACAAGCACCACACCTTGTGCTGCCATAGTCAGGACGAGTCGTGTTTTGGGTATGGCAGATATTGCTTCAGCTGGTCTTTACACAGATGAAGATGGAGACAATGGTGAGAGGCCAGACCCTGAGAAGGGCAACTGGGGCACCCTGATGTAACCCACCCCTTCCAGTGCCTGCAGCACTAGGAAGTCATTTTCCAATACAGAGCTCTAATGGAAAGTACATTGAACATCAACAATCCAGCTCCTGGCAACCAGCCTAGCATTTAAATTACATTTCATATGAACAGTATCCAAATGAAAAAAGAGAACAAGTGGCTCTTAAATGGCACTGGTTCTGCGTTTCTCTCTTACCAGCTTATTTGCCAGGTCCATTTAGTGATTACATGACAGGTATGTTAAGGATAAATTGTAAGAGATTCCATTCTTGCTCAGTTCGCTTCCAGGAAAAGCTTCCTCCCTGGTTTGCCCTCCCACTTCAGCAGCAGAGTAACACTTCACCTAGAGTAACAGCCGAAGGGGAACTGCACAAGAACTGTCCCCACCTTTTCTGACAAAATGTGCTCAAAACTGCTTTACTTCATAAAATACAGGTGAAGAACCTGTTTGAAGAGCAGAAGTGAAGAGCCCGGCTTCGTACTGTCAAAGCAAAAGCTAAAAACCCCTCTCCTGTTCAAACCGATCTCCTTCAGTGTTGTCTGGAGCTCTAGGACGCTCCTGGTCCTTCGGAAGAGGTGTGTTTCCTCACATTTAGTCGAGTGGCTGCCAGGTATCTCCTGCACAAAATAACTCTGTTGCCACCAGCTCAGGAAGCTCTGTGGAATGAACAGTGGTTTGGGTGAACAAGAATTTAACCTTCTGAGTTCCTGAGCCGGGTATTCCTTCTTCCTGGGAGCCTCCAAGCCCTCCAGAGGCTGAAGTCTGCCTACGTGTGCGTGTGGAGAGTGCACCTGATCTTTTGAGGGTGACACTGATGTCCCTACAGACTGTCCCACCCCTCCAGTCCCATGGTCTGCCCTGCCTTTTTGGCAAAGTCGTGATGGCTTTGCACATTTTCAGGTGATTTTGGTTTCAAACACCAGGATTTCATCAGCTTTAAAGGGCCTGTAGTCACAGCAGTTTTTGCCTCAGAGGAATTGTCCTTTGTAGAGCTTCACAGTCACAGATCTATCCTTGCTCCTCTGTCTCCACAGAACTCCTACCAATGCACTCAGGTTTGCATGCCAGGATTTTCCCTCTACAGACAAATTTCAACGTCTTGTCAACTGTCAGGAACACACAAACCTCTTCAGAAACACTATACCTCTCACTTACTGCCCAGTTTTCTTGCTTGCAACACACTGTCCACCTATGCGTTCTGTATGGCAGAAGAAAAGTATGAAGCTGACACAGTGTAGCTCCTACAGTAAAAATGTCAGTAAAAAATAATAATTAAAAAATCAAACCCATTGCCCTGCTACTGTTATTACATGAACTGCAGCCGCATGGGGAAAAATTGTCAAGTTTTTTAGACGTCTGATGAAAGGTTTTAAGAACATATCCTTAAACACCAGGCACTAATAATGACAGAAAACACCACTGCACAGCCCCTGGGTGGTGTCAGCCATGGCACTTGTTGCTGACACACTAGGTGAGACTCTGCCCAGGAACAGAAGTGCCCAGTGGCAAAACACACCAAAAAGCACCTTTAAAGAGAAATCACTACAGAGAAGAGCATTAACATCTTGGTTTCAGGTTTTAAATGCTTTTGCAGGCACTGCTCTTTGTGTAACGTGCTGCATCAGGTAATTTCAGAAATACATGACTCTAGTTTGGTCTTCAAGTGGTGCATTGGCAGTTTTAAGGTGAAATAAATACCAAAACAAAACAGAAATCAATGAAAACATCTGATTGACAAGTTAAACTAGACCTGCAAATAATAGTTAAAGAAAGCAGCTTTGTTGGTCCCGCTGGGAAGAGAATGTGAAACAGTATGACTGGTAAGAAAATTAATAAGCATGGATAATACATTCATATGCTATTCAGATGGTGTTCTGGCAGCATTGCAGCCATGGAACAGCAGCAGTCTTTCAGGGTAACCTCCCCAGCTCTGATACACTGGTGGATATAGTGGAAGATGCTCCCCAGATTTTCAGGCAGCACACACATCCCAGGGCACGGTTATTTTGGTGTGTGCAGACAGAAATACAGGCTTTTTCTACAGCTGAGATCTCATTACTCAGAAAGATTGTCGTGAGAGGCTAGAAAATGGAACGAGACAGATTTATTTTTTTCTCCCTCACGTTTTCTTACTTTTTCTGCTTTTCCATATCCTACTTGCTGCTTTATTTTGCCTGTAGGGCATATGCAAGAATCCTCTTCAATGGCTGCTTCTCACAGGGCACTAACCAGTTCCTCCCATACCAGTTGTCCCCAACCCAAGAAAGCCTTTGCCTTACCCTGTCAGAGGCTGAAAAGCTTTTACACTTCAGGGCACTGCCCTCAAGAGCTGGTAAGACCAAATAATACCTCAAGAATAATCTTACTGTGGAAATATCCCTGATACATAAGTGACAGAAACAGCAGCTTTTGTCCAGCAGCGCCTGGCATGAGGAATACAGCCAGACACTTCCAAGGAGGTCCATCCCCTGAAGCTCCCTGCAGTCCTGCGCAGGCACTGGAGCACAGAAGTGGGGTGGTGGCACTTCCATGCAGTTATGTCCCAGCTGGGAAACTCTCCCCAGGATACAGGGTGAGGGTAGCCCGGCATTTGCCTTCCCTTCATGGGCGTGAGGCCAAGCACTTCACCCCAAAATCTGGGGAAGGCAGCCTCCCACCCAGGGATAGCAGCCTGGGAGGCTCCTGGCTGCCTGCGGGAAGCCGAGCTGCTGCCGGCAGGACGCCAGGCCTGGCAACACTGACCGTGTGCTTGAATGACTCCGGCTCCTTCCGATCTTTCCCTATTCCCAGAAATGACAGTGCTATTTTCTACTCATTGAGCCACCGGGTTTGAGGTCAGAAGAAGGAAGTTGGGAAAGACAGAATACACACCGAGAGAGTAGAAAATATCAATACTGACGGCAGCACACGAACCTGCTCATTCAAGGCTCCAGCTCCCACGAGAAAGTTTTCAGGGAGCCCTGCTAAGATTCCAGCCATTTCACGGGGAGATGACAAACAGGGGACAGGAGAAATGCAGGCCTGCTTCTTGAAAATCCGGAGTTACACAAGCTCTGCCCTCACAGAAAAAAATGAGGTAACATATTCATCTGATCATGCATAGAAATACCCCTGAGAACAGGCAGCTCCTCTGCTTCTGGCACACACAGCCCTCCAGGTACTTCCACCATCCCAGTGCAACGCTGTGAGCAGGAACATCTCTGCTCATGCTCACAGAACGTCTCTGGTTTTCTGAGCAGCAAACCACTGCCAATCTTAAATGTAACGTGGACCTGGGTGGGGGGGACACATGGCAGCAAAACACCGGAGCTCTCTCCTTTGACTGACACCAGGGCAGGGTCTGCTCAGTCCATGCAGAGCCCCCACCCACGTTGGAGCCACTCCTTTACAGGACATTCTCCCCTTCCCTCCGACCTCTGCAGCAAGGACAACCATGAGCCTCTGCAGATTATCAGTTACAGCTCTCATGCCATTGAGGGAATGACAAATCAGTATTTAACAAAGATGGCTTTTATAGCACATGAATAAGAGGCAGAGTTCATGCTACAGAAGTTTCAGGGCTTGGTAAAACCATTATTCTGCGCAGTAGATTATTATCTAACATGCACATTAATCCCTGACTGTCCCCAAAAAACCCTGAAACAGGATCAATAAAATGTTCTGAGCAAAAATTAGTGTTCTCAGCCTCATCAGTCTAACTGAAGCAGTATTATTATTATCACCAGAAGTTTCTATGAGGAGTCAGTTTTTATTAAAGCAACTGGTGAAAAATACCCCTTTCCTGGCACAGCAGCACTTCCACACCTCGTATCCCATCCCTGTGTTTACCACAGCACAAAGAGAAGGCAGCTGCTCAGCACAGACATTCTAACTCACCCACACTTGCTACCTTACCTAGACTCACCCTATTTACAATCAGGTTGTTCACACACCTCTTGCACCAAAGGCATGAAAAGCAAAAAGCACCTTTTTTTCCTTTTTTCTCCCCTCTTTCAGATAAAGCTAAACACTAATCTGGGATGACTGGGACAGATCTCGGCACTGCCCCGCACAGAGAGGATCCGTCCACCACCACTAGAAGGGGTGGCAGATCCATGTGGCAGAGGAGGCGAGTACCCCCCTTTTCCTCATTCTCCTATTTCACCACGACGTTTAATTATCCAAATGAGGTCTCCTCAGCTACAGGAACAGGAAACGTAAAATCCAGGACAACCATAATGGCTTTTCAAACACACGATGCGGCGTTACTATTATTATTATTATTATTATTATTATTATTATTATTATTATTATTATTATTATTT
>VXAY01002707.1:288050-334633 GCA_013399855.1 Oxyruncus cristatus | reverse complement strand
CCCCGGTCCCCCCGCCCGGCCCCGCACAGACCCCCCGGTACCTCCGCCCTGCGCGACCCGCACCTGCTGCGCACCCCGCGCGCGTGACGTCACGGGCAGCGCTCGGGACACGCCCCCGCGGGGAGGGGCGCGCGCGTCACGGGCACGGGACACGCCCAGAAAAGGGGGCGTGGTCGGGAGGCGTGGCCTGAGGGAGTGGCCAGCGCGTACCCGGGGGCTGTCCCCGTACGTGTTCGTGTCTCTGCTCCTGTCCCTGTCCCCGCTACTGCCCCAGTTCCTATCTCTACCACTGTCCATGTCCCTGTCCCTGCCGCTGCCCTTGCCCCTGTCTTTGTCCTTGGTACTGTCTCTGTCCCGGCTACTGCCACTGGCCCTGCTACTCCCCTAGCCCTGCTACTGCCCCTTTCCCTGCCTCTTGTCCCTGTCCCTGCCCCTGCCTCTGTCCCAGCTGCTGGCCCTGCCCCTGTCCTTGTTCCTGTCCCACCTATTGCCCCTGTCCTTGTCCCTGCTCCTGTCCTTGTCCCGGCTACTGCCCCTGCTCCTCTCTGTCCCTGCCCCTGTCCTATCCCTGCTACTGCTTCTGGCCCGGCTACTGCCACTGTCCCTGCCTTTGTTCCTGGTCCTGCCCTTTCCCCTGTCCCTATTCCTGCCCTGGTCCCTGCTGCTGTCCCTGTCCTACCACTGCCCCTGTCCCTGCCCTTGTCCCAGCTACTTCCCTGTCCCCTGTCCCTGTCCCAGCCCCTGCCCTGGCCCCGGCCGGGTGAGTGGGTCCAAGGGACCTGAAGTTGGAAAGGGCCGGTCTGACTCCCGTCCCTGCCCGTGGGGAGGGGGCTCCCCCATAGTGCAGCAAAGTGGGGGCTGAGCAGGGGGTTAAACGAAGGATAGAGGGGTCAGGGTGGGCACAGGGGGTCTCAGCTGGGAGCTGTGGGACCCAGAGAGTCTCAGCCCCACCAGGGACCCCCAGGGCCCCACTGCCCCCCACACCCTTCTGCTCCCACTCCCCTTCCCTGCGGGGACTGGACGGGGCACCAGGCTGGGGACCTTCACAGGGTGGCTGTTTCCCTTCTGCTGATAACAGGACATGTGCATGGGAAAGACAGGAGTGCCTGGGAAAGCCCGGATAAACCAGGTCAAGGACGCAGGTTTAGTCACCATCCCTGCCCCTGGCACATGACTGGGGTGCAGGGTGGTGGGCAGCGGTGAGGGCACAGCGTGGGCAGGAGGTGGGGTAGGGGGCTGTGGTGGAGTGGCTGGGGACAGTGGTGGTCCCTGGGGAGTGGAGCAGCATGGCCCTGCCCCCATGCTGCCCTGCGTACCGAAACCAGCTTCCCCTTCCCCGCATCGATTAGTCGATCTAATCAGACCAGTTTAATGCTGGGTCCCTAATGAGGCTCAACCAGGAAGAAATGATTTCAATTAGTTACATGACACACTGTGTTCTTGGGCAAGAGAAAAACAGGATCTATTCTGCTCTGCCTGAAGAACCTGAAGTGTATCCTAAATGAAACCTTCTGGTGATGAGAGGTGTGGGAGACATTAGAGAGCTCCCCCAGCACTGCCAAGGACACTGCTAAGCCATGTCCTCAGCTGCCACATCTACATGGTTTTTAAATTCCTCCAGGGATGGTGACTCCACCACTGCCCTGAGCAGCCTCTGCCAGTGCCTGACCACCCATTTTGGTGAAGAAATTTTTCCTAATATTCAACCTAAACCTCCCCTGGTGCAACTTGAGGCTGTTTCCTCCTGTCCTGTCTCTTGTTCCCTGGGAGCAGAGCCCGACCCCAACCCCCGGCTCCCCCCTCCTGCCAGGGAGGTGAGAAGGTCCCCCCTGACAGAGCCTCCTTTTCTCCAGGCTGAGCCCCCCCAGCTCCCTCATCTGCTTCTCATCAGACCCTTCCCCAGCTCCATTGCCCTTCTCTGCACATGCTCCAGCACCCCAACATCTGACAGAGCCTCCCATGAGGCAGTTTGCTCCACAAAGTGGGAGAAAACTAACAAAACAAAACCGAATAAAATCCTCTGGACCATTTTCTGCCACACCAGCAAGTCCAAGTGACAAAGGGTGTAATGAAAGTCTGGGGAAAGGCACCTCTCCTGTGGGCATGAGCAGGGGCTGCTGCTCCGCAACCCTGGAGGTGCAGACAATTCCCTCCCACACAGCTTTCCTTGCCCTAGGATGTTATTTACATATGGCTTTGTAAGTGATACTGCCCGGCCAGGACCTCGAAGCAGACACAACATACATTGTTCTGCTGAGCAACATCAAACTCCTCCTCGTCCTTGACTCCATGGTCGTCCTGTTAAACATTAACTGAGAAAGCAGCTTGAGAAACATTGCTTGGCCTCATTAAAATCTTCAAATGACACTTGATACTTACATATTCTTGTTATCAGTTTGCATATTAATGCAGTGCAGGGTTTATTGCTTTTACTGCCCCTCCAGCAGAAAGTATATATCAATTTTTGGTTGCAGCTGTCTTTTCCCTGGAAAGGAGGCTGGGGTTGAATGCTATCCAACAAACTGGGACTTAGCTCCCACCAAAAAAAGACAAGCCATCTCTCCCCTGGAAAGAGGAGAGACAGGACACTGAGCAAGGACATGTGGAGGGTACGTTCACCCAGTTTCCATCAGGTGTGTAAAGCACATCCCCAGGATCCAGTTCCCCAGGAGAGCTGTGGGAGCATCGTGGAGGTTGAACTACTGGATTCACATGAGCTCCCACACAGGCTTCACTGCCACGTGTGGGGTGGCCAGCTCAGAGCTGCAGCTGAGGGCAGGGAGCTCCTGAGATGTGGAATGGGGTTGTTTGAACACACTGTCCAAGATGCTGGAGGACAGACCGGCTTTTGTACCTGTGAAACTCATCCCCTTTGCAATTTTGCTGGTGATTTTTGCCCTTGCTTTCTCCCATTCCCTGGCATGGCCTACCGCTATCAGCAGATGTGGGAAGGGGGGTGTGAATCCTGTCTACTGGGAAACCTGTTCTGCCTGGAAACTCTGGTTTAGCAATATTTATCTCCCCCCAGCCCTCCCCACGCCTGCCAAACTTGGCAGCTCCACAATAAAAGCTTTTGTCTTTGGCGTTTACTTTTTTTCTTTCTGATTGCCTGAACACCACCAGCCAGGGGAAGGAGTTGACCTTGCAGGGGACGAATGCAAGAGCTGGACCTGCACAGGCTGTGGAGAGCAAGTGATTGGTGAGACAGGGAACAGCAGAGTGCAAGGCCATTGCCCAGAGGACTCGCTGTGGCTGCTTGCCCCCACTCCTGCTGGTTTCACATCTCTTTCCACATAGTAATTTGGTTAAGCCCATTGCAAAAGCCTTGTGAAACACCCCACTGTCTTGCGAGAGGGTTCTGTGAGGCTGTGGGTTGCAGGCAGGGCCAGGCAGGGCAGCTTTGCTGGTGATTGTTTTTGGTGGAGGTGTCTGCAGGGCAGAAGGGATCAGGGAGCAGATGTCCTTGTCTCTGTGACAGATCCAGCTGAAGAGATCTTGCTCCATCCCTACACTCCCACCAGCCTGCACCTTCCTGCCTACTACATGCCAGTGGCTCCACAAAAACACTGTTTAGGTCCCTGTGGGCAGATCCAGGATTGGTGTAACACCTCAAGAGGAAAGTGCCACCTGGGAGGATAAAGTCTGTAGATCTGCACTCCATGTGCTGAAATCCCAAGCCCTGCCTGGGACAAAGGTCTGTCTTATCCATTATGTGTACTATCAGGAAATTTTTCTGACCTGCTTCATAAAAATTAGCAGTTTAAAGGTTACAATCCATACTTTCTGTCAGGGACACAGATGGCTTTGGAAGCAGGTGTTGGTCCACCCTGCCAGGAGCTGTGCCCAGGTGTCCGATCCGAATCGAATGAGAGCTGCTGGATCTGGAGTGGGTGGGGCTGGTACTCCTGATGGCAAACCATGGTCTGTGAGCAAGGAAGCAGCAGCAGCCCACATGTGAAGTGGGTCACTGCTGGTCCAGCCTGAATCACAGCCTCCAGGTATGATGTTGCTGAACAGATCCAATGTCCCTCCCCATCCTGGTGAACCTATCTGGGTGAACCTAAACCCTGCGCTCTGAAAACTGGCTCTGTGAGAGAGAAGTGATGGTTGTCCACCCCTCCTTACTCAGGATGGGTTCTGGTGAGCCTCCTGCTGACTTATGAAACTCTCCAACTGCTCCTTGTCTCAGTTGTCCTGTCTGGTGGTAAAATAGTGTTAGTGGCAGCATTACCCTCTCTGCTTTCTCCTCTTCACAGGGCTGGGAGCAGTGCAGAAAGCTGTCACATTCCTCACTGTGCCCTGACCTAGCGCAGGACCATCCTGAAGCTGATCTGCTCTTCTGCTTGCAGGTCCCAGGGCTCTGCCTCCTTTCCAAGCTGCTGCCTGGTGCTGGGTGTCTCTCCAGACTTGGATCTCTGCTCTCCATCACACTCAGTGTCCTTTGATCTCTCACTCCCACTTAGTAAAGGAAGATTTATGCTGGAAGATAAGATAGGAAGGCTGTTATGTTTGGGTATGTGAAAATATCGTCAAAAGCTAGGCTGATCACTCATGAAAAGAGAACAGATCACCTGGCGAGGACTCCCTTGTGAAGGTGCCTGCAGTGGAAGCCAGAGCCATAGCTCTCCTCCTGCTATATCAGGGTAAGAAGGGCTTTGAATGGATCTCAAATCCATTTCTCCCTGCACTCCAGTGTGGCTGATAGAAGTAGATAATTTGCTGCATTTCTGTTTTCCTATCTGCAAGAAAAGGTTGGACACAGGATACCCCAAGAGTCTGAGTTACAACTCACCTCTGTTCATAAGTGAGGTGAAGAAACTCGAGGCTGAGGGCTGTTCAAAGGACAACATTGTCCGCACAAGACAAAGCCTGCAGCAGACTCCAAAAGGCACCCCTGCTCCCTCTCCAGCTGGTGTATCCCCAAGGACTGTCACTGTGGGGTTCTGGCAGACAAACCCCCACTGCTCTGAAGGGATTGATTTATTTGGTTGCTCCTGCAGCCATGAGAGCTGAGGGACATGATAATGAAAAAGCCGTGACCCCCCCTGAGTGCCCTGCAGGAGCTGAGGCTAAGACATGCTGGGTCTGCTGGTTTTGGCTGGGGCGGAGTTAATTTTCTTCTCTAGCATGGAGTGTGTTGGATTTGTGCTGAACATGGGGTTGATAATGTAGAGATGTTTTTGTTGTTGCTGAGCAGGGCTTACACAGAGCCAAGGCCTTTTCTGCTTCCCCTACTGCCACTCTGGCAAGGGATTTGGGGATGCATGGGGAGACACAGCTGGGACTGGTGACCCCAATTGACCCGAGGGATATTCCAGACCAGGTGTCATCATCCTCAGTATATAAAAAGGGGGGAGGTAGGAGGAAGGGGGGGACATTTGGAGTGATGGCTTTGTCTTCCCAAGTCACCGTTACATGTGATGTGTCCCTTCTCTCCTGGAGGTGGCTGAACACCTGCCTGCCCATGGGAAGCAGGGAATTCAGTCCTTGTTTTGCTTTGCTTGCATGTGAGGCCTTTGCTTCCCCTACTAAACTGTCTTTATCTCAACCCATAAATTTTCCAGCTTTTACCCTTCCAGTCCCTGATCCTGCTGGTGGAGGAGTGAGGGCTGCAAGGGGCTTGGGGGTTGGCTGGGGTTAACCCTGACCAAGATGTTTAAGCCAAGGGAAACCAAGACAGCCTCAGTAATTAGCCAACAACAACCCATCATTCCTGAGCTGGCCTGACTGTGGCTCAGCAGAGGAATTGGTGGAGGCTTGGCAGAGCACTCATGGCCTGTGGAGATTTGACCTGTATTTGGGGTTTTCTCCAGGAGCCCTGGGCAATGCCTAAGAGTCCTGTTGGCTCTGTGGGACTGTGGGGAGACGTGGAGAGCAGCAGAAGTGCCAGCCTGGGATGCAAAGGAATGGACAGTGCATGGGAAGGGTCTGGGAGTATCTCTGTAGAACCAGAGCAGCTCCCAGACAGATATCCAGGGGAATCAATCCACTGATTGACTTGCAGCCCTGTGTGTTTGGGAGCCCATGGTGTGATTCCCTGCAGAACACACTGGGTGCTGGGGGGACAGGCAGCAAGTGCCATCCTGCATGAAACAGGGATTGTCCTTGAGTTGTTCTGCTTTCGGGGGAGGCCTCACAGATGGGATGACCTGTTCTTGCTGAGACCCAGGCTGTCATGGCAGGACCATGTGGGTCCAGCCCTCCAAAGGCCCAGGGATTTCATCATCCTTCAGGATCACTGCTCGGATGATGACCCCTGTACATCTGAGAGGCTGCAGGAGGAGGTGTTTGGAGGGTGTTAGGGCAGACCAGCACTGCTCTTACCACCAAAAGGACCTGCATAGCTGAACTGGTGCCAAAGAGCCTCAAAGCAGCCATAAATCAGCCTCAGAATTACCCCAGCTGGTCTGGACCCTTGAGCTGACAGACCCTGCTGCCTCCTTGCACGGCAGGAGTGAGGGACAGGGGTTGGACATAACTCTGCTTCAGAGGGAGGGACCTGCACAGCCAGGAGGCCTGGCAGTGCTTGTGGTGGCCTGGGTGGGTCAGCTGCTGCCCCTGCAGAGCGGGATGTGAGGGGTGATGGCCATGTGTCCGTGTGGATGCAACGCTCTGAGCCCAGGTGGGGCTGGGGAGGGGAGGGGGTGCAGGATGAGGCTGAGCACAGGAGGCTTCAGCGTGTGGGTTTTGCCAGGGTCCTGCAGGATGGCTGGGAAAAGGGGGAGAGGTGAGGTTGCACAGGGGAAATTATAACTTAGTGGTTGCAGTTTTCTGCTGTCAGTGGGCAAACCACCATCCTTACAGGAACTTCCTCACAGGAAAGAGGGAGTAAGACTACTTATGAGAGCATGTACTAAGAAGATGGGGGGGATGGGTTCAAATTGAGGGTAGGTTTAGATTAGATATTAGGAAAAAATTCTTCCCTGTGAGGGTGGGGAGGCCCTGGCACAGGTTGCCCAGAGAAGCTGTGGCTGCCCCATCCCTGGAAGTGTCCAAGGCCAGGCTGGACAGGGCTTGGAGCAATCTGGGCTGGTGGAAGGTGTCCCTGCCCATGGCAGGAGGTGGCACGAGATGATCTTCAAAGTTCCTTCCAATCCAAACGATTCTGTGATTCTATGACCCTTCAGAGCATTCAGCTGCAGGTACCCTGTGGTATCCAGGAGCCCTTGGCTCCTGCAAAGCAGATGGAAGAGCTTTAGAGAGAAGACAATAATACTGGTGCCCTCACAGCAGTGCCTTTTGCTTCCCACAAAGCATTTTATCCTGAGAATGTCGATTGCTTTGCAAGATCCTAAATAATTAAGCTTTGGAGCAGTACCATGCAAGACAGAAATATCTCCCTCCTGCCTAAAATTCATCACTATTCACACAGTGGGGCATCACTATTCCCAATGGGCAGGAGGGGAAAGGAACAACTATCCTAAGCCCTCCAGCTCAACATGCTCTGAGTAAATCTTAAGCTGGGGTTTCCCTGGGACACCCCCAGTTCTGCAGGGGGGATACTCCGCTGTTACCAGGGTGTGAGGTTGCTCAGCAGCAGTTCTCTGAGCCTTGATTTTGTGCAGTGTTTTGCTGGAATGATCATGGGTTTTGCCCCCAGTCCTGGAAGAACCAGGCATGGCACATTCCTAGAGAACAGGCCTCTGTCCCGGCGCTCTAAACGTTGCATGTGTGAGTTGCTTCATGCCCCATGACTGATGTTGGAAACTCTCTGTGTCACTAACCAATGGACTTGGACTCAAGCAATCCCAAACTTCACAGGAGACCCACAGGATCTGCCTACAGCCCTTTTGTCAGCACTGCCTCACGAAACCTGCTGAAATTGGCCCCTCATGGAATTGTACCTCACTGCTGGCAGGGCCCTTCCCTTGCACTTGCAAACCCCATTTGGATGCTGTATATCCCATGGGACAGGTTGTAGGCATCACTGCCTATTAATCAAGGGTCAACCCCTTCTCAGTCAGCCCCCCTCTTCCTCCCTATTCCCTATTCCTGTGCACTGACCTCACTTCCAGGTGCCTCTGCAGCAATGTAGCAACTTGAGGGCACAGGAAAAGCTCACGTCTGTCTTCGTGTGTGTTCAGGTTGCTTTCAGCACTGGCTTTCCACCTCCCAGCAGTGGGACCCAGGTCATTTCAGCCTTTTCTGTGCTGGGGGGACGTGGCACAGCAGCTTCTGCACTTGAATTCCCTTTTCTGGTGGGAACAGCATCACTGCCATGTTGCCGCACCAGGGAAAACCTCCTGCTGCTTAAGACGTGGGCACAGAAAGGTGATGGAGGGAGGGAGGTGAAGGCTGAAATCACTCTGTGAGTAGCAGCTGAGTCCGGGGAAACTCTCTGTTGTAGAAAAGGCTCCATCTGAATGACCTTCACTGCCAGCTGAGCCTGCATAGGTGTGGAGGAGCTGGTTTGGGCTCTGGGAGCCTGTTCTGGAGAGATCAGCTGCTTCCTGAGAAAACACTCCACTGAGCCCAGTGGCAGGGCCAGGGTGTCTCTCCAAACAGCAGACTGGGATGGACCTACAGTGGGAGTTCTTCTCCCTGCTCATGGCTACCCCTGGATGGGACCCCATGGTTCCCAGGCCCCTCAGGGTGCCCAGTCCCACAGCTGACACAAGACTGGGAGGTTTCCTGTCTGGGAAAGCTGGCTTATGCAGCTCTGTTCCCTCTTCTTACAATTGTGTTTTTCTCTGCTGGGATGCTTTATCCCTCCCAGGGCTTTCCTGTTGTGTACAGCTCCTTGTCCCACCTGGATTAACGGGATGACTCTCGAGTCCTCAAACTTGTGCAGGGAGAGAGGGTCCATGAGCTGAAGTCAAAAACAACAGCCAGGATCTCTGCTTTATGCTGAATGATTGTCCCCTGCAGCAAAGGGTCCTGGGGTGGTGATTTGCACTGAAGTTCCTCCAAGGTGCCTCCTGTAATTCAGTTAGTGGAGACAGGGACAAAATTTTCCATTTTGGTGGCAGGCAGGAGGCTTTCCAGGTGTTGGGGTCACGGTCACAGACTTCCATGGGCTGGCACAACCAAGCTGATGTGGCCCCAGGATCCCCAACCCTGGCCTGAGTGCCCCTCACTACCTCACACAGCACGCCAGGCCCTCCAGCTCATCAGAACAGGTTTTGGAGCCCATGGATTATTCTTCCAGGGGTTTTAGTGCAGATTTGTGTCTGCTGGGAGCTCTGGAGTCACCTCCCAATGGCATCCTGACATTAAAGCATCTTCCCAAAGAATGTGTGGTTGCCCCAGCCAAAGAAAGCAAACCCTGGCTCCTCTGTTGTGGGACCTGTGTTTGTGATGTCCTGGAGCCCCTAACACAAGCAGAGCTTGGGTTAAGCCTTTTGGTTGGTTTATGGGGCTCACCCGGCAATGCCATGAGAGAGCCTGGGGAGGGCTGCAGGGCTGGGCCAGTTGGTTTTAGCTGCTCTCTGCCCTGCTGGGTGGGATAATGGAAGGTGTCTGAGCATGGATGAGGCTGAGCAACCTCTGCAAGAGGCACTGGAGCCACTCCACAGCTCCACTGGGTGCATAGCCTTGTAGAATCCTTGTGCAGTACCGGGTTCCCCTCACAGACACCCTTCACATCTGCTGCTCCCGTCCCACACCCGGCTGGGCTCTGGCATTTGAACTTCCCAAGAAGGAATTTAAATCTGCATCCTTCAGGACCCCTCTGGGGACAGGTGAGGGGACAGGCCTGTTGTGCAGCAATGCACTGGCACCCTCTAATGACACAGTTATGAATATTCGTGGGGTCCTGGGTGGCTGCAGCGGCCCTTCCTGCCGTGCCGGTGCTGCACTCACTGCTCACAGGAATTTTGGAGGCTTGGGTGAGCAGGACCACAAGCTGGGCTCTCCTTTCTCCACCCTGCTCCACCCTCCTCATCTCCCCTTTGGTGCAGTTTCCCAGGGTGCAAACAGGGACTGGGTGAGGAAGCAGGGAGGGTTTGTGTCTGTGCACTGCTCTGCCAGGTGAGCTGCCAGCGAGGGCTCTGCTCCCACCCCTCAGCCCCAGGAGCAAAGGCGGCTGTGAGTGCCCCTGCATCACTGCAACAGGAGGGCTGGAGAGCCTGTGGCTGGGCCCTGCAACCCCAGTTTTGGCCACACTTTCCAGCCTGGCTCAGGAAGCCCCTTTGCTCCCACTAGTCCTGCTCAGAGACACTGGCATAGTTTGCCAGCTTGGTTCTCCCAGGCTCCAACCTCTCCTTTCCAGCATACTCTGTGACAAAGCCAGGGAATGTGTTGCTGAAATGAGATCATAGAATCATGGAATGGTTTGGGTTGGAAGGAACCTTAAACCTCATCTCATTCCAATCCCCTGCCACAGGTAGGGACACCTTCCACTATCCCAGGTTGCTCCAAGCCCTGTCCAACCTGGTCTTGGACACTTCCAGGGATGGGGCAGACACAGCTTCTCTGGGTAACCTGTGCCAGGGCCTCCCCACCCCCACAGGGAAGAATTTTTTCCTAATACCTCATCTAAACCTCTCCTCTTCTAGTTTAAAACCCCTCCCCCTTGTCCTGTCACTATGTGACTGTGTAAAAAGTTACTCTCCCTCTTTTTTATAAGCCCCTTTAAGCACTGGAAGGTGACAATGAGTCCTCAACTGGCTCAGCTTTATCCCAGACAATGCTGAACCTGATGAGAACTTGAGCTGCACAACAGTCATCTTGGTAACGCCACACTGTGGCAACAGTGTGAGTGGCCAGCGTGAGCTTTGGAGATGCACAGCAGCTCCCTGTGTCCCTCACAGCAGCCTGGGGGAGGCTTGGCTCCTCTCCAGCTGCCCATCCCCACCAAGCCCCTGTTGCCTGGCTCTGGAAGCCCAGTGGAATTCAGTGTATTGCAGCAGAGGTTGGCCTTGCTCAGCCAGGTTGGTCCAACCATGCTCAGCCAGGTGCCAGGAGCTGGTGGTAGAGCCTGTCAGTTCTCGAGGCACGGGGTAGACAAACATGATCAGCTCTTCCCTGGAGGTTGCGTTGGTGGACAAAAGGCTTTGGTGCCCTGGAATTGAGTTCGGACATCTGGAGTAGCAGGGTGTGTCCCAGTGCTGTCCTGCCAGTTCATGGCCAAAGTCAGCATCTTTCTACCTCAACCGGGAGAGAGGGAGAAGAGCTGGGAAATGGTCCTGGCAAAACCAGGATTGTGTATCCTTATACAAACAATCCAACAGGACCTTGAGCAGTGTGAATCAGCAGCATGAGCAGGGACAGGGCTGAGTGCTCCAAGGAATGCCTTTGCCTCCTGTGACAGACACAGGCGTGAAGGGGAGTGAGCTCCAGTCCATGTCCCAGTGCATCCCTCCAACTGCTCCTGCGGGAACTGCCCATCCTCCCAGGAGACAGCCCCAGAAACCTCTCCCTGCAAGAGTGGAGGGTTGTGGGGAGGTTGGGGAAGGCTTTGGGGACCTGTACAAACAGGATGATAGGGATAGGATGGGGAGGGAACGGGGGTGAGTATGGGTATGAATGTAGGAATGGGTATGGGGTGGGGATAGGGATGAGGATATGAATGGAGTGGGGATGACATGGGTGGGATGGGGATAGAGGTGGGGTTTATACAGGATGGGGAAGGGAATGAGCTAAAGATGGTGAGTGGGATAAAGACGGGGAGTAAAGGGGAAGGGATTGGGATAGAAGTGGGGAGAGGAAGGAATAGGGTGGAGACAGAGCCAACAGCTTCATAGGGCTGAGGAATGCAGCTGAGATAGAGCTGGAGAGAGGAAGAGGATGGGAAAGGGGAGAGGAGGAGTCAGCTCTTGTTCAAAGATCACATGTTTAGGCAGCAGCTCAGCCACATTGGGCACAACAGCCTTGGAGAGCACTGAATGCCTTTCTCTTCTGCTGCTGTCCCAAGGGGCTGTACTGCTCCACCAGCGAACTGTACCAGCAGGTTTTTATTTTACATTTATTTTCCTAATGGCTTGGGTGGCCTGAAAACTCAAGCAGTGAATTGTGACTGCTCAAGATTGGGTAAAAATCCACACAATGGCTGTGCACTGCAGTGTGGCACCAGGGATGAGTCACTGAAATTGCAATTAGGAAAGAAAACAACAGTGGGTTTACCAGCTCCTTTCCAGGAGCATTGCGTTTCTCTGGAATTGCAGCAACTCCTTAGACTGGATTGTGAGACAGTGCTCCATGTCAGAAAACACATGGAAATGGAAGAAGTGGTAGCTGATGTAAAAACAGCTTAGCAATGAAAGGAGGAAGTTCAAACAGTATTGATTTTTACAGTGACAGCGTGGGTGCTTTGGGAGGGACACATGGGGTGAGCAGAGGAAACCACAGGAAAACCTGGGGATGTGGGACAGTGGGCCCTGACATGGAACCCAAGTGATGCAGGTAGCCTGGGCAGAAAGGGCACACAGGGAAGGAGGCTCTGGCAGTGACAGGGGTCCCACGAGTGTCCCTTCCTCAGCTATCCCACCCTCAGCACCTTGCTGGAGGGAACCTAAGCCGAGTGCAGCAACCAAGGAAGATGCATCACCCTTGGATTGCTGGAGTCCTGGAAAGCAAAAGTCAATCTTTTAGTTGTCTTCCATTAGCTTTATTTTGTCTTTCCAGAAAGCACATACTGTTTAGCAGGAGTGTAAAGCACTGAGCAAAGGAGCTCCGTGGGGAATGAGTACATATACAATCTTTACGGCCTCACAATAACATCAGGATTCAGCGAGTCTGGTGGGAGGCTGATTTCAGCTCTCCAGTCCACGTGGTGCCACAGAGATTTCTGACTTCTGTCCTCTCTTTCTCAAGCTGCTCCAGCACCAGGAGGAAAGGCCAACAGCTCCCAAGGGGCTCGGCGAGGCTCGGACACGGGGACTCCATGTGCATCCATCAGGCTTGGCTTCACTCCCAGGTCAGCCCTGGGGACTCAAATCTTCATCTCCACCCCCGTGCAGAGACACAGCTGTGTCACCCACCCCAGGACCAGGGCAGAGGAAAGCTGCTCCTCACCCTCCCCAGCTGACAGCAGGTGTCAGCCAGCTCTCACCTGTGGGCTCTGAACAACCCTCTTCTGCTTGGATTTACATGTTCTTAATTATTTTAATTAAACACAGAGACGTTCCAAGGTGGAGACCAGGCGGATGCTTGTTGTGACCACTCTCCTGCACTGTCACTGTCCACACAGCAGCAGGACACAGCACTAGGAGGGAGCCAACAGCACAAGTGCCGTTTTCCTGTGCCCTAACGCTCCTGGGCAGCCACCAGGCTTCACTATTGCCGGTCCAAGTTGTTATTAATCCTTTCTGTCCCAGTATTCCCAGGTGTGCTAGACCTGAGCCCTTGTTGCAGCCTGGTTTGGATCTCTGTCATTAAGACCATATGAAGAAGCAGGTGCTGGTCAGTCCCCTCTGCCACCAGAGACACTGTGCTGGTGGTGGCATCACAGCAGCTTTAACCCCAGTGGGGAAAGTCCCTCAGTACTAGGTAATATGCAGCATGGCTATTCCCAAATACTCTAACTCATCCCTTGGGAAGGTCACATCACCAGAGAGGCCAGTGACTGAAGAGCTCTGGTTCCTGGGGGATGGTGACAGTCTCCTGTCCCTTAATGCCAGCTGCTGCCTGGTGGGACTGTCCCTAGTCACTGTGTGGTGACACTTGTGCCCCACAAGGACAGCCACCAGTGGTCTGCACCCCTGCAGTGCTTTTGGACAGTGGCTCTGGGCAGGGGTGGGAACAGCCACGCCAGTCTGAGGACACAGCCTGGCTCAGGGCCCTGGGAACACGCAAGCTTCCCCAAGCATGGCTGCTGGAGCCTTGGGAATGTCCTTTGAAGGAGGTTGCTGAGCTTTGGTGCTTGCCAGGAATTGCAGGGTTGAAGAGCAATTACACGCCTGATACCCTTTACAAGGGGATTGCACCCTGTCAAACAGGGTTTGTGTCCTTGTCCCCACTGAAGGGCCTGTCCCAGAGCGGCAGAACTGCTGGGAAAGCTGTGAAACGGGCTGTCTGTGCAGTGCTGCACCTCAGTGTGAAAATTCTGGCTAATCAGACTAATCCCAGACTGCCTCAAGACAGCCTGAGATCCCAAGGATGTGCTCCACGAGGGCTCTTCATAGCTTTGACGGCAGCAACACTGCTGCTTTTAGGGGCACCCTCCATTTGTGAGCAGATCAGTGGTGTCCACTTTGGATCATCCCCTTCTACAGAGCCAGAGCCAAACTGGGCAGCGGCAGACATGGCAGCAGGACACAGTCGACGGAGAAGCAGGGTGGAGATGCTCGTTCTCTTCTGCTTAATTGACACAAGGGAAGACTCAGTCCTGGTCAGCACGGGGTGAGATGTCTGAAAACAGCTGCTGTTCGACTCCAGGAGGAGAAAACATGGAGGGCCCACAGCTGGTTAGACAGGTTTGGGCTAAAAACACCCTGTCCAGCTGCTGAGTACTGATGGAAACTGGAGCACCAGGTGCCTCATCCTGAAGGTCGGGACAGGGTGAGGCAGGGACTGTAGACTTCAGGATCCTGAAGGGAAGGAAGATGATGAAAAGCAAGAGCACAACTCTGGACTTCGGAAGGACAGACTCTGGCCTCTTCATTGGTCTGCTTGGAAGAGTGCCATGGGATAAAACCCTGGAGAGAAGACAGGCACGGGAGAGCTGGTGGATGTTCAAGGATCACCTCCTCCAACCTCAGGAGTGCTCTGTCCTGACAAGCAGGAAATCAGGCACAAACGCCAGGAGGCCTGTGTGGGTGAACAAGGAGCTCCTGGCCAAACTCAAACACGAAAAGGAAACACACAGGAAGTGAAAACAAGGATGGGTAGGCCTGGAGGAACACAGGGACACTGTCCAAGCATGGAATGAGGTTAGGCAAGATAAAGACAACTGGAATTGACTCTGCTGTGGGATATGAAAAGTGGCAGAGAGGGCTTCTGTAGGTATGTAGGTGACAGAATGAAGGTTGGGGAAAATACAGGCCCATGGCTGAAGGAAAGGGGGGGCTGGTTATCCAGGAAGTGGGCTGAATTACTGAATTCATTCATCACCTTCACCTTTCCTGGCATGACTGACCTTTAGGAGTGCCAGGTCCCAGAGACCAAGGGGAAAATCTGGAGCAAGGCAGACGTACCCTTGGTGGAAGAGGATCACTCAGGTCAGGGAATAACTGGACATGTATAAGTCCATGAGCCCTCATGGGATGCACCCATGGGTGCTGAGAGAGCTGGAAAATGTCATTGCAAGGCCACTCTTCATAATCTTTGTCCATTATGGCAACTGGGAGAGTACCCAAAGTCTGAAGAAAAGAAATGTCACTCCTATCTTTAAGAAGGGCAAGAAGAAAGATCCAGGGAACCACAGGCTGGTCAACCTCACTTCCATCCCTTGAATGGGAGCAACTAATCCTGGAAACCATGTCCAGGCATGTGAAGAATCAGAAAATCATCAGGAAGAGTCAGTCAGTGTGACTTCCCCATGTGGAAGGCCACACCTGGGGTGGTGTGTCCAGTGCTGGGCTTCCCAGCACAAAGAGACACATGGACATACTGGAGTGAGGCCAGTGAAGCACCACAGAGAGGGGGAAGGGACTGGAGCATCTCTCATGAGGAAAGGCTGAGACCTGGGACTGTCCAGCCTGGAGAAGGGAAGGCTCAGGGGGACCTTATCCATGTGTTTAAATACCTGAAGGGAGGGTGGAAAGAGGAAGGATCCAGGCTCTTTCCAGTGGTGCCCAGTGACATGACAAGAGACAATGGGCACAAATGGAAGCATGGGAGGGTCCCTGGGAACACAAGGAAAAACTTTTTCCCTGTGAAGGAGACTGAGAACTGGCACTGGTTGCCCAGGGAGTTGTGGAATCTCCATTCTTGGAGGTTTTCAAGGTCACCTGGACAAAATCATGACCAATGGGCCCTGGTTGAGTGGGGTCAGCCCAGGTGACCTACAGAGGTCCCTGTTAACCCAACCAGCAGTTGTGTGATCCCATGACTTGGCACAGAAATGCCAGGGTGAGCTTTGGGGCAGGCAGGACAAGGTGGGCTGGAGCAGGAGCTGCCAGGTGTGGACAGAGAACCTACAGAGGTCCCCAACTGTCCCTGGAGGTGGGACAGCCACAGAGCTGCTCAGTTTAATGGGTTTGGGGCTGGACCAGGACACACATATGCATTTCTTCCGTCACACTACGAGCATTCACCATAGGGGCAGAGGTGTGTTCTGTCTCCTGACACGTGGACAAGAACACTGGGACTGAGCCCACCCAGCGAAGAGCAAGTTAAGCACAGGACAGTTTGCAGGATAAGCTGATTTATTGGATGGACCAGGAGAAATGATAAGCACTTAAATATCTGCTTTAGCCTATATTTAAACAGCTACACAGGTCCTTTGAATTTTCAGAACTGCTGTGAGCTGAGCTGCTGCTGTGGGACACAGACTGTTTGTCGAGCTGCCTGAAAGACAAATTAAAGAGGTCAGCTTTGGGCACTTTATTTCACAGTCCTGGGCTGATGCTTCACACACACACACACACATCTCATGTGAGCATCAGAGTGCCAGGAGCAGTGCACACAGAAATGAACCATTGTCAGCCTTGCCCCTAATTTATGAGGCTTTCAGGCAGCCAAGTCCTCCCTGTAGAATGAAAGCTCCTGGCAAAGCAGAACCAGATGGGAAGGGTCACTCCTCCTTTTGCTGGCAAACCAACTCACAGTTAAGTGTGACCCTCAGGTGACAGCTCTGCCTCTTTCCTGAGCACTGGCTTGGGTGGCCCCTGGGATGGTGGGGGAATGTTTCCTGTAGGGATTGGTGTGAGAGAGCAGTTCAAATGTGAGTGGTGGTGAGTGCAGAGGTTGGTGGGTTGCTGTATGTGGCTCCCTGGGGCAGCAGGGACCCGCTGCCACACTGCATCCCACCAGCACACCTCCAACATCTGTCCAGGGTCCATGAGATCCCAGACCAGGGGCATATTCCCCTTTAGACTCACTTCTACTTCGCAGTTCCTATTTCTGTCCCTCTTACAGAGAAGAGTAGAAAGACCCAGCGTAGACATGTCTCTTGACAGGGAAGCTGGGTGGCTAAATATGCCTAAATATTTAATCTTGTGGTTAAATATGCCTATTTCATGCTTTAGGAAGTGGTCAGGCTGGAGTTGCATCCAGCTGTGGAGATGGCACATGTTTTCTGTCATATCCCACTTGTCCCCACCAGCGGTCGAAGCTGCTGTGCAGGAATCTTTTATTTTCTAAAGAAAACATAACTGCACTGTAAGGTATTTTATAGCAATTAAATAGAGCGGTGAGTTGCAGAAGGAGTTTCAGGAGAAGCAGTGTTATAAAATCCGTTTTCCTGTGGTGTCTCTGAGGGCTCCTATCGTGGCTGAACTGTCACTGCAGCCTTTCCACACTGGGGGAGCAGTTTGAGGGGTCGTTCTGCTGCCTGGCCCCCACTTTTCTTGCAGCACAGGGGGAACCTCACACATCCCGATTTTTACTAAAACTGGCTGAAATACAAACGTTGGTGGGGAAGGAGGGGGGCTGTGAGAGAACCCACTCGGAGCATCCTCAGCCGAGGCGGCTCTGCTGCTGGATGGGGCCGGGAAGGACGGATGAGCTGACACGTGGGCAGCAAACTAGGCCAAGTGCTCAGCTCCGGGGCTGTCCTGGCCTGCAGCACGGATGGAATCAGGGACACGCTGAGGATTCTGCTGCAGAACCCGGGAGTGAAGCGGGATGGGAAGCGCTGGGAGTGCAGGGAGGAGGAGAAGGGGGACTGGCGGAGCGGGGACTGTCCTGCCGCCGGCACAGATGCCCCAGTGAAGATCTCAGGCGGATGTTGGGCAGAAGGGAGAGGGGGGAAATCCCAGCAACAGCACAGGGAATTACCACCAGAGGGCACTTAAATATTGCTCTTGCTGATCAAATGGTTCCTAGCGAGGCCAGCTCTGGATTGCCTGACAATGCACATCCAAGCCTGAGTCATTGCTGGCATAGAGAGCAAAGGAAAGCACTCAAAAGGCGTTTGAGAAGTCATGCATGAAGGGGAGTTTATGAGCAGGACACAGAGGATTGAACTTTCCAGACTTCTGAGGGTCTCCACCCTGCCTAGTCCAGCGAGGTGAGCAGAGCATCACCAGACCCTGGCCTGTGTGGTACCCACAGGGCTTGGCACAGGGGAAAGGACACTGCTCACACTCCAGCCTGCTCACTGTGGGTATGTCCTGTCTGCTTCTCATCATGACTGTTGACAAGAGTTACAGCCCTGACAGGGATCCTGGCTCAGCATCTGCCGTGGTGCTCCCCTGCTGCATCCGTGCCCTGCTTTATAATCCAGAGATGGGCAGGGATAGAAGTATTATGTCTTCTGGGAGAAATTGCAGGGAATGGGTAAGGAAGGAACTGTGCAGGATCTGGGTGCCAAATAAAGCCTGCAGATGGAGCTGCCATGGACTGCGGGTGTGAGGGCAGCCACGGACTGCAGATGGAGAAGCAGGTTACAAGGATGGAAGGGAGAAACTTCCATCCTGGTGTTGAGAGCAAGCTCAGGGTAGGTTGTTGGAGGTGATGGCTTGTCCAGGGTCACGGTGCAGCTGCAGATCTTGATGCCACCCTTGGAGATCTGCTCTGAGCACAAAGAGCTTCATGAGCATCCTGGGGCCTAAGCAGGGAAAGCTGGAAGTGCTGCAGGCATAGGGCATGGAGAACTGAAGGAGGGTGGTCTCTAGAGAGGAAAAGCTGACTGCAGACAACAGAAAGCTCGTGCTTTGTTGGCAATGCTATTGACTCCTGGAAATATCTAAAGAAAATGGGTTTTACCCCACTGGGAGAAGAGGGACCCCAGGGCCTCACAGGAGCAGCCATGTGCCCTGAGAATCTCACCTGGGTTGGCCCAGGGTGCTGGGAGGACAGGATCAAGGCTTGCTTTGCGATGTGACATCTTCCAGCATGTCCTGGGATCATCTCCCCAGTGATTCTCCTGCTTTCGGGGTAGCCAGTGGCCCATCCCGGGCTTTGCAGCAGGATTTCCCAAGATGTGTGACATGAACCTTGGGAATTGCTTCCCAGGGACATGGGAGGGCAGCTTGTGAGGAGTCACACACCTGCTACAGCATCTGGGCACTTCTGTCTGGGTGGGATATGGGAAAGAGGGGAGGAAATGGGGTCCCCATCTATGGGGTTCTCCCACACGACCCGCCAAGCACATTCCCTCCTCACTCCAGCCAGAGCTCTCTGCTGTGCCAGGACTGGGTTCCTTCATGCTCTTAGGTTTCCTGATTACTTGCAATTACCACTAATTAGTGTCTCTTTTGACAGTGCCTTGTCTCTGCTTCCTCGTGCCTTGCCCTTGCTGAGTGCCTGGCCCATTTCATTCCGAGGCACCTCCACCGCTCTTGGCAGCAAAGCCAGAAGGTGATTTTGGGAGTCCAAGCTGTTCCCTGAGAAGACCTGCCTGTAGGGGTTTCAATCTGAGGGGTTATACGGTCTCCTTGACCGCTGCTGGCAGGGTGGGACTATGGGAGCACTGCTGGGCAGCGCTGCCCTTTCCCAGCTCCCGGAGCCATCCTGAGACCTGCCAGGGGGCTGAAACCACAGGGGCGGGGTGGTGGGCACAGGGTGGCTGTCACTGCCTGCCCCTGCTTCTGGCTCTGTGGGAGACCCCCATGCAGGTCCTCAGGACATTAAACATCCTGGGAATTGATGCAAATAATATTCCATAGAATCAGAGAATCACAGAATGCCCTGAGTTGGAAGGGACCCACAAGGATCATCGAGTCCAACTCCTGGCCCTAAACAGGACAACCCCAAAATCCCTGTATGTGCCTGAGAGTGTTGTCCAAACACTTTCTGAGCTCTGGTAGCCTTGGGGCCATGACCACTGGACTCTCTGGGGAGCCTGTTCAGTGCCAACTACCCTCTGGGGGAAGAACCTTTCCCTAATATCCATCCTAAACCTCCCCTGACGCAACTTCAGGCCATTCCCTTGGACCATGACACTGGTCCCCAGAGAGCAGAGATCAAATACATAGAGCATTGGCTCTGTTCAAATGTTTGGAGAAGGGGAATCTAAGAAGCCCTTGAGTGATGCCCCAGATGGAACCAAACAAGGAAAGCTGATTCACAGAGGAATGGGAATCCTACATTTTCCCAAAAGCCCCTGTATCAGACTGCAGGAGCAAGAGGGACTGAACTCAGGATTTTTGTGAATGCCAATGCAACCACTAGAGAATTGTCTGCTAAACCCACAGTATTTTATAGCTGATTAATCTAAAAGGCTGCACAGGAAAGTATTATCACCTCCACATCCCCAGGCTTGAAGCCTGATTGCATCGAACATAAATCTTGTGAATGGATTTGTACTTTTCACCAGGATTTATTTAAATAAATGAGACTTTTATTTAATCTCACAACCACTCAATGTGTCAGGGTGAGGTGGGAGATCTGGGCAGAAACAAAGCGCATCACATTTGGGCTGGGGCCATTTTGGTGGGGGAGTGAGGGCTGAAGCCTTTGCAACTCTTGTGGTCTTCCAGCACCGATGAGAAACCTCCGTGCCAGCCAAAATCTCTTGGGAAGCAAAAGGGAGGCCCCATTCCTGTCAGGAGGTGTTGGGGAACCAGGTGCAGTGAGGAAGTTTCATTTGGATGTTGTTGGGTTTGGACACAACTTTGGTGGATGGTTTTGTATGTCCAGTTGGAAGAAGAGCTCAGGACTGCCCAGGAACTGCTGAAATCTCCAAATCCTTTGTGCTTGGCTGGATTAGAGCCCTGAAAGGCTCTGATACATATTTTTTCAATACTCACAACAGTGTGGTTTGGTGCTTAGCAAATAGATGTTTGACAGCAGAACTCACAGGGGTTGGCTTCACTCATCCTTTAAAGATGCTGAAATTGGAGAAAAAGATTTAATAGGCAGAAAAAAGAAAAGGATTTAAAAAAAAGCTGAAAGGAGGCAGAGTCAGAAAAGACACAGGCACCTCAGGAGAGCCAAATCCAGCAGGGCAGGGCAGGATGCAAGTTGCCAGGGGTCAGAGAGCAGGATGTGCTGGTCATGTCTTCCCATCTCCAACGCCTGGGAGCACCAAAGCCCCAGGTTGCCTCCATCTCCTCCTACCAGGCTGAGCACCATGCAAGTCTCCTTTCCTTTCCTCTCCACATCTGCCTGGGACACCCCATAGTCGAGGTTAGGAATGCTGGCCTTGCATATGGCTTGCTCAGGACCAACTACTAAAGCCAGTGGAAAACCAGCTTTTTGCCTCATTTTGAAGCTATTTAAGCCAAATGATCCTGTGGGGACACTAGATGAGAATCACCACACTGTATTGGGCAGGAAATCAGGTTTTCTAGAGTAGAGAGAGAAGCATTTTGTAGCCAAGTTTCTTGGTCAGATGCTGGGAAAATGGGCTGCACCCTGGGAAAATGGGCTTCCTGCAGCCTGGTTGAGGGACAGTCCCTGAGCCCTGGAGACCTCTTAGGTGAAGGAAAGATGTTGAGCAAAGGTTTGGCTGAGCTGTGGCTGGTGAAATATAGATGTGTGGAGGGATAGGGCAGAGGCAGAGCCTGCTGCTCCAGGTTGACACCATTGGGTGCCCCCTCCCAGCACTGGCTGCCCGTGGAGAGTCTGTAAATAATTAATATTCTACTTGAGCTCAAAGCCCACGTGCTGGCCATGCACAGGAAGCAGGGAGTTATTCCCTTCAAAATAGGAATGTCATTAAGAAACCCCCGCAGTTAACTCTGCTTTTCCCAAAGGAGCAGGTCTGCTGAGGGCTCACATGTGAAGGATCCAAGCCATGTCTGCCCTGACGCTGCTCCACAGATGGTTTGCATTTTTCTGAATCACTGATTCCCATTTTGTGTCAGGGATCTGTCTGGGCAGAAAGACCTCAGGGGGAACAATTGAAAGGCAAAAAAAAATACCCAAAAAGCCAGTTCTGCTCTGAGTAAAGTGGGAGTCCTGAACCAGCTCTCCACCACTGCACTGCCTTCCTCACCCTCCTCTTCCTCAGGCACCACTTTCCAAAGAGGCTGAGAGGTGCATCCAGCTCCACTCAGCAATGGTGATCCGGGTCCTCTCATGCAGCTCCAGTGATCCCAGACCCTGAGCAGTGCCTGTCTGTCTGTTTGCCCATCACCAGGGCTCAGGCTGCACCTTTTCCAACCCCCTGCAAGGGGGAGTTTGGGATTCACCCCCTCTGCTCCCCTCGAGCTGTGGCACAGCCTGACATTTGCTGCTGGGTGCGGGGTTGATCGTTTGGCAAGGACCTGACCTGCACGTGTTCCTGGCATGACTGGGCTGAGGGTTAGAGGTGACCTGGGATGCTGGCCAGGGACACTTGGAACACTAGGGAGTCCATGAGAAGCCTCACTGGGCACATTTGTGACATGAAGTGAAAAAAAGAACTAGAAATTTATCCTTCACCTGGTCTCCTGAGCCATCCCTGGGAGACAGATTTCTCTTTAGGTAGGGGCTGAACAACTGGGAGGCACAGAGGCCACTGGTTTCCCAGTTCAAGGTTCATCTCCTCCTTAGAGGGGCTTGGGTAGCATGTGGGATCTCCCAAGAGGCTCATCAGGCATCCCACATCCGAAAACAGGGCAGAAGACCATGTTGTAGGGAGTGAGTCTGCGTGAAGGCCCGCAGAGCTCAGAAGACCCTGCCCAGCCCGTTCCCAGGATGCAGGCCATGAGCGGGAGCTGAGAAAGTCTTTCCTGCCCGTTCCTCATGGCATCTCCTGCTGGGGCCCAGGGTGGTGCCAACTTTGTGCCAGCATGTTGGCAGTGAGGTTTGGTGGCCTTAAGACTGACACAAATGTCCTGGGATGGGCAGTGGTGGTGGCCAGATGTTCCCACAAGCAGTCCCACATCTAATGGCCATGTGCCCACAGCTGGTTTGGGGAGTGGACTGGGTAATCCCTCCTACTTCCCAAAAAGCCATGGGTAGGCTGCTTTTCCAGCCAGGGCCTGTGCAGGCTATGCCAGGGATCCTTGTGTATTAGCACTTGGATAGGGACACCATGGCCCTGGGAGGCTGGGACACCAGCAGGACTCAGGATCCTTCACTCACTGAGAGACTTCCCAGTGCTGCTCCTTCCCAAGTGCTTTGCTATTGCCCGAATCTTGGTGCTCCAGAAGCTCCTTTAGGTTCATGAACATTTGGCCCTGGGTAAAGCCAGGGATTTTTAAAATCGAAAGGTCATTTCTAGGTCACTGAATAATTACTTGCTATTGCTGTACCCACTGTCACTAATTCCATCACAGAAAAGTAGCAGTTTGCTGGGAAATCCTCGAGCTGCAGGCTGAACACCAACTAAAGGAAATTCACCACAGAAAATGCAAGATCAGGGGCACTTAGTGCCCCTAATTGGGAGGAGAAGCAGGGCCAGAGGACACCAAAGCTGGGCACAGGAATTCTCTTGTCCCTGCTGCTCCCCGTGCTTGGACTCAGCTCATCCTGCATGTGACGTTACTTTCAGTGTGCTCAGACACAGGGTTTGACTGAACAGGCCCCTGCAGCCCCTTTGTGCTGCATCTCCACTACAGGTCTGGGCTGTGGGGTTTTGGGTGCACAGGAGGAGATGTGATGGGGAGAGCTCTGGGCTAGAAGGTCCCTGGATTCTCCTGGATGCTGGATCTAACACTGTGAAGCCCCAGGCTGAGCCACTCCCACCAGGCACTGCCAGGGCTCAGCCCAAACACAGCACCTCCCAAAGAGCAGTAGGGGCTCATCTGCCCCCAGCAGCCCCTGCTTCACCCTCCATTAAACCCTCAAACTCCCTTCCTGCTGGTCAAGGCATCATGTTGATCACAAAATCTTTGGGGCCATCTGCTGTGAGACAGGGCAAACCCTCACAGGGTGTGGGGAACCACCAGCCGGAGGGAAAGGTGTTGTTATTAATGGAATCATGGAATGGTTTGGGTTGGATGGGACCTTAAGGATCACCCAGTTCCACTCCCCTGCCACAGGCAGGGACACCTTCCACTAGACCAGGTTGCTCCAAGCCCCTTCCAGGCTGGCCTTGGACACTTCCAGGGATGGGGCAGCCACAGCTTCTCTGTTGCTGCTAGAGGGGATTTTTGTCAAGGAGTGACATGATCTTCCAGCTGCACAGGATTATCTCGGGATGGATTCACTGATGGGCAGAGTGGTGGGGGCAAATCTGACCTCCCTCACTCAGAAGAGCTTCGAGGACCCTCTAAGAGCAGGGACTGTTCACTCACAGAGTGCTCCCGAGCTCATGGGAGCCCAGCAGCCACATCAGGCCACTGCCTGCCCTTGTGACTGTCAGGAGGCCATTCCACCCCTCTGCCAGTGCAGCATGCAGAGTGTGGCAAGGTGCTTTTCCATGACCATTCCTGACAGGGACACTGCAGGTTCACTCCCATGGCCAAGGTGAACAGACTCAACTGGCAATCCTTGTGGGATGTGAGCTGTGGTGGAGGACACAGCCATCATCACTGTCTGTCTCACCCAGCAGGGCAGGGAGAGGCTCTTTGGGCCCATGCCCCATGGATACAGATCCCTCAGCAGACCCTGCCTGACAGAATCTGCCCCTGAATACCCCAGCCAAGCTCCAGAGCAGCTGGAGACATCTGTGTCCCAGATTGCCTGGCGAGGTGCAGAGCAGTGGCTCCCCAAGAGTCACACTGCCATCCTCCTTGCCTGGCAGCAGAAATCACCCTCTGTCCTTGCCATGGCTTTTCATTCCCAAGCCAACTTGAATACTGGGTAAGTCACAAAATAATTACAAAAAAAAAAAAAAAAAGGCAGGAGACCAGCCTCTCCCACCTCTCCTGTGGGTGGGTACAACAAATTATCAGGCTGGTTTCCCATCTGAACCACTATCTGATGTTACCATCAGTATTTCTGCTCCCTTTTAAGCTCCTCACTTTCCCCACTTCCCATATTTTAGACTTGGAGGAACAAATCTGGGGTGAAATAAATCAAGTATTGCCTTTACAGCTCCCATGCTGTGCTGAGCTAGAAGGGAAGCTCTTAGGAGATGGATCAAGTTCATGCCTATGCCTCCTCATTGCAATTATGCATTCCTGGAAATCCAGAGCAGTCTCTACTCCCAACACCTGCATGGCAGGACTGGGCAGTTACAGCTGCCTTTCGAGTCCCCTCTCCATGTGAGCATCAGTGGTGGTGGCAGCAAAAGTACCTGCTCTGGTTTCCTAGGTCAGGAGTGTCACCCTGGGGCATTTCTTTTTATCTTGAATAACTTACTTTAGCCAATTCCCAGAAAAGCCATCAGGTCCTCTGCAATGCCAGGCAAGCCAGCGTGGAAGGAACTGCTTTGGTTGGGAGCCATTGTGTGAGGCAAGGCCAGCTCAGGATGCTCCATATCCAAGTTATGGAGCATCCCTTGCAAACAAACATGAGCAATTACTAAAAACACAAGCTTGTGACCAGTGTTTTTGCTCAGTGTCTCAGTTTGGGTTTTGTCTTAAGCACTAAAATGAGGAGAGGAGACACCAGAGGCAGCAGGATCAAAGCTGTGAGTCACTCCCATGTGCTGTAGAGTGTTGGGTTAGGGGTGGGAAATTAAGCTAAAGAGGAAGTATTTTCTTCCAGAATAAGGGCCTTGCATGGCTTGGGAAGGTGCAGAGCAGTTGTTTCCAGCTTCTCCTGAAGCACCAACCATTAGCCGGGGCTGGGGGGTATCAACTTGGAGAAACATCTGGCCCAGATAGGTTTCCTGATGTTACTCAGACAAATGGAGCCATTTCACCCTTGTGCTCAATTTCCCCCAAACCAGAAAGCAAATTTCCAGGAAGGCACTGCTCGTAAACACGGGCCAGCTCTCACACAGGAGAGATGTGTGTAAATACGCTGTGCAGAGGAATAAGTGAGAGTAGAATGATTTTCCAGTGGAACAGTGTGGTGTGATGGGCGAGCTCCTGGGGTGGAAGGCTCAGGGAGACCTGGGGCTGTGCCACAGGGCCCAGGGATGGACATTCTGGACCTTTCCAAACCATCAAGGGTGGGAGGAGTGGGAAAGGGGAGTGGGAGGCTGGAGGACTAGCTGTTCGTGTGCATGGAGCAGGGTCTGGGCTTGCCCCTCCCCACCCAGCAGAGCGAGTGCGGGGCGGGACGGGAATTCTGCCCTGAACATGAAGCGTGAAATCCATGTCCAACAAAAATTTCTGCTAGTGCATAACGCAAGCCTTGGAGGGGTTTGTAGCCAGGGCTCCGGTGCTGGGAGCACTGAATTAAACATGGGGTGACTCAGTGCCCGTACGAGCCAGGCTGGGAACGGGCAATGCGGGGACAGGTGCATTATTGATAGTTTCCTTTTCCCCAGTCCCGAATGCCTGACAGGGAAAGCTGCGGCGCTTAGAGGGGGACACGGTGTGGCCAGACTCGGCATTTGCAACGCCTGCCTGCTCTTCCTGCTGCTCCTGGTACAGGGATTTCTGCATCCAGCCTCTCACTCCTGCCGCTCTCCAGCTGCAGCCCCTCCACCCTGGGCATTCCCTACCCCACCCTCCAGCCCTGGAGCATGAGGGAGCTTTGGGAGCTGCACAGCTCTCACATCAGAGAGCAGCTCTTGGGGCTTGGAAGGGGTGGAAGATCCCGAATTTGCCTGTGGTCTTGCTGATGATCCAAAGGCCTAATCTGCTCCTCTGGATGCATGGGCCTCAAGCAGGGGAATTAGGAGGGGAGTAAGGGGTGTTCCTGGAGCCTTGGAACAGCAGAAAGCAGGACCAAGCCTCGCTGGAACTGAGTTCAAGAACTCGTTACCTTGCAGGATGGTGTTTTACTTCTATCCCAATGCTTTCTGCTAAAACAGTTCCTCTCTCTCCATGTACCAGGACTGAGCCTGGGAAGAACCACAGGAGAGCAGCAGGGCTTGGGGCTCAGAGCATCCTGTTCCACCTCAGCTGTTTGGGATGTGAAGGGGCAGCCTCATGGAGGGGATTGGAAAACATGAGCACTCCTGTCAGGCTCTGCCTCTTCCTCAGAGCCTAATGGAACCACAAGGATGCAGGGGAAAAAAACCCCACAAAACTGCTTTGGAAGATTTTAAAGAACAGCACGAACTAAAAAAGCAGCTGCCAAAATGAATTTCCATTTTCAAAAATCAGCAGTGATGAGAGCCATCTTAGATCAAATAATTTATTTAGTAATTCCATGTAAACACTTCAGATTTACTAGCAAATACAATGCTTGCTGTTCTTTTAAATAGATCATTCAAAAAATAAGAATCTATTATTAATGGCAGGTTGACTAGAGATCTCCATACTACTGTACAATAAGGAATTGTTTTTCTAATGGATTTAACATCTCGATTTTTCTCGTTCTGCATTTGCTTTACACAAAGCCCAAAGGACACAGGTTTGAACTGCTCCCTGACGATGCCACTGCGGCCCGAGGTGTTTTTGGGGAAGGTCTGCTGGCAACTCCTCCCATCCTGGCATTGGTGTGAGCTGATGTGAGGGTGGAATGGCAGAGCTCACGTGAACACTGTTCACAAACACGCCTTTTCGGTCAGAAAACAGACAGGGAACGGTGGAGAACTTCTCTTTGGGATGTATAAAAGCAACGAACTCCATCGTTGGTTTTTACTTATCAACACAGCAGTACACATACACGTATCCACAGTCTGGAAAAGCATCCTATGAGCTGGAGAAAGCAGTGGTTCTGAGCCTTGGTACACCAGTGCACTAAAACCAAAAGAATGATACCTTCTTACATAGTCAAATGAAAAATAAATATCTTTATTTTCTCCCTACTTTATTTCAGTTTTCAAATAATTTTTTTTTTAAATAAATCTGTACAAAGTATACTGTTACAGTATATATTTGTAAGTGAACTCCAATGCCTAAGTGTAACAACACTACAGGAAAGCAGTATAGATTGGCACATCTCTAATCAAGATTAACTTTTACACTCCAAAAAATACCAACGCCTGTGAAAACCCTCGAGATACTTTTGGTATTTTTAGGCAAGTTGCGTTGCAAACACATGACAGACCAATTCTCCCCTGCCTCGGAAAGAAAATCACTTCTCATGGTTTTCACAGAACATCTTTATGATGCTAAAGGGACACCGTCAGGAGATAAGAGAGAGAGAGACTTAAAATTTTAAAAAAGCAAAAACTTTGGTCAAAAACTGCCAGGTTTTAGTCTTTGTGCGGCTTTGCCCATGTCTCCGACGGCGGCCGCTGCCGGGAGCGGCAGGACTGTGGGAACACGGGACTGCGGAGACCCCTCGGAGCGGCCGGAGCTCCACCCCTGCCCGGCCGCAGGGACGAAGGATGCAGCATTCCCAGCTGCAGGAATGCTCCGGCCGGGGACCCAAAGCCTCAGGAGAGGAGCTGTTCCCCTTGCGATCCAAATGGAATTAACACACAGGCACCGGGGCTGCGTTTTGGTTTTTTTTTTCCCCAACCGCCCCCCCCAGAATCTAAAATTGATCTGACAGTGTCCCTTTGCTCAAAATAAAGACTTCCGTGCTACAGAGAGCAGGTACTGAAGGGAACTTGTTCACAGGGTGGAAGAGCCAGGTACATCTCAAAATTCAAGTTTTCAAATCCAGCTGCAGTTTTTAGGTTCATGAGCTCTCAAAACCTCCTAATATTTTATGAAATAATTTCCAGCTGGGAACTGGAGGTAAATATTTCAGATTAAGAGTGAGAGTTTTCTCTCTTAATCTTTCCAATGATATATTCACTTTGTGTTTACACGCTGAAAGTTAATCTTACATTAGAATGTAATTGGCTGCAACATAAACCTATAAATAAATCAACTACCATAGATTAAACTCTGTTAAATATTTCTAAGTTAATAAAATATTGACAGTATTATAAAATTACAGTATTTACAATAAGAAAAATCTAGACTAATATATACCTTTAACAGATCTCTTCTCCAATTTGGGATTGCAACGGAATTATGAATATATGAACAATTTATTAGAAATTTGCATTGCAATTATCATGTTTTCCATTAGAGCTAGAGAGGGTGAGCTATCACTGCCTTTGGAAAAAAACAAAAAGTGACTTCTGATGGTGGGGTGTAGCTTTTGAATACCAAACTGGTAACAGGAGTCCTCCGCAAGACGTCTGAAGATAAGGTGGGACCAGCCTCAACTGCTCAGATTAAGGTTGTATTACAGAACTGCCAGCAATCAGAACCACCCAGGCTGCAAAAGGGGAGGAAAGGTAGTTTTCAGCTCAAAGTGCACAGCTGGAGGGGCTCCCCTCATTCTGGACTCCAACTAAGGCTGCAGGAGCTTCAGGAACAGCACAACCCTCAGCTTGGGCTTCAGGAGGAGGAGATAAGCCACGGTGCTCCTTAAAGGGACATAGTTGGGCTGCAGCTATGCCAAAAACATCCCTGACAACCACACACTACAAAACCTGGATGTTTGAGACCCTCTTTGACTTGCTTTTTTGGGAGGTTACCTTTTTTGGGGGTCAGGGATGGGTTTGGGGTTTTTTTCCGTGTTTTTTTTTTTTTTTCCCCATTTTGTTTGCTTGGGAGAAAAAAATTTCTGGAACCATGCAGTCAATTAATTTTCTATCCCTCACCAGCTTCTCTGTTTCTGGTGTATTAGCAAAATGCTGCTGTGTTCAGGTAGCAAATACTTGTGTGGAAAGAGGCTTCAATACTCACTCCCAAGTCTATATGTCTTGGGATAAACCAAAAGTGATTCCCACCCTTACAAATCATCAGCTGCTTTTGGGGTCCCAGACACCCAGCAATGTCCTTTTAAGGATCAGAACTTTCACTTGCCCTTTTTCCCAGCCTCGGAGGAAGAGTTTACAATGAGTTTAGGAACGGCCATGTTCACATCCTTTCCCTCCTCCCCATGTCACGTTTTCTTTACAGAAAAAAAAAGTGAGGGGTGGGGGAATAATTTCCAAACTCCTTTCCCGCCCTTCCCTCCCCCAGTCCTGCTCACTGTAAACCAGAAATGGCAGTTTTTAGTGTATATTTTGGGATCAAATTATTTTCTCAGCCCCAAGCCTGAAGATGCTTGTGAGAGACCTACCCGCAGGCTTCGGAGAGAAGGAGCAATTTAGGCATTTGCAGGGGTTTCTACCTCTTCCCATGGTGGGCAGGAGGGAACACCTCTGTCCTTAAAAGCAGGATTTAAAATGGTAAAAGAATAATTTGTAAACTTGGGTCTACGTTACCAACAGAAGGCTCTAGGTCCTGCGGGCTCCAGTTCCCAGAGATGCAGAGCAGGAAAACTAGAAAGAGAACTCGGTACCCTTCAATCACCTGCTGGGTTGTACTGGGGGAGGAGTGGGGAACGAGAGAGACAAAATGCCAACTGACCTTATAAACAAAGGTATGTTTAGGGCTTCTGGTTTCAGGAATAAACCGATATTTACTGGTAAAAGTCTGCCAAAAAACAAAAACAGAAACACAGGATTACTGGTAAATATTGGTTTATATGGAGAAGTTTTTAAAAAAAAAAAAAAAGAAAAAAAAAAAAAAAGAAAAAAGATGTCATCGTGCTCCTGATCTCCACGTGCTCCCAGGCAGGAGCCCAGAACCGCCCCATGGCATCCCTGGCACCTGGACACCTCAAACCAGAAGCCTTGTGTTGAGAGGAAAGTCCTGTTTCTTTCCTTTACTCCCCTTAAACTACGTGTTCCTGGATTCCCCCCTCCCTCCTCTGCAAGGCTGGTCCTATGGGGGTTTGGCTCAGGAGATGGGAAATCTTCTTTCAAAAGCACTTGGAAGTGAATTTGTACATAATATGGTATCTCAGCACTAAGGCTGCTGGGGCCTGAGCCTCTGCTGCTCCCTGAGGTACCATAAAATATACAAGACTGAGTGTATATTTTAAATAAAGCATTTTCTTGTAGGTGGCATAAACCCATTCATTTTATTTACATGCTTATTTATTTCCAAAAATAGAGTTGGTCCACATTGGACAAGAGAAATCAAGAAGCCATACAGTAGAAGAGTTAAAAGTCCAACATTTAACCAAAGTACAATGAAATTCCAGAAGTCTGTGGCTGACTTGAACCACAGAAACATACACATGAGCCACACAGACATTTGTACATAGAGCATTATATTACCAATAATATTTGCAAACATGAGGTCAAGATGGCTAAAAACCCAGCAGGACTGACCCAGGGGTCCTGGCTGAATACAAGCGGGTGCTGAGGGGCTGTCGCTGCTGTGGGGAAACACAACTCTCCAGAGATTTTGCTTTACTTTTGGCTTTTTCTTTAACTGAGAAAGTCCTAATTTTTCTGCCCTGGGGATCCAAATTGAGGACACGGTGAAAGCCAACCCCATGGAGCTCCCTAAATGCCCAGCGAGGTGCCAGGGCCTTGGACCTGTGGAACCCCGGCTTTGCCGGGGCTGAGCCCTGCCAGGAGGGCAAAACCCTGCCCTCTGCTACTTGATCTGAAAGATCATCTAGAAAAGTCAGGATTTATACCCTTGTGGTGTGCTGAGGGGTGTCTGAAAAAGGTCTGGATAGGGTTTTGTCTTGAAAACAAGGATTTCCCTCCCTTGCTGTGGGCGATTTTTTGGCATTAGTTATTCCAGTCCTGTCTATCTTTTCTGGAAGACCACAAATATCCTAGAGGGTGTTGCACTAGACAGATGAGGGAATAACTTTTTTACATTAAAAAAAAAAAAAAAAAGAAAAAAAAGGTTGGAGAATGGACAGCAGAAGGAAAAAAAAAAAAAACCAAATGGAAAAGATGCCTTATCTCTGCATGATGGCCCAGTTTGTCTGGGTATTTCCATGGACCTCACCATGATAATATCTCAGTGTCTCCAAAGAATGGAAAAATAGATTTAAATCTGTATTTTTTCCTGCAGAGAATCACAGCAAGGAAAAGGGGGAAGACAGTTGTGGCACTCCTGGTATTTCTACGAACCACCCACTACACGGGGTAGAACCACACAGAAAGGGTATAAATTAGTTTTCCTTTTTCAAGTCATCTTTGACATTGACGATATTAAGCCTAGTCCAGTGTGAATGCTAGTACAGAGCTAATGTACAGAATACCAACAGTAATTATCGGTACCTAACAGGATTTAAAGGTGAGTATACTCAGTACATTTAGAAGGAAATACTATTACCAAAACGCCAGAGCTCTGACAGCAGTTACACAAAGCAGCCATGCGCGTCTCTACGAGGACAGAGCCTTTAGCACGAGTCACTATGATCATCTGAGCCTGTGACAACTTGATCTTCTGGTTTGTTTCCTAATCTCAGATGTGAAATAACACTTTAAAACAGAGATGGGCCCGACCCTGTGCAGCTGGGCACGTACAACACTCCCCACTGAAAATTCAAAGCCCAAATTCCTAAAGAGAGAGCACAAGAAATTGTTTTCTTACATCAAATAACTATCATGCAAGCAATACCACAACGGTTTTATACTGAGTACTTCAAAGTCAGCTGGTATAATTTAACTAGAAGTGAGCAATCTAAGGAATTTCGAGGGAGTAGGGACAAAGGTTGTGCCGGTGACAACCACCCGAGAGGACCAGGGAGAGCAGCACAGGGACACTGTGGGGGTATAATGAGCCATGGTACAGGCTCAGCTCGGCAGCCTCACAGACCTCAGATAGGCAGGATTCCTGTGGCAGGCTACACACCTTCACTTCATTTGCTCTGCTAACAGAATCTGATGTTCTTCAATTTGCAGCTCACTTACAGCCTAGCAGTACCGGTGGAGCATTAGAAATTGCTTTTTTTCCCCCCTTGCCTGTTGCCTCACATTTCCCAGGGTCAGCCCCACTGCTGCACGCTCACAGGACAGCCAGACATTATCATGCTCTTCTTAATTTTACAGCCATGGCCAGGCTGGAGTCACTTTTCCAATATAACCCAACCGCTCTGCTCCATCAGCTGCCAACTCCTGTCTTTAAACATGAACTCTGATCAAAAGCCTCGCAGTACCTGCAGTAAACCTGCTCCTGTTGCAAACTCCAACAACTTATCAAAGCACTCACTCTCTGGTACCATGATCTACTGGAGACAGGAAAGGTGGGAGAAGCTAGGGTATTTGTCATGACTTCTAGACTTCTAAGAAGCCTAAAATTAGGCCAGGGCAGCAAAGGGTTGCTCTAGCTGAGATCAAGTACCTGTGGGTCCTCCAGGATCTCTTGGGAAGAAAGGTAACAGAGGTCTGCGTGAGAACACACACCAACAGCACTCCTGCAAGGAAAAGACTGGGAAGATGCTGCCCAGGCCTCTCTCCCTGCTTCTTCCCTTGCTGCCCGTCATCAAATCCAAAACCTTTTAGGATTTTTCTTGGTCAAAACAGAATTAAACAGAACATACCCACAACATCAGCTGCTGAGGCACGCTCTGGGATCTGGTAGCCCTGCAAGTCCAGCTCAGGGCAGGAATTTGAACTGGGGGTGTTGCATTACAAGACAAATCTAGATCCCATGCTACTCAGTACTTGGGGCTTGTTTCTCCCCTTTGCCCAACCAGATATTACAGCCTGGACCTAGCTGTGTCCACCAGAAAAGTTTAATGAAAATCAACCATCCACCACCCAGCAACTTTGGGTTTAATGAAACCATGGAAGGAAACTCACTTGCTCAAAGGCTGAAGATGCAGACTTGGAGGCCTTTGATCACCTTCTCCTACTAGACTACACAACTGATCAACATCAACTGCAACCAAAGAAGGACTCTGTGATATTTCTCTTCTCACTAGAAGCATATTTTTTAATACCTTCTTGGAAGCACTTGATAAACACCTTTTAAAACATTCAAATAAAGATCAGTTCAATCTTTACCTCCTGCTATTTGTCAATGTGTCCAAAGATTCTGGCAGATGGCCCAGAAAACAAGACTGATCACAGAATCAAAGAGTGGTTTGGTTGGAAGGGACCCTCGAAGACCACCTGGACCAACCCCCTTTCTTTGCAGAAAGTATGTTGCTTTCCACCTCTCACACACTGAAAAGTTACAGCGTTTCAGCTTCTCCTTCTCAAACCAGAGTTCAGGGTTGCTGATCTATGATTCCCAGGGCCCCGATTAATCCTTTAATTAAAAAAAAATAATAACCCAACATTAGAATGTTATCTAGTCATGGAGAATACTAAGCTGGTTTTTAATAGCCCTATTTTTGTTGGTACCTTTGATGCTTCATTCTCAAACTCTTTTAAAACTCCTTGATACACCTGTTGCTCTTCCACTTGAATTTCCTACTTCGCTCCAGCATCTCTGCCTCAAACACTTGAGTTTCAGAGGGAGGCTCCTTATCTTTACTACCCAAAGGGACTGGGTGATGGCAGGCTCTCAAACATGCTCCTGAATGACATGGGGAAGTCACTTCAGCAGCACGAACATGTGCAGGAAATGAACTGTGTCTTCAGTCCTGCATGCCCAGATTTTCTCCCCAGCCCTCTCTCTGATGTCCTTCAGACAGGATTCACTCCTCCAAGCCCCTTCAAAACTGCTTTATTTCCAGATCATGGTTACCTGCCCTACTCCATGGCTCTTTCAGTCTGCTCCTCAAGACCTGGACTTCTGTCCTTAGTCCCTTTCTTATAAATATTTTTAACAACTGTTTTACTTTGCTCCTTCACTACAGAGTTCTGTCTCACTTGGATGCCTGTAACCTTTCCAGGTATCTATAGGGCTGCCTTGACAAGTCTAAGGACTTTACTTTCTGACCTTCTCCCCTGCAATATTTTGTAACACAAGTAATTTTTTTTAGTCCACCGCCTTCCACCTCTGAGGATGCTGAACCTGTAACTGTACTGTGGTCGCTGCTACTTAAAAACTCAACAGTAATTGTATCTTGAACCAGTTCTTGTATCTTAGTCCTAAAGCAAGGCTTACTCTAGACCAGGCTGTTACAAGACATGATCCTTTAAGTAAATTGAGATGTTTGCTCACCAAAATTTTAGCCAGCTCCTTCCCAAACAATCTGTGATAGCATGGTCATAACGGAATTTACTTTTTCTTACAGTTTTATGAAGATGCATGAGCCTTAGTTTTCTCCCAAGCCCCATGAAATCCACAACCTCCTTCTTGTCTGGAATAGAAAACTTCCTAATACCTCCACATCATTAAAATGTAGAATTTATATCCAACATACATGTGGCTGTTTGGTTGTCACTGCTCCAATTTCCTCTCAGATTTTACAGAAAATTTTAGCTGTAGTGTTCCTCCTTCGTGCCCCAGCACACCTGCTCAGTACAGTGTCATGGCAGGTAATGCAGCATCTTATTGATTTTCATCACCCCCACCACGTTTCAATCAGACCAGCTGTGCCAAGGTCTTTTTCCCCACCGAGTAGTCTACAATAACTATTTTTGTCTCATGTTTCCACACAGACGAGCCCATTCCTTACTCCAGCCCACAGCCTGGCAGCTGGTTGTCCCTCCTGTGCACACAGCTCTGCCCTCAACCTCCACATACCCCACACTGAACAGCCCCAACAGCCTCAGCCTTCCGCTAGTGCTGTGTTCAGTCCATCCTCCCAAAACCCTGTCCAATTCCAGTGCCATCAGTCAAGGGATACCTTGGCTGAAGTGAAAACCAGCCCATGCTGTGATGTCATGGCTCTTCATTTCACCTACTTGTCACATCCTTTTCCCAGGCACACCCTTAGACTTTAGGAAGAGGTACTGCCATGTCCGAAATTCTATCTGCTTCCCAGGCTCCCAAATTTAGCTTCCCAGGTAACTCAGCTCCATGAATGACAGTCCCAGGCTTGCCTCAAGCACTCTGACACCTTCCAGGATCTACTTGTCCACTCAACAGGCAAATGAGCAGATGGATCTCCTAATCATCAGGAGCCTGTATGTCCCACCACCATTCAAACCTCCCACAGCTGCTTCCCCAGCTTCCGGAGGCATCTCCAGAACACAAACCAACTCCTCAACCAAGTCTTTCGTTATAAATTGCCCCTTTAATCTCGTCCAGTTCCAAGTCTCCACAAACACAAGGCAAGGCAGCCAGCACTGTGGCGGGAATGGACCCTGACCATCTGCAGAGGATTTGATGCCATCTCTTCCCCAACAGCTCAGCAGTTCTGGCCTCGGGATGCTTTCTGGAGCCTGGAGTGCCTCCACTTGTTGCTCTGTGTAGTATTTTATCAGCAGATAATCACCGCTAAAGCGTGTCCACTCCACACTCTTGTGTGCAGTTCCCAGTGCAATTAAGCCAATGTACTTCAATTCCCATAATTAAGCAAAGAATTTTACTTTATGACCATATAAAGTCCATCTTTAAACTAAAAATAGACTGTTAACAGATTCCTTTTTTTTAATTACTTTAAACCACCAATAAGAGACTTTCATTGGACAAGATAAGTTACATACGGCCTTGCAAAAGCTTGCCAGGACTCATTTTCCATGACTTTTATTGACAGGTGCAGCTCAGAAGCCAATTTTTTTTTTTTTTTTTAAAAGATGGAATGAGCCTCTGAACACAGCAGACCAATCCACAAACCAAACTGTTTGCACGCATGAAAGCAGATATGACTTTTGCATGAATTTGCAGTGCTTAGTTCACAGTTATTAATGAGAAAAAATAATTCAAAGCCTCTAGTCCCTACTTTGCTCAGACCTGCCTGGTTGCTCTTCAGCAGCCCCTGGCAACGGTGATCCTACTGTCATTCATTATTTAAATAAAACAGTCTTTTTAATAAAAAGAAATTCTGACTCCATTTAAACTCTGTACCTGACCAGACACCGGCTTCTTTCCTTCACCTCTGGTGCTGCTCACACAACATTATTCTTAAGCTGACCTGCCCACACAGCTTCTGATAAGCCAATGCTACACTGCCAGCTCTCCTCAGCATCACTCGAGTGGGAGGTTTAAATACCAGATTTCACAAAATCCTTTCTCCATGATTCCTAGCCCTGGCATTTCTTGAAATGTTGACAGATCAGCTCGCCCAAAAGTGAGACAGCTGGACCTGCTTCTGCTGGACTGACACAGAGAGAGGAGCTGGTCCCTGAAATCCCAGTGCTCACCTCGCGACCCCTCAGATTAGTTCTGAGGAGCCTGGACGGGCTGATGCCGATGTGCCAGTGCAGATTCACTCTGCAGGAGCTGCTGGTCTCGGCTCCTCTGCCCAAATGGAATGCCCAGGCAAAAGGCAAGCGCGGGCAGGTCCCAAATCTCAGGAGACTGTGGGCAATGAAGCCATCAGCCTGCACTGCACTGCTGTGCCACCGGGATGGAACATGGAGAAACAAAACATATTCCCCAGGGAGACACTAGAGCAAGCCCAGCCTTAGGGGAGAGAGACAGCCTTCAAATGGCAGTGCTGCTCACAAACATCCCAACAGAAGGTCCTGCCCGATGCACAACCACGGCACTGCCTTTCTACCCAGAGTTAGAGCAAAACCCACCAAACCTCTCGTATCCCAGCTGGAGGGCACTGCAGACACGATGGGCAGCCAGCAGTTTGGGCTCGAGTTGCACATCCAAGACATTCACCAGCAATGGAAAAAACAGCCCTGCTCATTTACTGACCCTCAGCTCCCAGCAACAGAAACTACCCCGGCACGTATGATATGAATCCTCCTCTCAGCAGCAGCCACGTCAGCACAGTGGTGCAACAGAGGGGCTCAAACCATAACAGTGGGGGTCACCCCACAGCAGAGTCCCACAGAGCCCTGTGCCACTGCTGGGCCCTGCATCAGTCCGGGGGATGATGATGATGTCTGGGAGCCCAGGCTCTGCTCCCAGACCTTCCTGCAAGTGCCACCTCTGCACTCTGAGGTGCATAAGTGAGACATGATCTCTGGCACCAAGATGTTCACTCACTGGGGCTGTCACACAGTCTCTGCACCATGTCCAGTATTAAATCCCAACCCACTGGGGTCAACATGGTCACGGGGCCTCAGATGCAACTTGCAAGCCACCTTTACAAGCAACTCCCTATAGAAATCAACATCATGACTGGGGGGATGACATTTCAGCATGAATAGGTTTTTTCCAGAAAAGCTGTCTAAGTCTCTCCAAGACATGCACTTGCCATCCCAGTGGCATGCAGAGGACAGGTCCCACAACAGCCACCGCCCTCCAAGGTTTTGCCAGCCATCCTTTCTCACTGCAGAAGTAAATCCACACCTCTCAGATCTCTGACAGAAAGAATGAAGCTTTTTTTTTTGGCCTCCTGCATATGTCAAGATAGTGTTTCAAGACAAAAACGCTCCAGCACCACAGCCCGGGAGACTCGGCACGAACTCCCACAGCTGGTGTTGCAGCCAGTCCTCTTTGCACTTCAGTCTGCTACATGGCCCAAGACTGAGAAAGGGCCAAGATGTTTATTTTTGCAAAGCTAACATCAGGAAGGACAGCAAGCCAACTGATGACCAGCAAAGCCAAGGAATCATCTGAGTTAAGACAGAATTCCCTGCTGGGGAGATCCAGCAGATTCCCACTCAAACCAAGCATGCTCCCAGTTGATGGCTGATCCAGAAAGTACCACATCATGAACCTAAGGCTCAAGACAAGGTGCAGAAATGGCCAGGCCATCCACCCTCCTGTTTTGCCTGGGGCCATGTCTTCAGAGCCATCAGCACAGCCAGAGCCAAGTCTGACAAGAAAGCAGTCCCCACTCAGGACCGGACAGTCATATTGTCTGTGTTTTGGATATTTTAATCTCTAGCTTGGTCTGATGAACTTATACCCACCGGCTGGTAGATCTTGTCTTTTGTCTCAGTTAAACCCAAACCAGATCAGGTCCTCTGCTCCACGACAAACCCAAGCTACATCACACAGGAATAGAACTTTGCTGCAGAACCACTCCCCCGACCTGAGCTGCAGAGCTACTGCAGACACTGCCACGGCCCCAGGGACATCCAGCACAGGGTCCCGGTCACCCAATACAAGACCACCCACACATAGGCAAAATCTACAGGGCTCCATCTTGGCTGGCCATGGTGCCATCCACAGCAAAAGGCTCAGGACCAGGTCCCCTCTCCAGGAGCAGCAGCACCAGCAGTATCGATCTGCAGAGGGACAGTGAAACATGGTTTGGGGATATCCAGCCATTCACTCTGTCTTGTTTTAATCAGTCAACATTCAAAAGACAGATAGCGGGGCCAGAAGTCCTCCATCTTTATCTTTTCTCACTTAATCTCCAGCTGACACTTTTCTGTGAAAGCATGCCTCATTCCTCGCTGTATGACTCTCCCTCTTTTGTGATATTTTGCCTCAAATGGGCTACACAGCTGGTTACTACTTTTATAGAGGCAGGAGCAACATGCTCCAACTCTCCCAAACCACATGACTGCTCATCTGGCTTCAGACATAGAACTGCAAAGGTGGGACCAGCAGAGCTACCCCAGCTACCCTGTGATCACCTGGGAGCAGCTGCCCGACACCCCTCAGCTCCCTGTGGCAAAGGCTCTACCAGAGCCTCTGCCATTGGGATCTTACAGGCTTCTCCAAGTGCCACCCCCAACCCCAACACCTGGGCAGATGCTGATGCACTCAAACAGCAGCCCAGGTGCACCTTGGCCGTCCCCCTCTGCCACCTTCCTGCCTTGCTCCAAAAGCCTTTTCCCACCCTCCATACAGACAACTCCTCCTCTGCTGTGACTGCTGGGAGCTTTCCCCCTGAGCCAAACTATTTTCACCTGTCTTGGTGCCTGCGCTGAGTCTGCCAGCTCAGGAAATGCCTTTGTTAACGACACAGCAACACACCTGCCCAAAGCAAACCTACCCATCCTTTCCCTTCCAATGTACTCCTCCAGCAGCAACTTCTACACCATCCAAATTGCAATAAAATATCCAGAATGCCTCTGGAGAAGTAATGCTCTGAACCCCTAAAAATGGATGATTTGGCCTTTACTCCTCTCTGCTATCTGCAGGTACTCTGCACTAACAGCATGCAACATACTGCCCAGTAAAGCCTCGTGGCTCACTTGTATTTCACAAGGAGTGGGATGCATTTTGAACTCCTGTGTGAGCTGCCCTTCCCTCAGCCTGCAGTGCTGCTAAAACACAGTCTTGTCAGGAACTGAAATGCTTTGGAAAGATAAAAAGTGAAAAAGAAGGATAGGTAGGCTACGAGGAACTCCCAGAGCGGACCTGGGACCATCTGGCACGAGCAGTGCAGGAGAAGGGAAGCAGCCTCTCTGATGGGAGCAGAACAGACAGCCCAACTCCAGCAGCAGAGCTTCCAGAGCTGCCACATGATAGGAGCATCCTGGAGAGGAGCATCCTTCCTGAACTATCAGCCCATCACCCTCAGCCATTCCAATCCAGAGATTCCACTTGACAAAAAAAAAAAAAAGCCATGAACTTCAGGCCCAACAATTAGGCTCTGGGTAAAACAGGTTTTTAACAAAGCTTATAATTTTGGAAGTCCATTTAAATTAACCTTAACTAGCTTTAAGCTCTATATACGTATATCCTTGCCACGCTCACAACCCACGCGTATTTCGCGGTGCCAACGAGCTAAATCATGTGCAAGCGAGCAGAGTAAAAGGAACCACAGGCTTGAAAAAAGCTCTGGGCTGAAACTCTCTTTCATTGTTGCAAGCAGCACAGGAGATGGCAACGGCAGAAGGAATCAGGAATAAAAATGGAACTTCGCTTGTTTACCTCGTTGGTTTTGTCAAAACATTGTGACAACACTCTGCATGCAGACCTCTCTGTTCTGCCACCAAAAATTAAGAGCCCTTCACCTATCTTCATGCATTACAGGAGAAAGCCAAGAAGAGTAAAAAACTTTTAGGGAGAGAAATGAGTGTGCAAAAAGCACAAAACTCAGCACGAGAACTTCAAACTACACTGGGCTCCTCTTCCAGACAGTCCAAACACCACCATGCACAGCGACCCTCCAGCTACACAAGCTGAGTTAACAAGGAGCAGGTGGTACACAAAGGAGCAGAGGAAGAAAATAAAAGGAAAGTTTGGGTAAGCCTAACAAATAGCAAAGGAAAAAAAAGAAAATAAAAAGTTAAAAAAAAAGAAAAAAATATATGTAAACCAGGATTTCAAAAGTTCTTGACAGTGTCATTTTAACAGAGAAACTCCCAGCGCTCCAGGCAGAGCCCTTCCTCTCCAAAAGGCACCCAATCCAGTAAGAAAGAGCAGGTTTTTTAAGGAGCAAATTGCACAGCTGTGGAAGAATTTGCCTTCCCTGCCTTCTTTCCAACTCACCTAAGAGAGACTCGCTTTCTACCCGTCGGATTAGCAAGACCGAGGAAACTGGTTGCTTCTAGTTACACTTTGAGTTTTCGTGTTTGGCAAGAGCCCCCCGAAATGTAAACCTGTTTTGGCATTCTTGTACATTAATGTCATCGTTCTCCCTGCTGGCTCCCACAACTTCTGCCACAGACAAGTCAATCAGATTTGGTATATGCCCGGGGGATGGGGAAGGGGAGGGCTGGGTTTAAAGCAAACAAGCAACCAAAAAATAATTACGTCAGTGCTCTGCAAGGTGTTGGATCCAAACTCGGTGGATCTGCTGAAGTCTTCGATCCAAAACACTTGGCAATTTTACTTAAAAAAAACCCCAACAAGGGAAAAAAAAAAAAGTTTGACCTGTTGAACTTAGAGAAAAGCAAGTGGCAGACCTTTGAGGAAGGGAGACAACATGTGCAGGTGCAAAAACGTCATGTGCTGTAGTTCACCACCTTAGAAGAAATCAGAGTTTTGCTTTGCTTGGTTTTGCTTTTTTTCTGAAGTGCCAGCAAAAGGCGCTTCCCAAAGTGGGGGCTTTACAGAGTTTACGGGTGCCAAGGTGGAAGCATGAAGTGAAGACGTGCCAAAAACGTCAGGTTTGCACAAACCCTTCTGGAAAAAGTGCACCGTGTTTTTTTAGGAAAAATGCATATCTACCAAATCTCCACTGACCAGGGGCCACTTGCCCACGCAAAGTCGCATCAATTGGCAGCATCAACGCTGACATTTTTGCCTTCTCCTTCCACCCCCCTCCCCAATTTTTTTTTCCTTGGGAGACATACAGTGCCACTGCATTAGAACGTACAAGAAATGAAAACAGTGAGTACGACTGATATAGATCCATTGACTTTTTATTACAAATGTACTTGATCACTTGGCTTCAAAAAAGTTTAAATCAACCCCTATTTTCTGTACGCCAGTACAAAGTAAAATCTATTTTACAAATTAAATACCTAAAAATTTGACAAAAATATTAAAGTTTGATGGAAAAAACAGTTATAAAAATCTTAAATCCCCTTTTAAGAAGGTAAGAGATAACATTCCCTCCCAACCCCCACAGTCCTGTTATACAATATTAATAGTCATTTTTTTTAGAATAGGTAGGTATGTTATATCTTGCTGTTAGCATACAAGTCACTCTAATAGCTTTATCTGTATATACTCCAGTTAGTGCATGAATGTCATCTGATTGAATATAATCAACTATCTTTAACTGATCCCTAATTTACATTTCATAGCTTGCATAGTTTGAAGGGACAAAGATTACTCTACAGCTAATCATAAAAAAAGGTGGTTACAGTGCTACTTTTAAAGGCAACAAAGTAATTGCTCCCAAAGAAACCCAAACCCAACCCAAACCAAACAAAAAAAAAGAAGTTATCGGTCGGCTCTGAGCAGGGGTTAAATCCCTGGCAGCAGCTCTGCCTGGCTCTCAGGGTGGGCTCTGCATCCACCCGCAGCCCCTCTGCGCTTCCCACATCCCGGGACAGGCTGGGAACCGCTCTCCCGGCAGCGCTACACCCAGCACATTTCAACCCCTGCGCGGGATACGCACAAAGTGACACTGTCAAGTATTTATTTCCTTTTTTTGGTCGTATTTTTTCAGTTAAATTTTCCAATTTAAAACCAAAAAAGCGCTCCGCCGTGGCCGGGCGCTGCCGGCGGGAAGCTCGGGGCGCAGCCGGCATCCCGCGGCCGGGCTCCGGGATCGGCTCCGCGGATCCCGCCCGGCCCAAGCCTTGGGCTCCCGGCACCGGGGCTCGGAGGGGATCCCCAGCGGGGTCGGGCCACAGTCCCCCCGGCTCCAGGGAAGCCGCGGGCTGCCTCCCGCCGCGGGACCGCAAAGAAGAGGCAGGAATCAACAGCGGCTCGTGCTGTTTCTTTTTTTTTTAAATTATTATTTAAATTCTCAAAGACAGAGCAATTTAACTCTTTTTTTCTCTTTTAACAAAAAAAAGAAAAGAAAAAAAAAAGACTTCGAATTCGGAGGACATTTCCCCGTTAGCACAAAACCACTTAGCGGGTGGTTGTTTCAATGGTAAATTACTTGACAGTGTCCCTTTAACTTAAAAATAAAATGTCAGTATTGCAATGAATTTCAAGTTTTCTTGCACGTAGTCATTATAAAGTAGCTTTCATCATGCTCTTGGACCTATTCTACAAGAGATTTAAAAGCATATCATCAAGGAAAATATAAGGCATACTTCTCAGGAATTAGGTATCTTGGCACATTTGAGCATACTGTCTTTTTTTAAAACAACACATATGGTCAAATATACCTTTCTTCTTCTAACATTAAACAGGGTTTTCTGCACTTTGTTTTAAATACTGAGATATTAGAGCCTTGGTAAAGTACCGAGCACCGCCGGGAAAATAAAAATTAAAACAAAAAAAAGCAAAAAAAGAAAAGAAAAAATGAAAACTGAAACAACCAGGAGCAAAATCCCACAAATCTTTACAGTCATTTTAGTCTTTCGTTACCATTCATCAAGTCCTTGAACATAGAGAACGTGTGTTAAAAGGAAAAAATCCAAACCAAACCAAACCCCAACGAAACATGCAGAAAAATACCAAAAAAACCCCAACAAAACCCGAGACAAAAAACTGACCACAAGTTCTCGGACACTGTTCACAAAACTGCCCGCGGGCTGTTCCAGGCTGTACTGGTTTGACTGGAACCGCGCGGCCCGTGCGCTCCTCGGGTCAGCCGGATCCTGGGCAGGATCCGGGGGGTGCGGGCGAGGAAGACCACGGGAGCAGCCTGCCTCGCTCAGCGGTGCTCCCAGGAGCCGGGAGGGACGGAAGGACACTCCGCCGGGCTCGCCTCGCCTGCCGCTACTTATTGCCGGGAACGCGCCGTGGAACTACGGGGCGCCGGAGCGCGTCCGTCGGCAGCGCGACAACTTTGGGGAGGGCAGTGAACAGCAGGATCGACACAATCAATCAAGTAGCAAAACCCAAAGCAATTAAATTCCTAACTACGTCTAGCAGCATGGAGAGTGCAGTCCCGACACATCACAGTCGAAGTACAATAATTGCTGGAACTGCCCATCCAGAGCCTCCGAATCAGAAGCAGGTTATCAGACACATGTTTACATGCAATTGAGAACCATTTCAAATGTCACATTACGCACTCCGAAAAAAGCTTATTTCACTACTGGGAAATAGGAAAAGTGCACATTAAAGCAATTTTAAACATTTCCAGTGATTGTTTAAAAGAAACAGAAACACCTCGCTACCAGCGTCTAGTGTTTAACTTTCTGTGAACACTAACAGCAAACTTCTTTCAAGGGCAATAATGCATGGTACAATGGAAACAGCTTGTTTTGACACTTTTACAGTACATCTCAAAAATTAAAAAAAAAATAAAACAAGAAGAAAAAGGGAATTATAATTTCAACTGGAAATAAAATGACAGCAGGAAATCAAATTCTTTGAAACAAGCTTTTTTTTTTTTGTTTTCTCCCCACCCTTCCAAAACTCCATCCTTGTCCCTTGGTAAAGAAGCGCCGGCAGCTCCTGCTCGCACAGGAGCAGCTCAACTCTACCTGGCCCCTAACTCTGCCAAGACCATTCAGCAGAATGACCGCATCCCAAAAAAACTTCCAAGTGGAACAAGATCCTAGTTTCTCTGAAATGCTCTCCTACTGAATTCCAGCCAAGAAAAAAAAAGAAAAAACAAAACCCAAAAAAATAAAAGTTTTGTTTTCACTGTTTAAGGCATCTTCTTTTTTTTTTTATAACATTTTCTCTTCACTCGCAATGATGATAGTCATGCAGCAGTTTAATGATAAAAATATATTAATATTTTACTATACAGCAGCAAGAAGTTAGTCAATTAAAAGCACACCAACTTTCTTTTTTTTAAAGAAAAAAAAAAAAACAAAACATAACCGGAAAACAACAAAGACAACCTGTAAAAGCCTATTATTATTCTATTATTACAAACAATTTCAATTTGGAGAACACACCTGGACAGATTAGTGTTCTGACAAATCTGCGTCTCCCTAGCCTAAGCTTGGAGCAGAGCTGGGACGGGGAGGGCAGGGCACAGCCAGGCTCGCCAGGTATGTAGCCAGTAATAACTAGCACCACAGCTACATGGAAATCCATTACGGACACACACCGGCTTGGCTTTCACTGTCCAACCAAACTCCGACCCCCATGGCTCAGTGGGATCACACTGCACTGGCTCCTAATAGGCCTACGAAGTTTAACAGGGATCAAAGCATCGCTCCGGACCTCTCCTGAGTTCAGGATAGTGCTAGTGCCAGTGGCGACACGGAAAGACTCGCTACCTGCTGTCCAAAAAAACAGGTGCACTGGAAACCGCTGCACGTCAGGTTAAAGTACTTTTAAGTACACAGAATAAAAAAAATATATTATGAACAATACAAGTACATCTCATATACACAATAATGACAATACGCCTACTCAGTTGTAAACCAAACAGGTGCAGAAAAAAAATATTACGGGAGGAAATTCTTTACTTTTCGTTTTTTTCTCTCTCTCTCTTTTTTTTTCTTTTCCTCTTTTCTTTTTTTTTTTTTTTTTTTTTTNNNTTTTTTTTTTTTCTTTTTTTTTTTTTTTTTTTTTTTTTTTTTTACTATTTGAATAACTTTGGTTCAAACGTAAAAATCACAAGTTAGCAAATTTCATTTAAATGCCTTTTTTAATAATTTTTCTTCATGTTCACAGAAGTTTCACTGACCATTTTTATATGTTTAAGGTCCAGATGCAATGCATATTGTATAAAAGAGAGCACTTATTGTTTACCTTGCATGAATTAAACCTACGTACCTTTTAACTCTACAAACTTCTGCATAACATTTAGACAAAGCTCAGACACACAGCATGCCTAGCCCTCATATATATATACACATCTCTAATCACAGGTATATAGGGTGTCAAATATACTATAGTAACCTCCATGTAAGGTTTGAAATTTGGTAACAAAATGAGAAGAAAAAACTAAAAATATTATTTTACGTGTTCTAAAATATCTCTTTTCTTTTTTTTGTGCTAAAGTCAAATGTTAGCTCAACATGAAAAGGACTTTTTTTTTTATATAATTCAGCAATATTATAATCTTGACCATTTTTGCAAACACTTTTAATAATAATAGCTTAAACGTGTACAAAAGTTCTCGGTTAATTAGGGAAATAAACACTCAGTTCTTTATATTTTTAATCAAGTAGGAAACACAGTTCATATATAATGTTATTACTTTTTTTTGACTCTCTTTTTTTTTGTGTATTTTGCTCTTTTGGGTTTTTTTTCGCTTTTTTTTTGTTTGTTTTTGTTTTGTTTGGTTTTTTGATTTAGGGTGGGATTTTGAGGGGTGGGGTTGTCCCATTATTGCAGTTTATTTCAAGTACAGGTCTAGAGACTNTTTTTTTTTTTTTAGCAGCTGCTTACTGTTTGATACGGTGGGTAAAGTGGAGGAACATCCAGCGATGGGTGGCGGGTCTGAGGCGCTGCTGCTGCTGCTGCCGGGCGGCGGGGGGGGCGCCGGGCGGGCGGCGCGGCCGGGGGGGC
>VXAY01002707.1:269919-286833 GCA_013399855.1 Oxyruncus cristatus | reverse complement strand
GGTGAGCGCCGGCAGCGCCCAGCGCCGCCGCGCGGCCTCCGCGGGTACTGCAGCTGCCGCGCCGCGCTGCCTCCTTCCCGGTCCCGCGGCAGCGCCGCCTTCCCGACCCTGCCGGCAGCGGCCCCCGCGTCGTGCTCCTCCGAGGGAACCGTCCGGCCCTCCGCCCCGGTGGGATTACCGGGCTCCGCGGGTGGGATGTTCGGGGAGTTGGTAGTGGAGTTAATTAATAGGGCTTCGGAGCGGAGCGGGGTAAAGGGAGTCCCGTCGGAGCGCAGTAGGGATGGGGATGGGGTGGGGGGGTGACGGGCACACGCATCGAGCATTCCCCCCACCCCGCGTAGCGGGGATTTGGAGATGGGTTTTGAAGGTTTGGAGATAGGTTTTGGAGGAGGATTTTGGAGGTTTGAGGGTGGATTTTGGAGGTATGGAGGTGGGTTTTGGAGGTATGGAGGTGGGTTTTGGAGGAGATGCTTTAGCTTCTAGATCTTTTGGAAGTCTGGAGGTGGGTTTTGGAGGTCTGGAGGTGTGTTTTGGAGATTTGGAAATGGTTTTGGAGGAGATGCTTTAGCTTATAGTTCTCGTTTCCAAACACCCATCCCAAGCCAGCTCTAGCCCAAGTAAGGATGTTTTCTCCTGGTGCTGCAGGTCAGCAAGCAAAGTGGCAGATTGCTTTGGGTAAAAGTAATTTCCCTGCCTGCTGCTTCAGGACAGCTGCCCTCTATAGGGGGCATTGATCTACCTCAAGCATACTAAACAGCCTGCAAGTGTTACACAATGAATGAGGTGAATTTTGGGGTGGCCCACAGGATATATTTGGCACTCCTGTGCCTTAACGAGGAGACAGGGGTTGAACTGAGGCTTAGAGGATGCTCAGATATCATGGGAGGAACCCCCAGCCTGCCCCATGGTTGTGGTTAAAGCCTTGGTGATAGAGACTCTGTGGGTAATTAAAAAAATAAATAGGGAAACGATTTCCTTTTGTCACAGAAAGAATATTTCAGAGCTGGCTGAGCTGTCGGCTGCAGGAAAGCCTTGAGTGCTTGGGATGCACAGATGCTGCCTTTGATTTCCAGCTCACCCAAACTCTTTTGAAGGATCTTTGGTGTAGAAACTGAATGTCCAGGCTGGATTCACCTCACTGCATCCATGGCAGGCTGTGGGCTGGAGCTCTGGCAACCCCTTTGTCTTGATTTGCTCTTTTTATCCTGAAGGCAAATGGCATTAAACAGCCTTAACCGAGGTGTATCTTGCTAATGCCACCAGGTATCCTTATGGATAAACCACTGCTTTATCCATGTGGTAGAGCTGGGAAATGCATAAATGCTAAGGAATTGTGTTTGGTAGAAGCCCTGAAATTGTGTGGCTGGTCTGTCTCTGACTGGGGTGGGGTGGGAATCACTGGTCCTGATGATGCTGGCCAGCAGCAGAGGTTATTATTTAATCCCAGCACAGACCAGTGTTACTGGTTTGAGGGTGGATGTGCTCCAGGTAGACACCAGCAATCCCGGGAGCAACTTGCCAACATTTGAGCTTTGGAAGGGCTGTGTTAGTGAGTCTCTGCTCGCCCAGCACCATTCTGCGTTGAAAGAGCAACTACCTGATGCTCTGGTTTTGAGACTGAGTTTGGCTTGAATATAGCATTTGTCTATTTAATTAAAGAAACCAAAGCAAAAGAGGTGGTTTTTTTTCCCCTGATTTTAATGGGAGCTCTTCCACAGCAGCCCATCCTGGGTGTCTGGCCATGGCAGTGCCAGAGGGACCTGCATCAGTCTGCCCAGTGCTAAAAACAAGGTCGTGTGGCTGAGGCAAGCCTGGGATGGCTGCTGGGTGAGGTGGGGTGCCAAACAGGACAGACCAAAGCAATGGATAAGTGCAGGAGCCAGGGAGTCTCTTCATGCCTTGTCCAGGTACTGATGGCTGAAGCCTGGATAGGATCTTGCAGGGAGCTCCTGTGTCACACAATGCCCTCCCTGCCTGTTGCAGTCATATCAGTGTCTCCCATATGGTTATCAGGCTGCACCCTGGGCTGCTTCTGTGGGTTCTGCTGAAACCCGTCCCAGACCTCTGCTCTGAAAATCAGAAATCTTTTCATCCCCAGTCACACAACTCTTGGCTTAGGGATTTCACAAGATTTTCTCATGTTTTCTCCCCTTCCACATGTCTCTCAGTAGCAATTATATCTCCTTCAGCCCTTTCTGATAGCCTAAATAAGATCAACTTTTGGTAGTTTCCTCTCATGAGATAAATCCTTTCTTTGACTGTTGTAGTCGTAGTTTATCGCACCAGTTTCAGTTCATCAGAAAGACAAGGGAAAATGTTTTTCAGAGTTGTGGCTGGGATTTCAGGCTTTAAGATCAATGGGCCTTTTGTTTTGAAATCCAATTCAGTGGGCTTTTAAGAGCATATCTGATCATTACAGCGAGCATCTCCAAGTTTGGAGCCCAAGCCTGTTATTCAGCTATGAAACAACAACTCTGCTGACTCCAAGAACTTGTACAAACATTTATAATCAACAGGAGGGAAGCTAAGAGCCATTCAAACAACAGATAAGATTAGTAACCGCAGTGCCTGGGCTGCAATTTTTATTGTGCAAGTCAAAGAAGAGGCTGTCACACACACGGAGGATGTTGCCAAGAAAGATTCATTCGAGTCGCCGAGTCATTCTTCTGTCCGAATTCTCCTGCAGTCTTCCCAGATCTATTCAGGCTGAATTGGGCGATTTGCTGGATTAGGAGGCAACTGAGTTTAGACTTTTTGCCACATTGTGTCAGATACTTGCCTCAGTCCCATGCCTGTCCAGCGTTCCCACGACGGAAAAGGGAACGTATTCTGTTCCAGAGAACTTCCTGCACTGCGATGGGACTTGGAGCACTAAAGCACTCAAAGCAAAGTTGCTGTTGCCATCTCTCAGAGCCAGAGCAAAGTTATAGCTGTGGGGGGATGTCTGAAGCTGTGCAAAGGTTTTGACCAACTCCTGAACTGGAGCGTGTAACAGGATGGTGAAAGCTTCCTTTGCTTTCCATGTGGGTCCCCCTCAGAGCTGTGTCTTGGGAGTGAGGAGTTCAGCACGGCTCACCCACTGTCGTGAGGGGATGGTTACCCCGTGAACAAGCCCCATCATGTGCAGGGAACAAGAAACCAGCACACAACATGTGTAAGTCATTTAGGGAGACGGGAACGATGAGCGGTGGACACAATAGAGCTGCTATTAGGATCTGTCGATCCTAATTAAAAAAATACTTCTCAATGAAAATTATTTATAAAAAGAAATCACAGTGACCCTAAATCAAATTATTTGTGAATGGCTTTTAGTCTCCCAGATCAGTTAAAACTCCTGTGTTAGTCACTGGACATCATCCAAGCTACATGCTGAATGAATAACATCTCTGCCAAATTTCGGGTTTTTTTCACCCTCACCCAGTTTGGCATAGGACAGTTAAAGGCATTTTTCTAAATATCTTTCAGAACATCAAGCAACTGTAAAATAACAATGGGAAAGCTTGGCCACGGATAACTGCAGCCCTCCAGTTGGAACCACTTCTCTCCAAAAAAGCAATTCTGGTTCCTTTGATGGTCTGGTTTGGGTGAGCACCGAGGCAGGGATTCCTCTACAGGCATCCTGGAGGGTCAGTGCCTGAGGGGTCGCCCTGCCAGAGAGCCTGGATTCCAGCTGTTCCAGAGTGGGGCACAGCTGGATCCAGACTGACCCTGGGTGCAGAGTCGGTGTCTTTCTGGCCACCTGCTAGAGGGTGACACCCCGAGGACACACCATCCATTCCTTGTCCACAATGGCAGTTTCCATGGTGAGCTGTAGAGATGCCTCTTTTGCTCACTTTAAAAAAAAAAGGGGGGGGGGAGAAAAAAATGGAATTGGTGACTACACAATGGCAGAACAAGTTCTTAAATTTGGGATTGTTTTCATGATGTTCCCAGTTCCAGCTTGCTTTCTCTTCTCCCTTGACTGGCCTGCAAGTCTCCCCATTACTCTTTTCTCAGCGAAGTGGCTTCCCCCTTGTTGGTTCTTTCTCCTTCTCACCATGGAGGACTCTGTGGTGCCATCACCTGCAGAGAGGGAGGATCCTCCCCAGTTCTTGGTTCCCAGGGAAGTTAGAGAAAAGCCTGGTTCTCCAGCTCTCCACCTAATCCAGTAAGTGCTGGCTGCTGTTCTGTTGAAAACTAGCGATCAATGGCCACCAAGTTGTAATCTTACTGGTTTTCAGTGAGAAGACTTTGTAAAACTAGGGCTTTTAAGGGGGAGTAAGGAGTAGAGCCCAGCATTATGTGCAGCAGTTAGCCAAGGCTGTGTCACCCCCTGTGTGTGACTGCCTGTCTCCCAGTATCCAGCTGGCTTCTTTGCCTCTCGTCAGAGTGGTGTGATGCCTGGCTGGGCCTCTTGCTTCCTTACCCTCTTCCCATGCCCCACCCATGCTCCATCCCCCTGGGTGTCCAGGAAGATGGGCATAGCTGGCTCAGTCGGACAGCTGCTCTGGTTCCTGGTGACCAGCTGCCTCATCCTGTTATTAGGATGGCAGCACTCCTGCCTTTTTGCTGTTTGATTCCTGTTGTTTTTGTGCTGCCTTGCTGGAATCTCCAGAGGTGTGTCCGGATGGTCCTGTGGGGATGTTCCTACAGCCATGACCCCAGGTCCTTGACTGGTACAGCAAGGCAGCTCACATCCTCTCTGGTCTTGCTTTTCTTTCTGGGCTTATGGACGTGCTAGGCTTTCTGGGCTGTGAATCCATGCCCCCAAAGCATGTTTTTGGGAAGTGTGCTTTATAAAGCCCTGGCAGGCATTCTTTGCAGCTTTCTGGGATTCCCTGCCCTGTCTAATAGAGGTGCATCCCACTCCTGTGCCAGAATACCTGTTTTATCCTGCCATTAATTTGCAAAAGTTGTTGAATCACACCAAGTGGGGTCACTGGCATGTCCAAGAGTAGTCCAGCCAGTGCAGGCTCCCGGAGGAGAATGGGATGGGAGAAGGCAGTGCTCTCCACACCATCTGGAGAGGAGTCTTGGCACTAGAGACTCCCAGGTATAAGTGTGCCTTGGGACAGACAAACCTCCATAGCTCCTCCAGCCAGGGAAGCTTTCTGGCCCTTTGTAACTTCTGTTTTTGAGGTTAAGACTCCAGTCCCTCCTTGATGCATCTCCTTGAAGACTGTGATTCTTTCCCAGAATACTTTAAACTCCCTTTCCTTAAAAATCTTGTGAGGATGTTGGCAATTGTCAGCTCATCGAGTAGATCTTTTACAATCTTTGGAAATGTCCATCATATGTCCCTGTGGCCAAAGAGCCTTCTGCAGCATTCAGAAAACCAGCTGAGAGCCATGCAAACCCATCCTTCCACCCATCCTTTCTTCCCTGTGAACTCAGGGTGGTACCCAGGTGTCAGCCCAAGGCACCTTTCTGCCCCATGGGTTACCTGTGGCCAAGCTGCCCATGGGGCTGCCTCATCCACCAGGAATGCTGAGATAGTGACATTTGTCCTGTTGGCTCTCCATGGCTCTCCGTTGAACATTTCAGGCACCATCACTGCAGTGAGTCTTTCTAGCACTTCCCAGCCCTTCCACTTGGTCGCAAGTGGTGGGATGTTTCCTGGTCAGGAGTCTTCCTACTGTCTCCACATGCTGCTTCCCATCTCCCTGCTGGGATAGGAGCTCCTATCCAGCATATTCCCAGTGCAATGCCACACTCCAGCTGGTGGAGAAGTAGAGGTTAGAGCCCCTGGGGGTCCAAAGCTGAGGCAGGGCAGCCTCGCAGCTTCCATCTCTCCTTGCTTTTCAAAGATGTGCTCGTACACACAGCAACTGTAGAAGAAAGCTGCCAATAAAGACCTTCATCTGGGGTCCCAGTGTTGGTGGCATTGTCCAGATCTGCTGCTAGAGACATACTTTCTCAGCATCCCTCTCCTGATGTCTTTCTTCTCCAAGTATCAGCCAAAATACTCCCTTCAGGCAACTGGGATTTATCAGGGTACTGCAGGAGGCAGAGCTGGGCAGTAACTGTCTGTCCTGGCCTTCTCAAGTCCCTCAATGAACCCAACCCCGTTCTCAGGGAGCAGGGTCGCTCACAGAGCTGGGATGAAATGGGCTGACTACTTCCACCTTGGGACAAAAACCTCCCAGACATGTGCGAGGATGAGAAGGGAGATACAGAATAAATTGGAGTTTGGAAATGAGATTTAGAACTCCCAAATCACAGTTTTGCATCCAAGAAAAGGATGCCTTGGCTTTTTTTTTTCCCCCAAAAAGAGAAGTTCCTCTCTCAAGATGACTCAGCCTGACTGTTGCCACCCTGAGAGACCGTGGTGAGTCCTCAGCTCGGAGGTGGGCTGGCTGGGGCCAGCATGGCACAGCGCTGTGGTTTAACTCAGAGGGCAGCTCAGCACCACCAGCTGCTCATTCACTCCCCTCTGATGTGATGGGGGAGAGAACTGGAAGGGTAAAAGTGAGAAAAACCAGGGGCCGAGAGAAAGGCAGTTTAATAGGGAAAACAAAAGCTGTACACACAGGTAAAGTAAAACAAGGAATCCATTCCCCACTTCCCATGAGCAGGCCGGTGTTCAGCCATCCAGCTGGGCACAGCAGGGCTCCATCACGTGTAACAGTGACTTGGGAAGGCAAATATCATCACCCCAAATGTTCCCCGCTTTATATGCTGAGCATGACACTGTATGGTCTGGGATATCCCTTGGGTTTTTTGGGGTCAGTTGTCCTGGCTGTGTCCCCTCCCAACTCCTTGTGCACCTCCAACCTGCTCACTGAAGCAGAGAAGCAGAAAAGGCTTTGGCTCTGTGTAAGCCCTGCTCAGCAATAGCAAAAACATCTGTATTATCACCCATGTTTTCAGCGCAAACCCAAAGCACAGCCCCATCCCAGCTACTGTGAAGAAAATTAACTCTATCCCAGCCACAACCAGCACACACACTCCTGGCTCCCCATCCTCTGTGGGATTTTCTGGCTCTGAAAGGAAAACTTCCCCGAAACTCACACAACAAAGATTAAACTCCAACTGTGCAGATTGGGCCACGCAGAACAGACAAGAGCTCAGATCCATTACTGGCTTGTGAGGAGCTGATGTCCCTGTGTTTGCTGCATCCAAATAATGGTCCCCCTCCACCCTGCACCCACCCAGTGATGTTACTGGTAAAGGTTTTGAATCCTTTATCCCTATGGTGGTAAACTGCAGCCACAAGGCTAATGAATGTATTCAAGGCTTGTTTTAGCAGTGTAAGCTCACTGCAGAGGCTCAGGACCTGCCTTTTGGATCCTGGGGGCATATGTGGGTGTGAGTAAATGCAGCCCTGCAGGCACAGCTGATATCCAAAGCAGTAATTTAAAAGGATGCTACATAAACCCAGGAATAGGAAAATACCTACCTGGAGGAGAGCAGAGGCACTGGAGCTTAACTGAAACACTTCCAACTCCCCTTCCTCCCAATTCTAAAATAAATGGATGAAAACATGCCCTGGAAGTTCTTGTAAAGCCCAACCAGATATGAGCCTCTTGTGTCATTTCCTCTGCCCCTTGGTAAGGGTCTGCACGCCTTGGAGAAAGGACCAGGGACCCATGAGGGCCAGGGGGAACCTTCTGCCTTCCTCAGGTCCCGCCCCAAGCTGGGAACCCAAGTGGTTTTCCCGGGGGCAGGTTGAAGGGCAGAGCTGTCTCAGCCGCAAATTGGCTGCAAGGAAAAGGGGAAAGAGCAGTTGTTTATTTTCCTGGAGCTGCAGGGAGCAGCGACTGGAGGCACCTGGATAACTGGTGTGGCATTTTGGGCACTGTCAGAGGGGAGCCAGGGGGCTGTGTGGCAGCTCTGGCTGAGGCGCACAGCTGTGGGTGGCTGCTGGGTGACTTCGGACCGCTGCAGTGCTGGGCACTTGGGTGCAGAGAGGAGCTGAAAAGCCTGGAGGTGATGCTGGTAGGAGGGAGCCCATCTCCCTTGCCCTGGGGAGTAGGATCTCCTCTTGTCTCCCAGGCTTGTTGCCTCAAAACACTGGAGGGAGTTACCCTCTCTCTCCTTTTCCTGATGTTCCCTCTCCAGAGAGGGGAACCACCAACTTCCTGTCTTGTCAGAGCTGGCAGACAGTCTGAGCTTGGAGTGTGGACCAGCCTCTGAGCACCAACAGTGAATTCCCCCTAGCAGGGCACATGCCAGATCTGCTGTCTCTCTCCCTGCTTGCTTTGCCAGAAGCTTCCTCAGGTTACATTTGCCCATATGAACAGTGCCCTGTGGTCAGGCTGCTCCATGGATCCATCAGGGTGCCTCTTACAGTGTGCCTAGACAGAGAGGCTAGTTTGAGGATATTACTTACAGGAATATCATGGGAACTCATTAAAAAGAGAATTACAGACCAGCCCTGGTGTGACTGAGATAGCATGGTTTGTAAACATGCAGGAAACACAAACATGCTCTCAATAATAAAATTGAATTAATTGTTTTACAGCTGCTCAGCAAATACCGTGTGGGTGAGGTGGGGGGACACAGTGCTCGGATCCCTCAAGGTCTGGATGGAGGAGGAAGGAGACTGTGGCGTGTGGAGCACCCGGGTTGCGTTAGAGAAAGAAAACTGTTTACAAAACAGGACCATAAGCAAACTGGCTTTGCCGGAGTGTTGTGGGACAGTCATGCAGCCAGAACAGCAGCTACAGACCCCTGTTCTGCTGAAAGCAGTGCTGGGGGCTGGGAAGGGGCTCCAGCACGTGTGAGGCAATCCTTGTTCCACACTGGAGGGTTGGTGTGGGAGAGGGGATTAGTTCTACATCTCAATTGGAAAGGCCTGACAGCAAATGGCATAATGAAACAGCTGCTGTAATAAGATAGAATAAAAGGAAGGATATATAATAGCTGGAGGGACCAAAGGGGAAGAACTTCTTTCCAGGGGAGGAATATGTGTGGCACTGGGGGAAAATCCATCCTGGTCCATCTGATGCAGTAGGAACACAGGGTGTCCTGCATCTGAAGGGGCATACGACTTACTGCACTTGATATTTCTCGTTTTACTCTGCTTTACTAAAACAGCTATTTCATCAAGCCTTTCGCTGTCAGGCATTTTCCTCTGAAACTGGAGAGACCCCTCCACACCACCTCCTCTCTCTCCCTGCCCAGGGATTGTCCCCGAGGAACAGGCTTGGCAGGGCACTTGGGAGAGACTGCTCTTCCCTAGGTCAGAGCCACGGCTCCTGCTGGCTCTCTGGCCATCCCCAGCCTGGGGAAGCTGGAGAGATGTGCAGGATCCCTTCTCTGAAGTGGCTCTGGAACCCTCATTCTTGTCCCCACTGCTTCCTTTCATGAAGAAGTGGTGACTCCTGGAAGGGGAGCAGGCATGGGTTAAGTGCTCTGTGTTGAGTCACAGGAAGCCAGCATTTTCCCCCTAACTGGGGGCTCAGAAACATCCATGCCAGACTGGTTAGAGCTCATATATCCCAGAGTCTCAGGATTCTAGAAGGGGTAGTGGAATGGGAGCCCTTGAATGGTCCTGGCCAGTACTTGCACCATGACTGTTATCAGCACTAGGTCAGGATGTCCACGGCCTCACTGAGCTTAGCCTCATTGAACCCTAACAGTGAAGAGCCCCTTCTCCCATGCTGTGTGCTCTCCTAGGGATACACCACCTCCCAGGAAAGGTAAGATCATCTGGATGTCCCCCCTCAGCATCCCAAGCTGCACTCCAGGGCTGCTACCCTGTGTTATGCCCCACCAAGGAGACTTTGGCTCTGTTGCCTTTGTACCTGCCCTCCAGGTAATTTTTGGCCACCATTAACTCAGCCCTAAACTGACCTCAAACTGACTAAATGAGACCACCTCCCATCATCTCTCCTCTCATGTCCCCAAACCAAACGAGCACTCATGTGTGATCCAGCACTTCAGGAGGGACAGAGAGGCAGGAACAGCATCCTCTGGGGCAGGTAAGTGGCAGTGCTATCTGTGCTCCACCACTCCCGTAGCAAGCAGAGCCTCCCACTGAAGCCTCTTGTCTTGGCAGAGCTGGCCTTCCCAGGCGATGAATTCCGGATGAGGAAAAAGAAATCGTTGTCCCTGGCTCTGCAGGGTTAATCTCAGTGCAGATGCCTGTGCCCTCAGCTCCAGCCAGGACGTGCACAGCAAAGGGCTGAGGAGGGAGCTGCAGACCGGGAAAGATGCGTGGCCACCACTCCATGGATACGCTGGGAAAGTCTTGGAGTGCCTGTGGAGGGAGTATCCGGCACATGCACGTGCGGGCCCACGGATCACACGAGCGAGATGCAGCAGATGAGCTGCCTTGCTCTATTTGTAACCTCCCACTGCTGTTGCATAGACTTTACAAGGAGAAGAGGGAGCTGAAAATGGAGCTGAAAATTGAAACTTGAGGCTCAGATGCTTGGAGGGGCTCAGAAGCCTGAATCAACCCATCGCTCCCCAGGGTAGCAGGTGCTTCTCTGCCTCCTGGGCCCTGCATCCTGCTCTCAAGCTCAGCACAGAGTGAGACTTTCATGCTCCACCTTGGAGCAAAAATCATTTTCATTAACCCATTGAGAAAAGGAAACATAAAGACACAATTTAATTGAAAAGCACAGGATTACAGAGTGATATGAAGCAAGGAAAAGGAGAGGGAGGAGAAGGAAAAACAATTTCGTCTTTATTTTTTTAATTTGCATCCCTTTAGCTGGCTGAAGGAGAGCTAGGTGAGGACATGGCAGTGCCATGGTGTGCTCTGGTGGGTAGAATCCAGCCTCCCTTCCTGGGCACTGCAGCAGGGATGCTGCATTCAGGACCTTGCTACCTGAAAGCTGGTTTGGACAGTCCCAGGTGGCTCCAGCCTGGCTCCCAGCAGGCAGAGAAAGAGGGACTGGTGTACAGGGAACCTCTGGCACCTGTTCTGTGCCCATGCCCAGGCTGTGGATTTCCTGCCAGGATTCAGCGCTTGCTGCCCTGGGTGTTGTCTTTGGGATGTTCTGACAAAGTCCGTGCTGACGGGGAGTCACGAGGGGAACAAACAGGGCTCCTCTCCAGCCTGGAACAGCCCACCCCTCTCCTGATCCCAGCTCTCCTTGCAAAGGGTAAGGTGACAATGTGAGGGATGAGGCTCCAGCACCGCTTCAGTCCCTCTGGCTCCTTGCTGAAACTGCTAATTAAAAAGTGCATTTCATCAAGTGATTTTTCTGATGTGAAAACTTTTCCGTAAGGAACTGGTCCCGAATCCACCAACTCATTTTACATTTATTTTAAATCTTGTATTATGTAGTTTCCTCCAGGGCTTGATTATCTTCTCTGTAAAAGTTCTGTTGTTCTGGTCTGTGAGACCTATATTTAGCTTGCCCTAAGGTCTCTGCACCTCTCATTACATGGCTCAGATGCTGCCACATGAGCTCCTGGGCTTTCCTATTTATTTGAGTCCATTAAACAAGTTACCACTTCTGTAATATCAAGGGCATTTCCCAGCCATGGGCTGCCTGCAAGCAGTAACTTGTTGCTGCAGAAATGGTCTCCTGGATCTCAGAAGTCATTTGGAGAAGGTCTCTTATCTAAACAGTGGCAGATCATATTTAAATAGGGAATCAAGGGCAAAGCCAGACGAGGAGCCTTGTCCCTCTCTAATGTGGTGGAATCTCAAGTCCTCCTTTGCTGTGTTTCCTATACATGTAATAATTTACACACCCACTCCGGGTATGTAAATCAAAATACACAAACCAGGCACAAATGGGAGGGGACTTTATCTACGGAGGGAATTTGGAGGTGCACAGATGTACCTGTAGTAGTTCTTTAATACACAGGGGGGTGAAAGGAGGTTGTGTGGAGAGAAGGGAAGAGAGAGAAACATCAGAGTAGCTGGCAGAGAAATCCAGTCCTGGGGAGAGTCTCTGGGATGGAGGAGTCTCTCACTTCTGGCTGGAGAATGGGGGCTTCAGTGCCCAGGATCTGAAGATGCATTGCGCCTGCTGGTGCCGTTTGGCACCCATGTGTCACCTTCCTGGTGACACATCACAGTGCCTGGCCAACACTGTCCTTCTGGGGGACAAGAAGTGCTTCCCCGCTGATCACCAGCTGTCTGCTGGTGTTCACCTCTGCCAGTCTCACCAGAGGAATCCCCTGAGCCCAGGCAGGGTGGGCAGTGGTGCCCTGCAGAGCCAGGCTCCCCCCATTTCCTCCACCCCCAGTGGTGTGAAGCCCTCCCAAAGCTGGAGCTGCTGACGAATGTGTTGAATGCAGCTGCCTGTATCCAAGGAACGGAGTGTGTGAGCGGCAGAGCGAGCCAGGGATCCACAGGCACATGACCAGAATGATCAGCGGGCAAAATTTGGGTGCTAAGGCATGGACTGAAATGTCTGATTGGAAGGCTGGGAGGAAAAAGGGAAGGCTGAATTGTTTGTGGTTTGTTTTCATTCATCATTCCTGCTTGTGTGGGTGGACAAGGAGTGAATGAGTTTCTCAGGGAGGGCAGCAAATAAAAGAGGCACACATTTCCTTGAGGGATGAGTGGCTTTTTTTCCTTCCTGGAGCCTGGGTGAATATGTCACAAAGGGACTGGAGGGAACCCTAATAGCTTCTCTGCCAGGGCAATGAAACCACCTGCTCTTGATTTTTCTTCCCTTTGATCACCGTGTGCCAAGAGATGAAAGAATTTTTGGGATGAGTTTCATCTCTCTTGTAAAGTACTTGTTTGTCTCCCAACAGCAAATGTGCCCAATTTTTCTTTGGACTGCTGAGCATCTCCCAGAATGACAGTGGGTCAATGCTCTCCCAGCACAGGGAAGGAGGGGTAGCTGGATCAGGTCTCCATGCCATGATGGTTTCTTTCTAGAAAGGCAGCCCTACAGCTACATCCCTCAGTTCTGCTTTCCCCTGCTGGCAGGGGTCTGGAAAGTGCCATTAACAGGCAGGAGATATGGGAACACAGTGGGACAGGAAGAAGCTGACAGACATGCCACAGCAGCATTGCTGGTGGAAGCCAGGCTGCTCACTGGAGCCTTGTATAGGCCAGTGGAATAGATTTCGGACATCACTCTCCATCCCAGTCCTTATCTACCTGGAAGGACTGCCAAGATATGGCTTATTTGACTATGATCCTCTCAACAGCCTGGTGTAGTGCAAGATGTCCCTGCCCAGGGCAGTGGGGTGTGGAATTAGACAATATTTCAGGTGTCTTCCAACCCAAACCATTCCATGATTCTGTGGTTAATCAGTGTCCAGGTTGGAGTCTCAAGTTGAGTGTTGGGCTTTGATATTTCCATGTAATTTCTGTGTTCATCATTTATCATCTGTCTTTCTCATTTCACCCAAGGCTGTGGGGGTGTCCCCCCTGGTGCCAGGAGTCTGGTGTGTCCTAGAGAAGGACTAGCTCCTGCCCTTCATGGCAGGTACTGATGTTCTCCATGGGCTGCACACCCCCTGCTGCTGGACAGCCCCAAGATGAAGCTGAATCCTTGCAGAGGATTTTCCCCCCATTGAGGTGGGGGAAAAAAATGGCTGCAGTGGATTCGTTGGTGTTTGGGCTCTCGTAAAACACCCAACTGTCACACAGAAGAAATGTCCCATGGGCAAGGAAAACTATGTTGCCTTGGCTGGGGTATGAGGGGGGTGTCTGCTGAGTCTGCCATCTTCACACCTGCAGGGTCCCTGCAGGGAACCAGGATAGATCTGGGGAGGGCTGGAGGAAGCAGAGGGACACACTTGGAATGCACATGTGGTTCTGAGGCTTGCCCCAGCACAGCCCCATGCTGGATAGCATGTCAGAGTGGGGTAGGTTAGATACTAGGAAAAGGTTCTTCTCCCAGAGAGTGGTTGGGCACCAGAACAGTCTCTCCAGGGCAGTGGGCACAGCCCAAACCTGTCAGAGATTTTGGACAACACTCTCAGGCACAGGGTGGGATTGTTGGGATGTCCTGCCACGAGGGCCAGGAGTTGGACACAGTGATCCTTGTGGGTCCCTTCCAGCTCAGGATATTCTGTGATTCTGTGCTGTGTTCCTCATTATACCAAAAGCCCCACATCAAATCTTCAGGAGTACATCTTCAACCAGCCTGGAGGAGGCTGAGGGTCTGCAACATGTGGAGGATGCTGAAGAAATGCAGCTCGCCTGCCTGTGCTGTTGGGGTCAACTTCTCTCCTTGCATAAGAGCTGCGGTGTTCCCTGAGTTGGGGAGGGGCATTGGGACACTGCCCTGCGTGGCATCAATCACCAGGAAGGGCTCTGTGCCAGGAGCTCCCTCGGCAGAGGGAAACAGAGGTCTGAGAGGTGCTTTGTTTTGTAGGCATCCCTGGGAAATTGCAGGAGGAAAATTAAAGGAAGTAAACGAAAAAACAGCCCCCACAGCATTTGCATGAGGGGTGAAAACCTCTGATGGTGCTGCTGAATGCTTGGGGTCCTCCAGGCAGAGTGGAATCTGGGCTCAGTTCAGGTGCTCCATTCTCCCTTTTCAGGATGGCAAATACAGGTTTTCACAGCAGGGAGGTACAGGAGAGGTGGGCTTTGGATAAATTAAAGCAGACCACAGACCTCCTGAGTTACCTTGTTAGTCTGTGAACGAGGGTCAAGTCTTTGCAAGGCAATTGAAGTGAGATATCTTTAAAGTATGTTATTTAGGCTGCATTCTCCCAAAGCCAGTGTTCAGGTTGGTGTGGTGACTGCACCCAGGGCTTTGCCTTATTCATTTCATATGTCAAAATGCCCAAGGACCTACAGAAAAGAATGATTTTACATTTAGATGGGAAAAGCAGCGTGGAAGGGAGGAAGGGATTTAGTCCTAAACCATTTCACAAATGACAAGAGAAATACAAGTATCTCTGGTGATGAAGAGCAGTTTACTTTACAAGAGTTAGGCTAAACAGCAGGAAAAATACTGCTGAAAGGAGATGTGACCAGTACCATTTTTTGAATATTCTGGATTTTTTAAAATTATTTTTTGATTTTTTTTTGAGTGTTCTGGACTCCAAAATGCTCCAGAGATAGAGGAAAACCTCACTTTTCAAAGTTGCCTCAGAGGCCTCACAGGTATCTTGCACTGAATTTCTCTCAGTGGTGGAACCACTCTGTCCTACTGGGATTTCAACCTGCAAAAGAAGATAAGGATTAGCAGCTCAACTGCCTGGGCATGAAACTGTCCTTTCTGGTGAGGGGCAGAGCAGAGCACCGAGCTCCAGATCAAGTTGTGCTATCAGATATCTCCTTCCTTTTCAGGCTGAACCTCTTTTGCTGTCTGAGCAAAATGTTGGGGAAAGGGGAATTTCCACAGAGGTTTGTGTAAAAAACAGAGAGAAGTTCGGTGTTTTCCCTGCTCCTCTAAGCAGCTTCCTGAATCCAAAATGCTGTTCTTCCCTCTGCCGTGGGAAACACTTCTGATCCCTTCTGCCTCCACCTGCATTCCTCTGCAGTTTTGCACGGTCACCAATCAGGGGAAAAGAGAAAGCTTTCAGAAACATTTGAAAACACAAAGCCAGGGAGAGTCACAGCAAGGGAAAATGTGCACAAGAAGTAAACGCCTCCCGAGCACCGCTGTGATCCCACTGCGGGGCTCCCGCTGCACCACAGCCCTGCAACGGCAGCGCTGCTCGGGGAGCTGCCGGCACTCCCGGAGAGGGGGAAGAGCGGTGGTCCCGGCTGGCAGCGATGAGCCACGGCCACCCACGGCTGCAGAGCACGGGGGATGTGTGCTGGCGCTGTGTCCTCGTGTGCCAGCGGTAGGACAACGCTGGCTCCCGCCCTGAGCCAGGGAAACACGAGGACAGGCTGTGCCCTGCGCCTGTGCTGGGCTGGGCGCAGAACCTCGGCTCCCTTCCCCTTTCTCTTGATGATTCTGGCTGTGCTATGTTAAATGGAGAGTAAATTCTGATCCTGACATCTGTGCTCCTCTGCTCTCACTGATGGACTCAAACACCCACCTCATGTCACCTCTGGGGGCGTGCTGAGGAGTTCCCCTGGGGCTGGAAAGGTCCTTGGGCCAGGGCTGTGTCTCCATTGCAGTCTGTGCCCAAAGCCATCGCCTCGGAGCAGGCTGAGCCCAGCCTTCCTGCCGCCAGGTCACCTCCGTGGGATGGGACTATGGCCGCTCCCTTCAATGCAGAATCTAATGCACCAACAACCATGAAATATTCTGCTGCTAATTGAGCACCTCGGATCCCTTCCACACTGTCTGGGCAGCGATACTTCGGGAGTGCGGATGCATCAGGATCAGCTTTGAAAATAAACCCAAATAAGCACCTTTTGGAGCTTAAAGCGACTCCTCCTGGAAGCCACTGCAGGGAAAAGCACTTGTTTATTAACAAGAGGCAGCAAGAGCAGGGCATGAAAGGCGGCTTTGTCTCCCCGGCCAGTGCTGTGCACCGTTTGTCTCTATGTTAATGCCTTTCCTTCAGGTGTGCAGGGAATCTCAAGCAAAATCTCCCAGCTCCATAAAACCATCGGGCAAAGAGGAATCCCCGGCTCCTGGTCCCTGTGCATCGCGGAACCCCGTGTCACCTGCAGCCGCCCCCAAATGAGCCCATCTTTAGTGGCCTCTGCAGGGGAAGCGGGAGGGGGATGGTGTTCTGCGAACGCCTGGGGGCCCCTGGAGGGGCTGCCTCCGTGCCTAGAGGGAGGCAACGCGGTCTGCCTCCATCCCCGGGGACCCCCAGGGATGCGGGGATCCCCCGCCGCAGCGGGCATCCCCGGGGACGGGGAGTCCCCGGGCAAGGGAATCACCTTTCCGGGGGGTGCGGGGGTCAGCATCCCTGGGGCAGGGGCTGCTGGGGGAGCATCCCGCCTCCTCCCCGCGCCGCGCCGTGCCGTGCCAGTGCCGGTGGCGTGCCGCGCCGGTGGCGTGAGGCGCGACCCGGCGCCCGGCTTCTCCATGCTGCTCTTCGGCGTCTCCCTCGCCTGCTACTCGCCCAGCCTCAAGTCGGTGCAGGACCAGGCGTACACGGCGGCGGTGGTGCTGGAGGGCAAGGTGCAGTCCGTGGGCC
>VXAY01002707.1:18334-267282 GCA_013399855.1 Oxyruncus cristatus | reverse complement strand
GGGGGGGCCCTGTGGCTCTGATCACTCCAATCCTCCCGCTCCCAAAGATGGAGGCCTCGCAGGACCATCTTCTCCCTGCTCTGGCTCTGTGCCTGGGTCTGTTTTCCAGTGATTCATCCCCTTCTCACTGGCTAAGATGCTGTGTGTCTCCTGCTCTTGCTGCTTGCTGAGGTCCGGGATGCAATGTAGGATTAGACCTGTCATTGGAGAATCCGTGTGTCTCTCCAAGGAACAGTCTCTGCTGTTTGCACAGCACACTTGGCGGACAGAAAGCGGGTGCCGAGGCTCTGCAAGGGCCCCAGATTCTTGTTGGGCAGAGCCAGGAGCGCTGGAGGTGAGGGAGGGTTGGCATGGGGTGCAGGAGGCAGAACAGGAGTGCTGGTCTGTTCAGCTGGTGTGCGTGGGGGTTTGGCCTGGGCTGTTTTGTGTGTGCCCCCTGAGCAGAGATCCAGGGTGGGGGGTTCTTGCTTTGGCCATCCCACTGCTGAGCAGGCTCTGGAGCCTGGAACTTCCCCATCTGCAAAGCCCAGAAGTGTGCAGCCTCTGCAGCTCTGCCCAGCCATGGGTTTGCATCCCTCTGGCACACAGGGAGCAGCTGGTCCCTGGGCCCAGCATCCTGCAGGTCTCACCACCCACTTGCCCATCTTAAAACCTCTTCTGCACTGGGAGTATTATTGGTTTTTTTCATACAATCGTTATATAACGATTCCTGTTATTGCTTCTCCTCCCGTCTCTTTTCTTTATATCTTTTACCTCCTTAATTTTGGATGGTCTCGTGTCTGCTTTGTGCCTACATGCACAGATCAAGGAGGAGGAAATAGGTGCAAGATACAGTGTTGGCTTTCACTGGTGTGGGAGCTGGAGGCATTATCCCCGCTGGGACCACTCCTGATCTGAATCCAGAAAGGGGATTGAGGCCCTGACCCTCCTGGTCTTTAAGGGTAGCTTGTGTCAGCACCTGCTTCCTAATCTGGATGAGTCCACGCTTTCTGTGCAAAAGGTATATGTGCAGATATTTTGTACATGGGAGAGTAAGGATTTAACCTGTCTGGGCTCTGATTTCTGCTTTCATAGAGGAACAGACGTCTTCCTGCCCCCATGTGCAGGGAGTTGCAAAGTAGCTTTAATTAGAGCTTGTACTTCTCCTGAAGCACCTCACCGAAAACGCTGCCGAGCTCCAGGACGAGGTCTGTGACTCGCCTCTAGGATTAGCTAGCTTAGCCTGGGCAGGTAATCTGGTGGTGGCAGATCCCTGGGAGGATTTGCAGGCAGAGGACCTGTTGTTGCAGCAGGTACTTCTGGGGAGATGAGGTATTTATTTTTTTTCCAGTCCGAAGGGGCATTGGTCCCAGTGGGAATCAGTAAAGTGCTGGGGCTGTGGCATTGGCCTCAGTGGCCACATGATGCTGGGAACTGTTTGTCTGCTGATCCTGGAGCCAGGTTGGTTAGAACTGGCCTGCAAAGGGAGGAGGCAGCCTAGATTTTGAAGTGCCCGCTGGAAAATACAGCCCTCTGGATTACAGTGTAGGTGTTGATGCCTGAAATAGCACTGCAACTCTGGGCCAGCAGCTCATGCAAAAATCTCCCTCTCTACTATCCTGCAGATCATTGGGCTCACTCCAAGTCAGGCAGGCGCAGGGGAGGGGTGTGGGTGGGCTCCAGCCACTGGTGACGGTGCTCTCCCTCCATCCCAGGACAGCTGTGGAGCAGGCAGCAGCAAAGCTGGATTTTCTCATGTGCCACCTTGCTAATTAGAGCTGTCTGAAACTATTTCTCACCACCTTCAGAAAATCACACTTCCTTGGGTTCACAGAAGAGTGAAAACTTGCTTCCTTCTTGCCTTGGGTTTCTGCAAATGGGGAGTGGTCACTGGGCTGCAGAGAGCTTTGACCCCTCGCAAGGATAGCACATTTCTGGGAGCTCTCTCAAATCCTCTCATGCAGGATTTGGTCTGGAGTGGACCTGGGATGGCTGGGTCCTTGTGGCCAGGTCAGCTCCTCTCTCCCAGACGAGTCAGCCAGGATCTGGCAACTGGAACTTTGCTCTGCTGGTGCTGCAGCTTCAAATGACTTTAGTGGTACCTGACACAACGGAGGTTGTCCCCTCCCATGCATGTGTTGCGCGCAGAGCAAAGCCTGGCTAGTTTCTCAGTCCCCCTTTCAGAAATGTTTGACTAAATAAAGCATCTTCCTGAGGATCTCTGTGAGTAAGAGGAGACTTAAACGGCTCCTGAGTAATCCCAGCAGTGCTGAATTCTCTGTCTAGGGTTGCTCCATGCCCAGGCCTTGGTCCCAGCTGCTGCTTGGTGGCTCTTTGTGCTCTGCCAGCTGACAGCCCTTAGATGCGGGCCCTGAGGCAGAACGCCCTTTCTAAATCACAGGCAACACCTTGACTTGGGTTTGGATCTGGATCAGAAACTGGTACATGCCTGGAAGCACAGAGGCAATAAACTCCATCACCAGGCAAAAAGGAGCCAAGCTCTGCTGCATCTGAGCTCCCAGCTTCATTTGGGCTGTGTAAGGCAAAACACACCATGGCCACCAGGGCCTTGAGCCTTCAAGCAGTTGGCACACCCCAAAATCTGCTGCAAAGTACCGCAAGGGATCAGTTCTGGTATTGTGCTGCTGGGCTGAAGGTGCCTCTCCCAGCAGACTGGAGGGGGAGCCAGTTCCTGGGCATGTGTGACATGGTTCCTATGAGAAGCGTCTGCTCCTTTGCCAGGTTTAGGGCACTGGATGCTGGTGCTGAAGTTGCCTCATCTCCATTCCCCTCCTGAGTCGCTGCGTGACACCACTGAGCATAGAGGAGAGCTGTGTCGCCCTGGCGTGGGCTTTGGGCTTCCCCAGGTGACCTATGCACATGTCCACGTGGACAGAGTGGGAAGGGTGGAGCTGAGCAGCGCACTTGGCCGGGAGGAGCTCCAGGACACCGATCAGTGGTGGGCAACAGGTTTGCGAGGCTGAGAGCCCCTGGGCCACTCTGGTCGTCTGAGGAACTCTCGCTGCAGAGGAACAAACAAAGTGCTGGGAGGTGATCAAGTGCCTCCGCTGAGCCGGGAGGTGCCGCGGCTGTCTGGCAGCTCCTGTCAGCGCTCCCCGTGCCCGCCCCGTGCTCCATTCCCAGCGTGCTCGGTGCTCGCGGTGCCGGACCGGTGGGAGCTGGGCTGGGGGTAGCAGAGGTGTCAGTACAACTGCTCTCTCTGCCCTCCCTGCTGCTCAGTGGAGGTTTCCAGGATGTGAGCACACCCCCTCCCCGAGTGCTGCTCCTCTCTGTCGTGCCCAAGCGGTGCTGTTTGAAGGAGAAGGCTCTGCCCCGCTCCCCGGTGGGGTGTTCTCTGTGCTGTGAGTCGCTCTGTCCGGTGCAGATGGCGGAGGACGCCTGTCCTCGGCGGGGGCTCGGCGGACGCGTGCGGCGAGGGGAGGCTCTGGAGGAAGCTCATCTCCTTGGCAACTTTGGCAGCCAGGCGTCTGCTCGCCTACTGAATTGGGTGTGGAGCAGGCGAACTCCTGAAGGGTGCCAGCACCTCTCAGCACTTACCTTCTCTGGTTTTGGGGGAGGTGGAGATGTCTGCCAACCGCCCAAAATTTTGGGGGCAGAGTACTGAGTCTGCAAGGGTAGGCTAACGATCAAAAGGAAGATGAATCACTGTGCTGCTCTTTCTCTGCTGAATGACCGCGCTCCCAGAGCTTGGCTGCTGCAGCTCAGGGCTGTGCTGTGCTGCAAAGCTTGGGCTGAAGGGCCAGTAAAACTGCTGTCATTGAATCCCCGTGGTCCAGCTCCAACCTGGATAAGATGCTGACTGGTCTGGAGGATGGAAAATATGAGGTTCCCCAGAAGATGGGGTGCTAGAGGGGAGCAGGTGATTTGCATCTTGAATAAGATGTGTAAGTCCGGGCAGAGAAAGCTCAGATGTGGTCAGGTAGGGGGAGGATCACCTCTGAGCTGGAGGATTTGGGGAGAAGTTTATATGGAAGTCACAGCAAATAGCACTGAAGCTGTTTGGGGAGGGGAAAGTTCGTATTTGGGAAGAAAACGTGAGGAAAGAGAGGTGCAGTGGTTGGAGGAGGACTGGAGGTGCTGCCTTGGAGACCCAGAGTTTGTAACTGTGCTTGGCATTGCTGGATGATTGCCTGTGTCAGGGAATCCCCTCTGGTCTTCTTGCTTTTCCTGTCTTGGGGTGTTCCCTCAAGCAATCACTCCCCTAAGGCACCTCTGCAGTCCAAACCATGGCCAAGGGTGACCTTCTAGAAGTGCTCCCTGGTATGAATCAAGGGTTGGAAATGGGCTCCAAACCATGGCCAAGGGTGACCTTCTAGAAGTGCTCCCTGGTATGAATCAAGGGTTGGAAATGGGCTGAGCCTCATGGTGGAGGCATGGGCTGAGCATGGCCCCAGCTGGTGTGGTGCTTGAGGGTGGAGCGGGGGGGTGGGGTGGGACTGATGGGATGATGTGCGTAGAAAAGAGGTCAGAAGATGACAGTGCTCCTGAAAAAGCTGTGGGAAGTGCAAAAGAGCTGCCATCAGAGAGTTTTGGCAGTAGGTTGGACAGACACCCATCAGGAATGACCCTGGCAGGAGTGACCACCTTGCAGGCAGGCAGGAGAGCCTGCTCAGAGGGTCTGAGACCAGGGACTTGGTGGGTGCATTCTCTTGTCTGGTGTTGTAGCTCAGGGACCAGGTGCTTCTGCTCACAGCATCTCTTCCTGGCTTGGGCAGTCCTTTGAGTTCCCTTGGATGGAGTTTGTGGCTACAGAGGTTCTCTCTTGTCCCCACACCTGCCCCTTACCCATTGCTTGCAGCAGGACATTGCCATCCTTTCCTATATTCCTGCCACTTACTGTTCGCTGGCCCATGGAGGGCAACTGAGTTCATCCTTGCAGGCTGGAGCACATGCCTTGGTTTTTTAGGAATACCTCATCATTGGTGGCCTCCTGGAGCAGAGCTGGCTGCTGCTGTCTCTGGACACAACATCTCTCTGGAGTGGGACATATGTGCCTGATGAGTAGGGACATGCCACTCTAGTGACAGAGCACCCAGCTCCCACCCTGCTGACCCCCACTCTCTCCCTGTCCTGGTGTGAGGGGACTATCCTTTGCCTTCTTAATGAAGGTGAGGACTCTGGGAGAGCCTTCCCAAAGGGTTCTGGTGCTGAAAATGAGCCTGCGGGATCTGTGTGGAGGAGCAGGGCCCCAGGGCTGGTACAGAGCAGATTTTGGGTGTGATGGTTTTCTAGGGCAGGTCTAGATGGGCAGTGCTTTGCCTGATGGCTTTTGGAAAAGCTGAGGAGGATGGGAATGCTTTGCAGAGCCTGTGGAAGGACACACTGTACTACTTAGTGGGAGAGCTCATCAGGTCCTGCCAATCTGGGGTCAGAAGGCAGGTATTTGCCTTCATTGTAATAAATCACTGCTCGTCCACTTTCCATAATGGGTCGGTAAGGATGAAACTCTGTTCAAGATCCTCTCGGTGGTCTCAGGGCAGGCAGATGGCTTGGCAGGAGGGAGGGGACTGGAATTAGGTCTGCTTTCTGGGCTGCCTCAAAGTTGGCAGCAATGCACCAGCCCTGCCTGCTGCCCTGGCTGGAGTCTGTCCCCGCCGGACCTTGGCTCCCTGCGGCCACTTCTGCTGCTCGGGGACAAGCCAAGGCGGGGTCAGCATCAGGCTTGGCCTCTGCCAGTGTGATGTGGCCTTTCCCATCATGCAGAGGTGTGTGGAGGACGATTATCAATACATTCATTAGCCTTGGAAGCATGACAGGGAGCATGAGGAGACTGCCACAGTGCTTTGCTTGGGGGCTGGATCTTCCACAGGGCTCCGTGGGACAGCAGTAACAGCAGTGATGGGAGTGGGTGCCTCTGGTCCTTGTCTTGTTCTGCTGTTCTGGGTATTCCCTCCTTCCCTTTCCACCCCTCTCTTCTTCAGCTGCCTTCTGTGTGTCTTGGTGCAGAGGAGAGAAGTGGGGACGTGAGTGGCTGGGTCTCCCCATGGCTCTCAGTGACAGGGGCTGCTGGGAGTCCAGCTGAAGTCACAAGCATCCTTGGGATGAACCACTGCCATGTAGGGTCTCAGCCACCTTCTCCCTATATCCCTGTCTTCCCAACCTGGCTGCCAGGTTGGCTCAGCCTGGAGTTCCGTGGGGAGCTTCCTTCTGAGGCTGGTGGGATCTAGGGAACACTGGGGACTCTTCTCATGTGTCCATGGGACACTGCTGCCTGCCCAGGCTGGAATGAAGCAGAGCTTTCTGTCCTGGGGAGACCTGGCATGGTGGGTTGCCGCCTGCCAGCTTTGAGAAGACCTGGAGACCCTTTCTTACAGGGCTGGAGAGCCTGAGTCTCACAGATACATCCCCAAATCTGCAGAGCTGAGGCAGCAGGAAGGAGCTGAAGGAGTTTCCCTGCCAGGTCCTTCCTGCAGCTCCCGACTTGGCTTGGCACTCTCCATGCAGGAGGAGGCAGTGCCCATTCCAGCATCCACACACTCAGCCCTTTTGATGGGGCAGACATCAAATGAGTGTTCCACCACCCAATGCTGCCCTGACCTTAAACACTCCCAGAAATATGCCTTGGTGTCAGGAAATGGGGCTGCAGCTGGGGTGGAGGTCTGGGATACACCGGGATCGCTCTTCTTTGGCACTTTCTGCCTAGGCTGCTGATTCAAGCTGGATCACCTGGCACTGGGAACACGAGGCTGGGTGGCTGTTGGTCTGTAGGATGGCTGTTGTTCCTTCTTGGGTGTTCAGGTACAACAGCAACAGCAAGCTCTGGCAAAGGCTGCAGGACCCCTAGACCAGATGATGCCCCGATGGGGTCACAGGCAAGGAGGGCAAAACCTAAAAGGGGCAAGGTATTCTGGTGGATTTGGGAGGCTCAGATGCAGCCGAGATCCTGGGAAAGGCCCTGAGAGATTTGGGCACTGGGTAGGACATAGCAATAGATGCAGGATGGTTTGGATGGGAATTAGGAATTATTCTATACCTACAAGAACTGGGGTGGTGGGAGGCAGCAGACGTGGGGTCACCCAAAGAAGCTCCTTCCTCACACACTCACTGCAGGGTGCTGCTGGGACACAGGGAGGAGGGATCAGGGGTGCTGCCCAAGGCCAAGTCTGTGTACACAGCATGGTTGGGGCACAACTGCTGATTCTGCAGATCCCCAAATGCATCGGTGCCAGAAGGGGTGGGATGCAGTGGGAGAGGCACAGCATGGGCTGAGGCAGTGCTGGCGTTTAGCCCCAGGAGGGGGGCAGTGACACCCCTCTCCATTTAGTGATCAGTAATTCCTCTGTGGAGCCTGATCTCCACCACCCAGACCATGCTCCACAGAAGAAGCTTTGGGCAATATCCAGCCCCTTTGCAGTGTATGGACATTGTGTGTGTGGGGGCTACCCTCAGTCCCATGTTGATGCAGGTGGGCTGGGCACACTGCAGAGAGGGGTGTTTGTGTGGCTTTGCGCTCTGGAGGGAACTGATGCAGGCGCAGGGGCTGTGCTTGGATACTTGGTTCAGGTCCCATCTGTGCTACTGATCACAGGAAAGCCTCTTAGTATCCCCATGGTGTGATTCCCTGCCTGGCGAGCAGGAAGGATGCTACTTTTGCTGCTTTGCATGCTCTGCTCAGGAAACTCAGGAAGCTGGTGGTGTGCTGGGTTCCCATCAGTGTATCAGCACCAGAAATCTCCTGAAATGGAAATGAAACCCTGCCCTCCCTCCAGTGCCTGTCACTGATGAACCTCAGAACAGTCCATGCCCCTGGGTGCAGGGCTGTCCCCCTGCCAGCTGGCCCTCCCCGGGGGTGGCTATAAAGGAGGCAGACCCTGCAGGGCTCTGTGCAGCTGGGGGGGATCTGAGTGGGTGTTTGGGAGTGGAGGGCACCTGGCTTGTTCCGGGAAAGGATCTGCAAGGGACTTGCCTGGTATCAGCCAGCAGAGAGTTGTCTTTCCTCCGTGGCCATCTCACTGTGAGTGTTTCCTCGCCAAGCTCAGCTCCCAGCAGTGTTAGATCCACACAGGCAGGAACCTGCATTCCCCAAACCTGCCTCTGATCCGCAGCAGCACTCTCCATCTGTATGGGGGAGCTGTGACGTGTGAGGAGATGATTTCTGTCAGTCCATTGCTGGTGACATGAAGGCTTCTGGCATTCAGGTTATTTTCCTGGTGTTCAGCACTAGCTGGGAGTACTGGCGGCAAGCACGGATCCCTAAGGGCACTTGATGCTGCATGATGGTGTGGAGAGAGGATTTCCCAAGCTGTTAGAGGGCTGAGCAGCTCTGTGGTGCTCGCTGTGATGAAGGATGCTTGGGTGAGGCAGGAGGAGCGGCTGCTCTGCTGATGCTTGCAAACTTCTGTAGCTGCTGCACAGAGCTGAGAGATCAGGGTTGTGTCTTGTGGCTTGAAATGATCCTTAGAGCCGCAATCAGGACCTGTTTCTCAAGTCCTCTGGGATGCCATGTGTCAGCAAGTGTCACTGGGAGGTGATCCAAGCCCATCCAGGCAGGGGTTTGTGGGCATGTTTACTTCTGCAGTTCTTCCCAGTGAGAGGACAAACAACTGCACTGTCTGCCTGTGCTGAGCCAGCGAATCCAGGAGCCCTCCTGCCTCAGGTTGCAGGCGGCTCCAGGCCTCTCCTTCCTTCCCGAGCACTGCAGGCTGGATCACCTCCTGCTCCGTGTCATCAGAGCAAAAGCAGGGAGCCCAGAGCTGTCACAGCAGGACAGTGCAGGCACAAGGAAGTGGAGGGAATCCTGCCTGCAGTGGGATACACCTGTAGAGAAAACGGCTGAACTTGCCAAGAATGCACGTGCCATCACTGCGACCAGGCAGGTAACTGAGAATTAAACCATGGCCCTTGCAGGAAGGAGGCTCTGGATGTTTCTTTGAGCAAGAAGCAAAAATACCTTCCTGAGGTGAACTGTGACACTGGCTGACAGCTGACAGGACAAGTAAACCTCATATTTAGATGTTAAAGCATCCAGAAGAGGAGCCGGTAACTCCCAAATCATAAATATATGGAGAGAGTTCTGTCTTCAGAAGGGCAGACGGGCACACTGGAAGGTGCATTAGGAAGCTGTGACCTTTCTAAACCTTCCTGCTGGGATAAGGGCTGTGGTTTTCCTGCACATCAGCCTGGTGTCGGCTGATGCCAACAGCTCTGGGTGGCTTCAGGACCACAGCTGCCTGTTGTCTCTGTTGGATATTGTCTGGCTGCACGGGATGCAAGGTTGCTGGTGGCAGCAGGAGCTCCTGGGGCTGAAGGTGGCTCCTCAAGTCATGGTGTCAGACAGCTCTGCAGCTGGATAGAGAGGGCTCATGCTGCCCTCTGCTCTGGATGCTGGGGAGACTGTGCTGTCTGTGGTCTTGTGTGGGTCAGCACCTTTGAGAGAGGTCACTTAGTCCCTGCCCTAGCATGGATTCCTGCAGGGCTTGTGTCTGGGAAGAGGGATGTTGAGGCCTTGTGGATAGGGCTGATCTCCATCTGGGGTGTTTCCTTATGTTGCAGAAGATTCACTGAAAGCGTGGTGTGGACCTGTTGGCAGGGGGTGCATTGCTGAGTTTCCTTTCCCATCATCTCTTCTGTAACTGAGTGCCCTTTCCCATCACTGCACCCTCAGGGAATTTCCCACTCCTCAGGCTGTGTTCCAGAGCCAGGAGAGCAGCACAGGCCCTTTACTTCTCTGGATAGGCAATAAACTCCTTGATGCTTCACCTCCTGGGTTTGTGAGGTGTCAGGTTAGACCTGACCTGGAGCACAGCTGAGCTCTGCCAAGGCTCCGATTCTGACCCAAACAGGCTGCAGAGCTCAAGTTGTCTCATCCCAGTATTTATCAAGTGGGTCAGTCCAGGGACCTTTCCAGAGATCCCAGCAGTGCGGTCAGAGCGGAGCTGCTGCTGTGCCTCCTTCAAGCTGAGCATGTGAGGAGCAGGGTCAGCCATGCCCCACTGGGCAGTGGCCCTGCCCTGAAATCTCGTGCCGTGGCACAGATCCCCAGGCACGGCACACCAGCAGCCAGGTTGGAGGAGGGAAGAGTGGTCATGGTGGTGGGCAGGGCCTGCGTGGGAGGACCATAACCTGTGCATCTTCTGTTAGAAACTGCTGTACCAGGCACATGATGTTCCCAGGAGAGTTACTGGATTGGTGTGGAGCCTGTGGAAAACACATCCGTGTCCTTGGGGCAGAAACCTGCCCAGCAGTGAGGCTTGGAGGTTTGGAGATGTTTGTTGTAGCAGGCACACACCTTCCAGCAAGTGAGGCTGGCAACAGGATTTTGTCTGGAGCAGTTTTATGCTGGACTAAACTCATCTACTCTTGGAGGGTGGGGGGGAGTGGCAGACAGGGGGTTGTCTCCTGGCTGCAGCACCTGGGGGGAACCCCTCTCCTGGAAGTCTTACTTTCACGGCCAATGTTCTTCAAAAGAATGTGGGTTTTTTTTTCCTCCCTGTGTTTGTAACGGATGACATGGGAAACCCTTCTGCAAGGAAGTTAATTCTGCCTGTCACGGTGGCTTTCACTTGGCAGTGTTGAATTTCCTTCCATGCTGCTGTTGTCTTTCTCTTTTCCCCCTTCTCTCCCTCCCACACACACTCTTCTCCATTGCACATCCTCAGCTTTCAGAATGACAATTGCAGCTGAGTGAAGAAAACCTTAACATGTTTTGAAGTATGGCTTTGGTGCCTTTTTCTGCAGCATTCTCTGAGTCTGCACCCTGTTTGAAAATGTGAAGGTGTTTCCCTGACTTTTTTTTTTTTTCCATTTAGACCTTTTTTTTTTTTTTTTGAGGAAATTTCCTGCAAGTTCCTGGAAAGCTGTTTCTTTTCTGAAAGTAGTTGGGAGCTGCTCAGCCTGGAGAAAAGAAGGCTTGAGTAACCTTCTCACTTTCTAGAGCTTCCTGAGAGGAGGGTGTAGCCAGATGGGGGTTGGTCTCTTCTCCCAGGGAACAGGTGGCCTCAAGCTGTTCCAGGGGAAGTTTAAATTGGATATTAGAGAAAATCTCTTCACTAAAAGGGTGATCAAGCATTGAAACAAACTGTCCAGGGCAGTGGTGGAGTCACCATCCCTCTAAGTGTTCCAAAAAATGTGTAGATGTGGCATTTAGGGACACGGTTTCATGGTGAACAGGGCAGTGCTGGGTTAAGGGTTGAACTTGATGATCTTAGAGCATTTTTCCAACATTAATGATTCTGTGATTCTACTTGTGGTGGGACTGTGAGCATGGTGATGCTTCTGCCAGTGCACCGTGCCCAGTGCAAGCAGGAGAGCCCTGCCTGGGCTTTCTGGTCCAGCCCAAAGCTGCTGCTCAGACCAAGGAGGTTTGTGCAGATGGGCTGTGCCTGTCCCAGCCCTGCTGAGCTCTACTGCCAGCCTGTGAGCTGCTTTCCCAGATGCTCCTCTGGCCCAAGTGCGGGGCTGTGGGTTGTCTGTGCCGCACACTTTGTCCTGACCAGAGCAGCCCCTTTGCAGCCCAGGATACTGGATGTGCTTTGGAGAGCGGCCAGACCAGCACATCCACCCTGGCCATGGCCATCCCACACTCACCAGCTGAGTCTGGCTTGGCAAAAGGAGCAGGGTGGTTTGGAGAGGAGTTGGACAGGGAGCAGGGGGAGGAAAGAAGCCACACCAAGCAGGTGGCTGTGGTGTCTCAATATATGAGGGCTGCCCTCCACCTGCCACTGATTCTTTTGTGCCTTGGCTGATGCAATGTCGACTTCCTGGGCCTGCTGGCAGTGGCAGTGCCATGGCTGCTGCAGTGGCTTCTCATCCCTCCTGGGGGAGATTGGTCAGAGTCCTTGGAGATGCCTTCAGAGCCACATCAGTGTCACTGTCTCCGTGGCTGAGAGGGCTCAGTGCTGCGGGGGGTGATGTGCTCAAAGGATAAGACACCCTGGAGGCAACCTGGGAAACAGAAGCCACCATCAGCCAGAGCTGGGTACATGTTGGGTGACCTTTTTTCTCCCTTGAGCAGCCTTTCCCAGAGGGAAGGGGTGGACCCTCGATGCTGAGATGCTGCACTGAGACACTCAGCAGCATGTTCTGTGTGTCAGAAGCCACCTGCAGAGCACGGGTGTTTATATGGCAGGGATACTGAGGCAGTTTTGCCACTACCACTTCTCAAACCATTCCTAGTTCCACCTGGCTGCTTAACCAGCTGGCAGAGCTGAGGGAACCGTGTCTCCTGCCCATGGATGTGGGGATATTTACCTCCCCTCCCCCTGCAATCAGATGCTTGCAGAGCAGAGCTTGCAGCAAGCCAAGCATCACTTGCACTCCATCAGATGTGGGTGTCTATAAAAAGCCTCCCTGGGGTTGTGATTGGGTGGGTTGGCTGTGCCACGTGGTCTCTCGTAAGGCCTGTGTTGCTGAGCAAGTGGCATTCCACTTATTTTTGGCATAATAGTCTTTAGTTAATACATAAATTCAGCTTAAATTCTGGATGGAAAATAAATCCCAAGTGGAGGCTCTGCTAATAAGACGACAGACGCTTTGGGGAGCTTGGGATGCCTGTCAGCAGAGCGGTCGTGGCTGCTGAGAGCTGAGAGCAGCAGCACGCACGGGCATGAGGTCCTGAGAAGTTACCATGAGTTGTCCAGCTGAATTACAGAAGGATGAGGCAGGTGGCCAAGGTGAGCTCTAACTTTAACTGCTGGAGCTGAAGTCGTTACGGCAAGTGCCCCGGTGAGATCACCTGTCCCACCTGGCACATGGAGAAAAGGGAGTTAAAGCATCAGTTTAGGTCTGACCACTGCAGGACATCCTTGTCTGTGGCAGTCTGTGACAGGCAAGGCTGGCCCAAGTTCCTCTGCTCTGCTTTGTTCTTGCTAATCCACTGCCAGTCCCCTGAGGATGCTTCCCCACATCCTGGTTTATCCCAGGGAGCCTTCACGCCAGCCCTGTGTGTGTTGAGGACTGCATCCTTCCAGTGTCTGTGTCCTTCCACTGGCATACATCCCTCTGAGAACCTGGCTGTGAAAACCTCGGATCTCTGACCTCGGGCTTTGCTCCAAGGCTTGGTGCTGTCACCTGAAGGAGGGTCTGGCTGGGTGAGCAGATCCCAGCAGGCTGTCTGAGGGTTTTGTGACAGTGTGCTCCCCAGCACTGTGCCATGGGCTTTGAGTGTGGCAAGATGGAAGTTCACCATGTCCATGACAGCTTTGAGGGTTGAGGTTGAAGATGACTCATGTCCCTGCCCCAGTAAACACCAATACTTGGGGGTTTCCTCACCTTAGTGCTGCCCACACACCTACACAGAGGTCTGCCCATGGCTGTGGAGTCCAGCAGTGGGAGAAACCCTGACACATGTCCTTCCCATGACCATGCTGGAGCTATTTTGTGTCTGTGTGCCAGACTGACAGGCTGAGAGGGATGTGTTCATTCATATCTCCAACTGCTTCCTGAGCTCCTCCCCGCTTTTATCTGGTTGTTGTGAGGTGAAATCCAGAAAATGTTGGATACTTTTTGAGGAGTGCCCTGTACTCGTGGACAAGCAGCTTTCCAGGGACCTTTCCAAGCGGGGTGCTGTGTTGGTGGTCTGCCAGCATGTCCCACTCTGGCCCTTCCCTTTGAGCTGGGGTGCGGGGTGTGTGCTACTCAAAAGGGGAGGTGTCCTGGTGACCAGGCCACAAGCCACATGGCTAAGGGACTGCTTAGGCCCTGCTCACCACCTCCTGACAGGGTCCTCAGATTTGAAAGGGTATTGGAGGTTATCCAGGGTTTAGAAGAACAGCAGTTCATCCCAGTCTCTCCTGCCTCACCTTGTGCACAAGGTCAGCCCCTGCACACTCAACATGTGAACCCCTTGCCAGCCAGCAGCAGGACTTTAAGGTCATTCAGGCCTCAAATCAATCTTTCTGGCAAGATTCAGGTCTCAGTTGCAGCCAGGAGTGACGTTATAGCACTGGTCTTATGAACTGAGGAAAGTCTGAGGAAATTCCTTTCCCCACATTCCTTGCTGTGGATTTCCACCCTACCCCACTTCTTTCCTCTGCACTGAAAGAGTGACAAGGAATGGCTCAGTTGTTCTGGTTTTGTGGACAAGGGTTTTGCAGTCACATTGTTTTCCAAAGTTCTTGGTGCAGGGAAGGTGGGGCTCATCCTGGAGCCTGTTGGGCTGTATGTGCCGCAGTGGGAAAGCCCTGACTGGTGGGACCAGTGGCAACCCAATTCATGGCATGTTGGGGTAACGTCCCAGCTACAGCCCCCGAGCAAGGTGTAACAATCTGGAGGCTTTGTGCAGGAGCTGTATGTGGATGCAGCGATTCCTCTCCTCTCTTCTCCCACATCTGTGTTTCCATCTGGGACCTGTCTTGTGGACGCATCACACTGCAGAGGAAACTGCAGCATGAGATGATGCGGGGGCGGCCCTGGGATGCTCCTCTCCTGGAGCAGTGGCCTCAGGGAAGTAAGTGTGTGTGTGTGTGTGTCCCTGTGCTTGCGCCAGAGGCTTCCTTTGGAGCCAGAAATGCTCGGTGCTGGAGTCTGGGGGGTGGGGGAGAGGAATCCCAGCATCTTCCTACCCAGAAGCCAGCAAAGAGCCTCTTGGGATTGGCCATTGCTAAGCAGAGGTCTGGCCAATGAGGGCAGAGTGGTCCAGGCATGGCCGGGACATCCTGGCTGGGACTGGCGCCTGTGTCCCTAGAGGACAAACCATGGCAAGGGACAGCAATGCACAGGAAGGAGCACTTGGCATACGGGGGGGAGTCCTGGCTGCCTGAGCAGAGCTGCGGGTTTGTGTCCCTTGGTTTCTTGCCCCCAAACCCATCCGTTCCCTGCTGCCCTTCTGGCCCCTTTTAATCCATGTAGCTCCATCCACTGCCCTGTGCACCCTGAGCCCTTGGGAAGCTGAGTGTCCTCCCTGCCCCTCTGTTCTGCCCCAGGCAGTTCTCACCTGGAAAAGCCCAACAACTCTCCCAGTAAACCAGCACTTTGAACAAGGTAGAACAAGGAGTGTGTCTGGTGAGTAAATCTCTCATCCCTCCAGATGCTGGGCACCAGCACTTGTGCAGCATCACACAGGCTCTGAACAGATTTCTCCCATGTCTCAGAGCAGATCCCAACCAAGGAGTGAAGCTCTCCCATTTAGTCATTGATTACATAATTTTCTTCCAAGAAAACAACTCTCGAGAGGTTTTCACAGGGATTTCTTGCTGCACTGTTAGAAAAGGGCAAGGCCATGCAGGTGGCTCAACTGCTGTGCTTGAGTGGGAGCTGCTGTGGGCTGCAGGGAGCTGCTGAGTTTTTCCCATGGCCAACGGATGTGTATGGCACAGCCCAGCCTGGAATGTCAGCCTGGAATGTGCTTGGTATGTCCAGCACAGCCCAGGCATGGGTGTAATCAGGTTATAGGTGCATCATTAACTCTTCAATGCACAGTGGTCTCCTGGTCAGGATCAATACACTGCTGCTGCTGCTGCAGCACTGCTGAAATGTAGGATGCCTTCCTCCAAATGCTGGAGAGGGACTTTGGACAAGGGCATAGTAGGATAGGACAAGGGGGAAAGGCTTCAAACTAAAAGAGGACAGATTAGGTTGAATATCAGGGACAAATTGTTCCCTGTGAGGGTGGTGAGGCCCTGGCACACCCAGAGAAGCTGTGGCTGCTCCATCCTTGAAAGTGTCCAAGGCCAGGTTGTACAGAGCTTGGAGCAACCTGAGATAGTGGACGATGTCCTTGCCCAAGGCAGGGGTGTGGAACTGGTCCCTTAAGGTCCCTTAAGGTCCCTTTGAACCCAAACGGTTCTGTGAATTGTCCCTGGTCAGTTTGTTGGTGTAGCTGGGTGCTCCAGGCTCCAAACCTGGGACTCCCCACATAGCTCAGGCTCAGCCTGTGCTCTGCTTCCAAAGCCCTTGAGGTTTCAAACCTTCCTGTGCTAGTGAGTGAGAAAGGGAATTAGTCTGGCCTGTTATCTGTTCCCAGGTAAGGTTCAGTGACTTCTGTCACTGAAACCTGGGCTGTGTCTGTGAATCTTCAACTCATGGAGTCTCAGGTCTGCCAGAGATGACTGCAAGTGCCACTATGCATTTCAGGCTGTTCTCTGGTGCTGTTCCCCTGTGCAGAAGGCATGCTCCCAAGGTCCTGCCAGAGGCAGCGAGGGAGGAGGCTACAGCTGCAGGAGGGAGTGATTTGGAGGTGGGTGAAGGATTTGAGTTTTACTGTGTAAGGAAATGGTTAGAGCCCAGGGGGCTTGAGCTATCCCTCATTGCCTCATGGATAAACAATATCAGGTCTCTGTGGTGGAGCAGCCTTTCTTGCTGATTGCTCCTTTCCCTGTTTGGAAAGCAGGAGCCTCCAGATCTGTGTGCAGGTGCGTGGAAGCACCGAGACTGTTGAGTTGATTTCAGTGTCCTGGGGGAGATGCAGTGGAGGACTGGGAGAATTTGGGTGCTTGGCATGTGGGTCAGGAAGATGCCAAGAGAAGCAATTCTGGCTCCCAAAGCAGGGGAGCGTGGCAGGGTGGGGTAGAAGGCAAGAAAAGAGATGGGAAAAGAGCTGATATTGTTGGGAGAGAGCAGAGGAGGCTGATACCACGGCTACCTCTGTGGTGGCCCTGCTCCCAGCTTGTAGTGGGTTTGGATTAGCCCTGAAACCAGGGCAGGGGCACAGGGATGTAGGGAGAGGCTTGTGCACAATCAGGGCCAGCCAGTCCTGCTCTGCCTGTGCTCTGTCACTGTCCCTGCTCCATGGGGCTGCACTAATCCCTGCCAGCAAAAGCAGGGAGGGATCTGCGCTTTGATGGAGACAAGGAACGGTTTAGAGGGAATTAGAAGGGATTTATGTCGGTGGAAGAAAACACAGTAAGCGTGGCTGGGCTGGCCTGGGTCAGGGCACTGGGCTGTGCAGAGGGGCTGAGCAGGCCCCCGAGGAATTCCCTCAAGGGTTTTCCTTAAAACCCCAGCTCTCAGAGCTGTGGGAGTGCATGTGAATCTTGGTTTCCCAGTAGAAGTTTTATGGTGACTGGGAGAAGCCTGAGAATATGAACAAACAAGGCTCATCCCACCAGGAAATGAGTGAAAATGTCCCAGCAATTATTAAGTATCTTTTCTGTGTGCTTGAAATTCCCCTCACAGCTTGAGGTTGCCCAGCTCTCAGTTCTGCAGTGTTTTGGGTTAGCAACAAGGAGAAGGCAAAAAATGTCTCTGTTTGCAGGTCTCACTCAAGGTTTCTCCCAGTTCCAGCTGTTAGACTGTGGAATGGTTGCTTTGGGTACCAGCATCTCTCAGTCTGTTGTCCCAGGGCTCCACTGTGCAGTATTGTCCTTCCTGGCTGGCTGAGTGGGATGAGGGAGGATGTGGGATGGACAGGCTGCAATCCACCATTCTGGGAACCTCCAGGGGCTCACAGGCATCATCTATTCCTCTTGACTTGCCTGGACAGGAGGCCAAGGTTGACAGGCAGAGGTGGTGCTGATCCCAACCACTCTGGTTGCTAATGGATATGGAGAACACCCTGCTGGGCTGGCAGGTCCTGGATGTCATCGCCAGCTGTGTCGCTGCACCAGCAGCTGGGGGTGAGTTGCTAGAGCAGTTTCTCTTCACAGCTCTGAGAATGCCAAAATGTGGCAGTGTCTGGAAAAACACAGGCAGGTTCCTCGGAAGGATCCAGGGAGCTGGTAGTGGGTGGGAGGCTGACAGCATCTTCAGCTGCCCTCAGCCTGCTGCGCAGACCACTGTCACCTTCCAGGGCAGCGAACTCCCAGCCTGACAGCGAAACGTGTCTGAACTCTCCGTGGTCTGGCAGGACCGGCTCCCTCAGAAATCACAGGGCTTGAGCTTGGCAGGCAGGGATTTGGGATGTGGCTGCACTGTCCTTTGGGCTTGAACCCGTTCTGTGATGCAGGGCAGGAGCTGGGGGTGGGTGTTCCATGTCCCAGCTCCCGGGCAGGGCTGCGCTGCATGGTTTTCCTGGTGCACAGGAAGGGATGAAGAGGGAAAGGGCAGAAACCTGCCATCAGGGATAAAACATGCAGTTCCCAGGGTGGCTCTAGAGAAAGCTCTGGTGAGGTGCTTAGTGCCTGGGGGTGATCCTGTGCCCTGCTCTGAGCACTGGGAATGCCTCTGCTTTGCTTTCTGCTGCTTTTCAGGCAGGGGCTTTGGGAGGAGATGGCAGGACAGGAGGGAAGAGGATAAGGGCATAATGTGTGAGAAAGCAGCATAGAGAGGGGTGCAGGAAAGCTGGTGGAGATGTGGTGGGAGAAGACATGAGAACCCTGTGATTATTTCATTTATGGTAATTATATCCCCTGATTTCACAGAAGGGTCAGCCAGGTAGTCTGAATCTCAGTGTGGCTTCCCTCAAGGTCATGGAGCAAAGGCTTCCTTGGAGGAAGGGCTGGAGCCACTGCTGTCCTGGGCATCTTTAGCTGAGCTCAGTGCAGAGTGGCCTTTGCTTCCCTGTGCAGCCTCCACTGAAGACTCATGTCCAGCACAGACCAGTCTGTGACAGAGCTCCAAGGTGACAGAGCAATTTGTCAGTGGCCCTGTCAGATGCTGAGGCCTCGTTGCACTGAGAAAGGATTTTAGGCTGCGACATGCACTCAGAAACCCATTTAGCTGCCAGCTCCAGCCGGCTGTTGTTTTCCTGTTTTGGAGAACAGGGTGAGGGATGGACTGACCTGTGTTTTATTGGATCTGCTTAATTCTTTTAGTGCTTTATTTGCTGGAGATAAAACAAGCTGGGGCTGGAACTGGGCTGCTCAGATGGGCAGTTCTTGTTTCTCTTGCAAATTGGCCCTGTTGGGGTTTTCAGTATTGCAGGATGGTGGGGAAAACTTGGCTCTCCTGTGCCACTGGGTGCTGGGCATCTCTTGGTGTGTCTTATCTCAGAATCCCTCAGCTGCATTGCTGTGGGATTGTTCTCTGGCACAGAGACCAACACACAGCCTGTGCCCATGCTGTGGAACAGAACCACTGCAACAGGGTTACCTGCAGAGAAGGATTCTTACTTCTGTCAGCTCTTGAACTGTGACCAGGAGTTATTTTGTCCCAGATAAAACAGTGTCAAGGAGTCTGCAACGCCAGAAGAGTGCAGAGGCTTATTCCCATGCAGCTTAATTTGCTGGTTTTGCTGTGTCTTGGTGTTAGGCTTTCAAGAGATCACAGTGAATAGCAGCAGCAGGACTGCTGTGGGAAACGGTGGGTTCTGGGAAGGAGCAACAGCCTCTCCCAGCAGTATCTTCTGGGCTTCCACAGAATCCTTCTGCGGAAAGGCTGTGGAAACCTCAGACTGGGTCTTCTCTCTGCCCTCATGGCACAGGGCTGCTGGAGAGCCTGAAGCCATGGTAGGTCAAGGTGCATGGAAGAATTTTCATGGGGTGGCTTCTCCATGATGAGAACTTCAGAGTCCTTCCCTTCCAGAGGGTCTGGAGGTGGGAGAGCATCCCTGGGAGGGACCAAACTCTGCCAACAGGCTCCACAGAAGGAGTAGTTTGCTATGGCCAAGACAGAGCAGGAGCCTAAAGCTGAGTTTGGAGGTGCTGTGAGATGCCCCCAGGGAGGAGCTGGTTCTCCATCGTGTTCAACATGCTCTGAGGAGCTCACAGCTGGAACACACTGTCCTAGAAAACAGAGTGTGTTAGTCCCAGGGTCTCCAAGGCCCTCACTCCCGTGTGGTGACATCCAGTCGCAGGAAACTGGGACAGGAGAGACCTGGTGACAGCTCTGATGTGGTGCCAGCTCGGCTGGGAGGAAATGATGAGGTCTGCCCGCTCCTGTGTGCTGCTGGTCTGAGCCTGACATGGCTTTTCCCCACAGACCTGGGAAAAACATGGAGAGGAAACCAAAAGTGAGGATGAAGGCCAGGATCTCAGGCTGGGCCAAATGGTTTATTTTTCTATGCTTAAAAATGTTTCAGATTCTAATTAAGGACCAATTAAGTGATTAATGTCACTGTGTCTTAATTAAGGTTAAGTAGGCAGCACCTATAACTAATGGTGGGCCATGATGGTCTTCTAATATGGTCTGTATCAGTTCTAACCTGCTTGGGGTAGAGCCACGATGTTGTGGAAAAATAATCTGCCTGAGAAGGGATGTCACAAAACTGCCACTTGCTGTGGGAAGAGACTCTTGGATTAAAACCATACCTGGCAGTAATGACATGTTCCTTTGCATTTGGTTTGAATAGCTCAGCTGATGTGGTGAAATCAGGGGACATGGAGAAATCAAGTGACTTGTCCTTGTTCTTATCCCACCACGTGGTACTCCCTCATCTTCCCTGTCTGGTCTTGAGTGCAGGAGCAGCCTGGGAACAAGTCTCCTAGGCTTGTTTTCCTCTTCCATGTCCTGCTCTTATTCTGCAAGCTGAAACCATCGGGATGTCTTTCAGCTGGGGTAAAAATTCACATCCCTAACACTTGGTTATTAAAGGGCTGTTTGAGTTTTATGAATACGTGGGAAATTGAAGGAGCCCCTCTGTGACTTGGAGGGGTGTTTGTACATAGAGCTGTTCATTCCATCATTTTTAGCCCAACTCTCCACCAAGAATCCAATTGCTGGTTTTTGGTTTGCCACAGGAAATGGCTGCACATGGGAGATACAGCTGCTCTGTCGTCATCCTGTGCAGACCCCATAAGTATATAGATTTTAATTATCATAAGCAATGCCTTCAGGGAACACTGTTTGCCTTCTAAAACAACATTTTCTGCTATTTGTGGGAAAGGATTTCCCATGGGATTGTTTTCCAGGGGAGGGAAAGACAATGATGGGCAGAGCTTGCTGCAATGCCCTGCTGATTTCCTGTGCCCCTGCTGTACAAAGAGGCCTTTGCTTCTCTTGGTCTCCAGTGATATCGCATGCAGGGATGCTGATGAGTGTCTCAATGAAAGACAGTGCTCAAATACATTGTCTGGAGGCTTGGAAGGGCCCTGCCGTGGCAGAGCAGTGCTGCAGCCCTCCTGATCCCCACTTTCACCCGGATACATGGAGGTTCCTTAGGCTTTAAGCTGCTACAGGATGAGGAACCCTGTTCAAAGCCAGCTGTATCCTCTTACACGAACACCAGTGCAGGGGAATTGCAAGAGATGGTGGAGGATTCAGAGTGGGCAGCTGAGGGAAATGACAAACTGGGTCAGGGACTTTCAGGGACAAGGGGTTGGAGGGACCTGGAAAGGCAGTGCCTGTCACAAGGAATGCCCCATACCTCCCTGGAAGCAGGTGCTGGGAGAGTTTGGGTGGAATTCAAGAACACCATGCCTGGAAGTGTTCAAAAGGCATTTGGATATGGCACTTGGAGACATGGATTAGTGGTGAACACAGTGGTGCTGGGATAACAGTTGGACTCCATGGTCTTAGAGGTCTTTTCCAACCTGAATGACCCTATGATTCTATAACCTAGCAGGCAAGAGGCTGCTCCTTAACTCGTGTTCAGTGGGGAAGTAATCTGCAAAATAGGTGTGGAAGGGCATCTGGAGGGCTCCAGCCTCCCCCACTACAGGTGCCTGGTGCAGGGAGCAGCATCAGCTGTAACTCAGGAGACATTCATGCCAGGAGATTAGCGTTGGCAGGCACAGTTGTAATGTTTGTGCAAAGCCACCTGTACAACCTGAGGATTGGGTCTGATAAGTCAGGGGAGACTTGGGCACGGAGTACCAGCAAGTTCTGATCTGAGTGAAGCACTGTCCAGTTGCAAGCTGAGCTCTGGAATCAGGACCCAAAGGTGGGGAAGCTGCCAGGGAGGCTGGAAGTGTGTTGAGGTGTGGGGTGATGATGGTGCTAATGAGGCTGTTGCCTGGGACACCCTTTCTCCCCTACTATAATGGAAGAGGGTTTGGGGATATGTGTGGCTGGGGGCCTGCACACCTGATTTCTACATGTCAGCAGCAGCTCTAACACCCAAGCTGGAACAAGTTTTTGCAGAACCTCTGAAAGGTCGATGGGAAGACAACACTGCTTAGCTCCAGCATCCTGACAGGATGTAAATCCAGGGCCTTACCAGACTTGCCCACTTTGGAGGCACAATACCTTTCCAATGCCTGGTGTAAGGCATCTGCTGAACCTTTCACAGAGGTCTTGAAGGAGATGGATCGAAAGGTCTCTATCTGGAACAGCTTGGTTTGATCCTGATGCCCTGTTCCAGCCTTGTCCTGGTGAACTGGCTCCATCCACTCTCCTTTCCCCTCCCTGCTGGCAGTGCCTCCAGGCCAGCATCCCCCTGCTCTGGCTGCTCAGGAATTGCCTGGAAGTGGCAGCCATCCCTGCCCTTTGCCTGCCTGGAGTTGCCAGACACAGAGCAGATGGTTTCATCCACACCCAGACAAGGCTCCCTCTACGGGGCTGTCATGGGAGGCAGGAGGGATGTGTGAACAGCTACACATTCCCTCTGTTGCTGCCTGCTTTCCCACCACCGTGCTGCGGCCGGTTGGGACTTCTGAAGGATAAAGTGAGGGGGCAATCTGGGATGGCTGAGCACACGGACCCTCCTGGTCCCAGTGTGGGTCTGTGGAGGCCAGGTACTGGTAGGGGCAGAGGAAGACTCAGTGGCTGTGTATAACAGGGAGTGTTTTTGCAGGGGTTGCCAGTCACACACTGACCGTGGTGTTCTCCAGCTCCCCAGGGAGGGAGCAATCTGTGTCATCTCGCAGCAGGCTCCCTTAAATCTCGGCCTGATTAAGTGATGGCAATATGGGCCTGATATGAAAGAGCATCCCCTGTAAAGGGCCGATTGTGAGTGCAGGAATAGCCTGTTTAATTGTTCATGGGGCCCTGCAGTTGGAGGCACATGAAACCACCGGATCCTGACTTCAGTTGAGTAGGAATCTGGAGATGAATAGTGTCCATCAGCCACCGGCGCTGCTTTGGGTACAGACTGACCCTGTTGGCCAGTCGCTTGGGAAAGCTGCATTTGAACACTCTGGGTTTTGTTTTCAACCTCAAGATGTCTGAGGGATTTGGGAAATATCCACTCAGCTTTTGACCTCTTGTCTGTCCTTGAAAAAGCAGTGTGTGGCTTTTCGTGGTGAGCTGTGGACTAAAACACCCGTGGGTGCACAGGGAAGTGCTGGGGCCTGCAGGGTGACACTGCTGGAGGAAGAGGAGGGGATGTGGTGGGTCTTTGGAACAGTTCCTCCTGCATTCCTGTGCTAGATTTTAGACCTGTTTGTGAACATGGCCAGTGGTTTTCCATCGGCACATTTGCTGAGAGCTGTGTTAGTGCAGGTCTGGAAAGGGTTTGATACTGAGACATCTGATGAAAAATTGCTGTGTGTAGTTACATCAGAGTTATTTATTCATTGCATAGAGATAAAAGCCTTTTTGATGGAGTGCAGTCATCTTAGCTTGTGGCTGTTGTTTTTCTTAGTTTCTTGTGTATTTTAGGGATCTAATTAATTATAGGGAGTGATTGATGCTCAGAAAAAAATACAGTTCAAGCTGAGCTGCAGTTTTCTTCATGATTTCTTTGACTTCATACCCAGAAAGGAGTGAGCCAGGGCCTATCTTGGCAGCAGGTCTTCAGTATTCAGCAGGCAAGAATAAAATACTGTTAGCTGCATGTTCTCTGAGGTGGTGGGTTTGTGCTGATTTACAGAGGTGCTGAGACAGTGTAAAGGCCAGCATTCATCCTCTTTGCCTGGCGGTCACTTTGTAGAAGACAAATTAAGAGTAGTCTGCTGTGATCCCCTGGTAATGTGACAAGTTTGTGACATGTGGACATCAGGAACGGGGCTGAGGAGCAGTAGTTGGCAGGCAGGTGGGAAGGCCCTGTCAGTGGCGGGACCACCCTGTACTCACCTGGTTCTTGTGGTCATTACCCAGCTGCCTGTCACTGCTGGGCAAGAGCACTGGTCTCAGCAGGCTGCTGCTCTGACCCAGTGCAGCTTGTACCATAGGCCAGGTGCAGATGCCTGAGCTTCCTCCAGGGGTGGGAACAGAGCTCCAGAATCCACTGCCGAGGGAGTTTGTTCCACGAGCAGCCCCTGACTCCCACGCCACATGATGAAGGGTGACTTGAGTCCACACGCTTGGTGGTGACCCCTTCCACACTGTGTGATCTTTGGCCCAGGGCTCTTCTGGGCCCCTCGTAGAGCTTGCTGGCTCTGAGACACCCTCAGGAATTTCTGGGGTTTCAGCAGTCCCAGATGTCTATGATCTGAAAGAGATCTGTCAGCCCAAGCATGATCCATCATGTACAATGATTTGTCACCTCGGAGAGGTTGAGCTGATCCCCTTCAAATCACAGCCCATGTGCAAAGAGCTGTACCTGCAGCGTGGAGGAACAGTCAGGGACAGACCTTGGAGCAAGAGAGGGAGCAAAGGTGTTGGGTAGTGCAGGCATACCCAGAGGGAGACCAGCAATGCCTCAGGACCCTCCAGAGTGGTTGTTTGAGCCCTTCTTAGCTATTCCTCTTGCCTCCCTGATGACCATTTCCCTGGACTGCTTGGGCATGTAGGTCTGCAGAGACCTCAGTTTCATTGGAGGGGAGACCCCAAACTTATTTTGGGGTCTAGGACCTAGAGCCACTGTCTGGTAGAGGGCAACTCCTTCTCCTCTCAAGTCCTGTTTGGGTGACCTGTTTCCTTCCCCAAGACCCTTAAAGCCTCTCTAGAGCCAGATGGCAGATGTTAATATCTTTCTTGGGATTTAGATGTGTCATGCTGAGAGACCTTTCCCATGCAGGTGCCACCTGTCACATTCAGGCATGGTGGGACCAGCCCTTTGGGCTTTTACTGAGGGGAGCAAGGCTTGCCTGTGTGCAGCACTGGGGGCCAGCTGGTTTGTGTGCAGCACTGGGGGCCAGCTGGTTTATGTGGCCTGGAGGTGCTGTAAAGCCACTCTGGCCTCACGTACTTCTCATCATTCTCTCTGTCCTGGAAACAGGCTGTGCACCAGCAGGGCTTGATTGCTGTGATCATTTGGAGTGTTCAGAATCTGGTGGGTGTCACTATCCCTGGACTCTTTTAGGACCTTATAATCCCACCCAGAACACACCTTTCTTAGCCCTGTGATGTTCACGTCTTTGCAGTCTCCCACCTCCTCTCTTCCCCACATGTACTGAGCCCAGCTGCCCTCACTGCCTGCCCAAATCTCTCTGCAGCTCATCACCACCAGCATCTCCTGACAGGTTGGCAAAATCTGCAAAAGAAAAATGTCTTCTAACACATTTTGTAGTTTTGCCACCAAATTTTGACAGAGCCAAGAGCCTGGAGCTGCTTCTGCTGCCCTGTGTGTTCTCGGTCACCTGGAGGGCACTTAGCCAAGTCTCTCTTTAGCAGTTCCCAAGAGATTCTTCCTCTCATGGAAATGCTCTTAAAATAATGACCTGGTCCTGAGCAGCTGAAGGAGTTCTGATGCTTGCCCCCATCTCTCTCCTTTCTTTCAGACTGTGCTGCTCTGGGAGGAGAGGGCAGCTCTTGGAGGACACTAGTCCTGAGGAAGCCTGTTGGATAACCACAGCTCACTTGGCAATCCCCATCCCAAATTCTGCTGCTATTACAATGGGCAGTAGGCTGGCAGCTGGGATGTGTGAGGGAGGAGGTGAGTTCATGGGAGAAGGACAGACAGCACTTCAAGGACCTGGGGACCAGCTGATGTTTCCTTGGGACTCTGTGGGGTTTTGCTGTAGGTGAGAAGGAGCTGCCCCAGGGAGCAGGAGCTCAGGAGCCTGTGACCCTTGGGGATGTCACTTGCCTTTCTGGACACACCTGAGTTGGTCATCTGATGTCTCAGCTTTGCATTGGGATCGTGTTTAGAGAGATATGTCCAACCTGTGAGCTTGGACTATACCAATAGCCCTAATGACAGGAGATTTTGGCAGCCCCTCTCCTCCTGTTGTCCTAAACTTAACATCCATCACTTTTTGAATTTATTTCCTCTCTCCCCATTTCTAGACTTGTCTCAGTGTCACTGCAGAAGTGTTTGGGATTCAGCCTAGTTGAGACTGTCACCATAAAGGGCCTTTGCCTTGATTTCAGGGTAGATAATAGAGCATCCAGAATCTGATTTAATTTTTGCAGAGATTTGAGTTCCCTGGAAAAACTCCTTGGAGTGATGCTCAGTTTAATCATGATTAAGGCCAACAAAAATCTGGTGGCTGATCCTCTGAGCAAAGAGGGGCTATGTTTGATCAGTAGGTGAACCTGGGGCATCTAGTGGAAACTGATAAGTTTTTAGGTGCTTTACTTGGTCTGCTTTCACCACCTGGGGTGTCCTACACTGGGAGACCTGCTGGGTGACACACCAGTGTTCATGAGGCTGCTTTGATCTGGAGAAGGCTCCATCTGTTCCACAAGGTGTCATGGTTTTCTCTTTAATATCCTAGGGATTGTTTTCAGGCTGAGGATGTGTGAGGAAGGAAGAGCCTGAGGATGCAGATGGAATGGCAGAAAATCTAAGTGATTAAACAGCTGTAGATGAGTGGAGATATGGCTTAAGAGATTGACAGTCGCCTGCTGGGTGGAGAGATGGAAGGAAAGATTGGATTCACGTGCACCAGGATTGCAAATCTACCCCCCTCCCCATCGTGTTAAATCAAGTAACATCATTTGTTACTTGTTTTTAGCCTTCCCCTGTGTAGACTTCCACACAGCTCTGTACTGCACCTTTATGGCTCTATCTGCTACGTCCACCTCCCAGACCCTCTGGCCTGTTTCTGGGGGAGAAAGCCTATGAAATAAATCTTGTGCAGCCACATGAACTGTTTGCTGTGCCAGTGTTTGCTTTGGCTGACATGAATGTGATGTGTTCTGGTATGGGCATGACTTCGTGTGTCAGTTAATGTGCACAGAGGAGGGACAACTGGCAGGTAAAAAATGCGTCAAGGACCAGTGTTTGCCCCAGGAGATGTAATACTTTTGGGGGGCTTTCTTGGCTTTTTTCCAGGAGCGGCTCTAAAGCTTTGTGGAGGCTGCAGCTCATGGCAGAGCTGCAGGTCTCTGCGCAGGTCTCTCTGTGCTCGCCTTGCACACCTAGTGACTCCACAGGACTGGACCTGATGTGATTAAGGAGCTGTACCTGGAGTAAATTCCTCTGTCCCTGCCTTGGTGGTGCTTTACACAATCTCTGGGGATGGGTGAGTGTGGGAGGGGAGCTGGCAGGACATGCCAGGCTGCTGTAGGGACAGTGTGGGATGGGGGCTGTGGAGGCTGGGGGGTGCTGAGAGAGGCTGGCCAGGCTGGGAAGGTCTGTCCCCCAGCAACACCCTGGCCTGGGGACAAGAGGCCCTCGAACACTTGCTGTCCCCCACTAGATGGCACTGGGAGCCCTGCTATGGTGTCCCTGTCCCCCAGCACAGCCTGGCTTCCCCTGCACCCCTCCACGGCCAGGGCAGTGCCCGTGGCTCTCCTGGACAGAGCAGGACACAGGAGGACCTGTGCATTGCACTACATCCTGTTCCCTCTGGGGGCTGAGTGTCAACTGGGAGGTGGTGTGACACAGTGCCAGTCACCCTAGGAACGAGTGCCTCACATGTGTCCTATGCCTCACATGCTGACCTGGCCACTCCAGGAGTCTTGCAGGGTGTGTTTCTCCTCAGAAACTGGTGCCCTGATGGACCTGGTGGGAGTCAGAGCATGGCAGGTGTCCTGCCAAGAGCCAGGACATCTCTGGTAGCTGGTGTGTCACGTATGCCACTATGGGAGCCACTGCACTGCACTGCACTGCTGGGAGTCACTGCATCCCCCGTGTCCATATGCTCAGTCCGTGTGCCCCCACCCTGGCTCTGCCTTGCTGAGGTCAGGGTGTTTTGCACATGTTCTGCTGGCAGCTGGCACTTTGCCCACTGGTTCTGCCCTGCCAGGAGTTGTGTTGCCTGTGTCCTGCTGGGAGTTGAGGCATCAGGAGTCCCACTGAGAGTGTCGGCAGTGCACATATCCTGCTGAGAATCAGTCTTGTATCTTACTGGGAGCTGGTGCATCTTACGGGGCCCAGCCCAAGGGGAGCTGGTGCATCACCAGGGTCCTGCTGGTGTTCAGTTCATCACATCATCCCGCTGGCAGCCGGGGCATCAGCTGGGAGCTGGTCCATGACACATTGGCCCTGTCACTACAGAAGCCAGTGACACTGGCACTGTCACTACGGTCCCCTCCTCTCTCTGCAGGAGCCCATTCCCCCAGTTTGGCCTCCTCCCACCCAGCCCAGCAGATCTGTTCCCACGATGAGGACCAGGGACACCCGGCCACAGCTTGCTCTGCTGAAGGCGTCCTGTCTGCAGTGGGCACAGGGATGCCACGGCACTGTGATTATTTTAATTAATTTAGTTTAAATATCTGTAGTGCTGGAGAAAGAAATGGCATTAAATAAGCACACCCCGCATCCCCCCATCCTCTGCCACCGTTCCCAGGAGCAGCATCAGGTGACAGATGTCTCTCCATGCCTGTCCCAGTGCCAGTGTCTGCCTGTGTCTCTCCCACCCACCATGTCCTGTCTTTGGGACCTGCCCTGACAGCTTTGCTGGCTCGGCACTGCCTCCACATCCTGCAGTGGCTGGAGCTTCCCCAGCCTTCAGGGATCCTCTTTTTTTTCCAGGGAACTGAGGGTGAGTGTGTTTTCTGTGCAGTGGAAAGTTAGTTTCATGCTTTAGGTTGGTGTTTGCAAGGATGGGACCTCGTGCTGGTGAAAGGGGCTGGCAAGATGTGCAGGCAGTTCAGTGGTACATGTGTGTGCTCCAGACAGCCCTGGAAGGGGCTGCCAGGCTTTACTGCTCCACACATGGCTGAGCTGCTGGGCCAGGGGAGCTTGGTGCCTTGGCAGGTTATTTGTTTGCAATGGGACAGACAGGGAACTGAGTACTGTGCTCTCACCCTGGTGGGCAGCTCAGCACTGCCAGACACTGGATGACCCCCCCACAGTGGGATGGGAGAGAGGACTGAAGGTAAAAGTGTGATAACTTGAGGGCTGAGCTAAAGAAAGTGCAATAGGCAAAGCGAAAGCTATGCATGCAAGCAAAGCAAAATAAGAAATTCATTCCCAGTGCTGGCAGGTGTTCAGCCGTCCCCAGGAGAGCCAGGCTCCATCACGACTAGCAGTGGCTTGAAAAAACAAAGGTTCTAACAGTAAACATCACCCTTTTCCTTCTTCTTCCCCCTGCTTCCTATGCTGAGCATGAGGCTGTATGGTCTGGGATATCTCGTGTCAGCTGGGATCAGCTGTCCCCTCCCATTTTGCTGTGCATCCCCAACCTGCTCATTGGTGGGGTGGGATGAGAAACAGAAAATGCCTGGATACTGCACCAATGCTGCTCAGCAGAAACTAAAACAGCCCTGTGTGATCAACTCTGCTTCCAGCACAAATCCAAAGCACAGCCCCATATCAGCTACTGTGAAGAAAATTAACTCTACCCCAGCCAAAACCAGCACAGTGGGGAATATCAAGAAGTAAATGACACCCCTCCTCCTCTTCTATCTGTTTATATTTCTTATTGATGGGAAAACAAGCATGAAGGCCTGTGCAGAGCAGTTATGCATCAAGGTGTGTAGGTGCAAGGTGGTTGCAGTCTCTCAGTTCAGCTGGAGCCCTGGATATTCACCTGTGCTGCCCGATGGTCTAGGAGGAGTAGAAAGGTGATGGTTATGTCGACTTCAACCTTCCTTTTGTTGTTTTCTTTGCCCAGCTCAGTTTGCTTTTTTTCCCCATGAAGCTGTACTATCCATTTTTGTTTCTAGCTTATGGTGACTAGAACTGAGTGTAACGATCTTCTGCTGTCCCTGGAATGAATGTGGAAGCTGGAATGCTGGTTTGAGCTCAGTTTTCTTTGTGTAGCTGTTTTCAGTTCTCCAATGTGCTTTTATTTGATCAACGAGTGCCAGCTGCAGAGTGCACACGTGATGACCCTGCTCAGGTGACCGTGGCTGCCTGGTGCTTTTACCTTGGGTTCACTCTCAGCTCAGACTAGATTTTCAGTGGAGACTGGGGAAGCTCTGCAGATCCTATTAGCAGCCTCTTGAGCTTGGTGAGACCTGTGCGTGCAGAGCAGCCTCTGAGAAAGCAACTCAGGTAGGTTCAGATATGCCAAAGGCATGAGAGGAAGGCTAAGATGGCAGAGACTGGGTCCTGTGTAAAAATATTGCCTTTTGTGCCTAAAAGCAACTCTTGCAGGGATGCTGTGAGTCATGGCCAGATCGCTTGAACGTGCTCAGGTTGTCACTAGAGGGAGCAGCATGGGATTTTTCCTGAATCTTGAAAACAAGACAGGATGCAGAGACCCAGCTGGTGGAGTGGTTTGGCAGGAGGGATGTGGGAGAGATGCTGCAGTGTCTTTGGCTTGGTAAACATGTGTTTCTCTGCTGCAAGGGGATCTCTTGTCCCGCTCAGCCAGCAAGGTCTGGGGGGAGAGGCATGAGCGAAGCACCTCAAAAAGGTGGGGTTGCTAAGCGGGAATTACTTGTGGACTTTCCTTTTGGCTCTTGGAAGTGCCAAGTTTTGAAGGTGGACAGTGCCAAGCACAGGCTCTGCGGGGGAGAGGGCTGGAGTGGCAGGGATGTGGGATTTGGTTGACTTTGCTGCTATTGCGAGTTCAGTGGGTTTGCTGTGTCTGTGAGGGGTCTGGTTTGACGCAAGGAGCTGCTGGAGGTCTCCTTCCCAAGCTCTATTCCCCAGATCCTGATACGGCTGCCACTGCTTGGCTGTTCTGAGCAGGGCTAAGCTGTGTCTCCGTGCTGTGCTTTGGTGCCACTCAGAGGTACCCCCCAGGCCTAGGATCTAAATACAAGATGAGGAGCAAGGGATTAAGAGACAATGGAAGGAAACAAAGAGCCCATAATGGTATCCTGCCTTGCCTTGAATTGGACAATTCCCCTATGACTAGTTGGTGGGCAGTAGATTACTCAGTGGGAGGAAAGGGGTCTGGAGTCAGTCCTGTGGACTTCGTTCCCTCATTTGTAAAATGATGTTGCGAACATCTGGCTCACACATGGAGCATGACATTTGGCTCACAGAGGCGTATAAATGCTTTCAGATCCTTGAGTGGCTGTTGCTGAAATGCGAAGGATCATTGTTAATGAAGTCTGCAATAACACTGACGGAGCGTTTGTGTTTGCTGCAATTTGTAACCATGTTCTAACACTTGTTAACGAATCCTATTGTGGGTTGCAATGAGACCAAGGAACACTTGAGGATAAACATGACCAAGTGGTTGTTCCTGGTTTGTGCTACTATTTATCACTGCAGGTGTTGAAACATGTCATGTTGTGCAGCAAGGCTTTAAATGGGTGAGCAGGAAAAGAGGGGAGACTCGGCTACTGCGACTGCCTTTGTGGTTTTTCCAACTGCTCCACTTACAGAGCTCACACAGGCAAATACCACTATTGCCTGATACAAGAAGAGTAGTGGGGAGCTGAATATCCACCTGACATCAGGAAAATCCAGCTGGTGGCTGGAAGTTGGTTTTAGACTGCATGGCTTGGAGTAGCGACATGCTCAGGCACATGGTGGAATTGTTGCAGTTGTCTTGTGCAGGGCCAGGAGTTGGACTTGATGATCCTTGTGAGTCCCTTTCAGCTCAGAATATACTGTGATTCTACACAGCTACTCTCCAGGTGACCTCGGTGAGGACCTGAAGAAGCAGCAATTGTTGAAGGGATAGAACTGAGATTAAGCAAGCAAAGACCTGCATGGTTGAGCAGGGTCTTTATGTCTGAGCTGAGCTCAGACATATAAAGGAGGCACGAGGTGCAAGCAGAGCCAGGGGATCCAGGGGAACTAGAGAGTCGCTGTCACTGCAGGGATAGACAGCAAGAGTTGAATCTGGTGAGGAGTGTGGAGGGTGACAGAAATGATTCTGCAAGTATGTAAACAGCAAAGAGGAGACTCAGGGTCACGTGGGCCTGCTGCTGAACCTGTGCCAGGGACCTGGTGACAACAGACATGGAAAAAGCTGAGGTACTTGGTGCCTTCTGTGCTTTAATCTTTGCTGGTAAAACCAGACTTCAGCAGTCCCAAATCCCTGAGACCAGGGGAAAAGTGTGGAGCAAAGGAGGCCTATCCTCAGGCTAGGGACCACTTTAGCAAACTGGACTTGTAGGTGCTTAAGAGACTGGAACATCTCTCATATAAGGAAAGGCTGAGAAGCTGGGACTGTTCAGCCTGGAGGAGAAGGCTCAGGGGCACCTTGTCTGTGTCTACAAATGGGAAAGAATGAAGAAGAGGGAGTTGGACTCTTCTCAGCAGGGTCCAGTGACAGGACCAGAGGCAATGGACACACAGGACGTTCCATCTGAACAGATGTGAGAGTGATCAAACACTGGCACAGCTTCCCCAGAGGGGATGTGGAGTCTCTGTCTCTGGAGTTATTCAAAACCCGTGGGACTCACACCCCTTCCCTTCCATGTCCATCTGTGGGTACAGATTCTTGTGAAGGCTGTGATGCTGAACACCTTCTAGACCCTTCTCTGCCTCTTCTCTGCCTGTGGGGCTGACTGCCCTGCTGAGGGCTGGCATGGTGTATTCACACTGACTTAGTTGTTCCTTGTTTTTTCTCCTGAATCCTTCAGATTGGTCTGAATGAATCCAGTGCCTGTCCTGGGATACACTGTCAGTTTCTTCTCTGCTGGTATCGTCTGTGTGGTGAAACAACCTGCTTCCTTTTCTGTTATCTGGCTGTAAGAAAAAAGCCTAATTAGGATTGACCCAAACCCCATTCTGTGAATCCTCACTTGATGCATCTTCCATCAGACAGCAAGTCATTTATGGCGACTCTTTGAACACGTCTTTTCTAGATGTTTTTTCATCATATGGCCACTGAAGCTCCCCTTAGCTTAGGGAGTGATAAATGCTGGTTGCCTTCATCTACAGAGTCTTTTACCTGTCCAGGGAAGCTGGGTTGCTTGAAGAGGTTGTGTTTGTTCCTGCACCATTCCTTGCTTGCCTCTAGTGATTTTGGTAATGAAAGCTAATCTAATGGGTCTGCATAGATTTCCCTCTCTTCCACTTCATTTATCTTCTCTGCAACCTTCTAAGGCTACTTAGTTGTCTGTGGAGCCCAAACCCCAGAAACCGGCACAAGTGCCTGAAGATAGCTTGGTCAGGTGCATCTCAGTGGAAACCCTTCATACAGCAGAGCACTCCTTACTCTGCTCTTGCTGTATCTGGAGGTTAAATCTTGTTTTTCTGTAGACGACAATGGCTGTGCTGCACCAGCTGCTGCTGTGTTCCCCCAGTGGTCTTTGTGACCTTCATCGTGTATCCAAGGCAGCTGATCTGAGCTTTCCACCTTGGAGAAATGGATGTGCCATGTCTCTCTCTCTCAACTGATGGACTCAGAACAGTTTTTCACCCTCACTGTTCCTCCTGTCTTGTGGTTTCAGCTTTGTCCTTTTGTGCTTGTGAGGTTGCTTTGAGCCGTTGCCTGTTGTAATCTAACCTGGTGTTGATTCCTCCTTCTGCACTCTACAAAGATCTCATGATTCATCTTTATTGGTCCCTTCCTTTTCCTCTTGCCTTGCCCTGGCAGCCACAGAGCTTGTTCAAAGCTATTTTCTTTGACAAACTAACAGATGTCACTGCTCTTTGTTTCTGTTTTGCAGCCTTCCAAGAGATTCATACCAAAGCTCAGAGTTTATGGTGGTTTGCTTTTTGTAAAATCAGCATTTTAACTTTCCTGATACCCTTCTGAAGGCTCCCCAATCCTTTTGTCTCAATCACCCTCACCCATGTTGCCTTCCATGTCCTCCACACTGAGTAACTCTGAGAGCCTGTCATTCACCTGCACTGTTCCTGTCCCACCAGATCCTCCTCAGTGTGTTCCAGTTTGTCCTTTTGTCCCCAGAGCTGCTTCTCTGCACTGCTGGGACTTCCTGTAGGAATGAGTTTTCTGTTGTCTCTGCAGCTCGTGCCTGTGTCCTCACAAACAGCATCCCCTGTCCTTCTGGAACAGGCTGATACTTTTCTGCATTCAGTTTGAGTTCTCCCAGACAATCTGTTCCCCTTAGTAAATAATAATCCTGATCACTTATAAAACCTTTCTGTTTAAGCTGGCATCTCCAGGACATTTGATGCAAAGTTCCTTGTGCTCCTCCTATGGCAGCTGGGAGTCCTCTATCAGCCTTTTCCTGTTGTCTGGAGATGTTGTGCTTCTGCTACAGTCACTGCTGCAAAGTTTCCAGGCTGTTTTTCAGAAAGAAACTTCTTCAACTCCTTTTTTTTTTTTTAATTATTATTTTTTGTTTCTGTTATCACTTGCATGTGGAATGCCTGAAAGTTCTTCCCTTCCTGGTTTACCCCGTGGTGTTTGGTGGTTGCTCTATAGCTGACACACATCACAGAGCAAAGATGACCTTAAAAGTGTTGCTCCATATTCCAGAAGCAGCCAAACCACAGTCCTTCCACTGTGTTGACCAGAAAACTGCAGGGTAATTAGTCTCTTCATATGTATCTTCCTGCCCAAGAGGGTGTTGACATCTGGCTTGTGGCATTGAAGGCTGCTCAAGGTCCCTCTAACGAGCTGGGGGATTGCCGGACACTTGACATGGAGTTGTCTGGATCATGTAGCACAAGTAACTATGGCCCCTGGCTGGTGTGGGAGGGCTGTGGGAAACCCTTTAGCCAAGAAATCCATACAAAGCCAACTAGAAGGTTTTTTTTTTGCATCGGTGTTCTTGTTTTTCATTCGGTGCAATGGATATCAGGCTGGAATGAGGTGGTGTTCAGCTGTGTGGGATTAGCAAGGACATGAGATACTCTGCTGCTGTCAGTGGATCAGAAAGGCTGCTTTATTGTATGTGGAGTGAGTGGAGATAATCAAAATCCTTCTCTTTTTCCTCTTTGTATCATTTGCTTTGAAAACTTGCTGGGCCAGGCCAGGATACACTGTGAGAGGATATCCAGGCCAGCATCCTAGACAGTGGTGATTATGGGGCATTCAGTAATTTGCATCTTGGATACAGTGGAGACTGAAATATTGGTGGGGACCCTTGTGATACCAGCACCCTGCTATGTGCAGCTCTTGTGTGCCAGCAGCTGGGTTCGCAGTCCAATCTGTCACCAGAGCAAAAGACCCACAGGAGATGGAGCTGTCTGTCCCAAGGATGTCCACTTCCTGCCACTACCTTGCTTTTGCCAGAAGGCTTTCCTTCCCTTGAAGTCATTCACAGGCTTTTTCTGCTTGCTCTGAGTTTCCTCTTACTTCATGATCACTCCATACGTTCTTTCCACTATGCCAAGCAAATTTAAAGTGTGCCCATTAACCTTGCTTGGATAACTCAATCTAGTAGATTTTCTCTTATTCTATTAGATTTCCCCCTCTGCCATTTTCCTTGATTGAAATGTTCTGAACTCTTCTTGCAGTTTTCAGTCCATCACTTGCTTCATCTCTTGTGGCATCCTGTTCTCTGTGAAGGTGTTAAGCGTTAGGAATGCCATCCTTTAGATCCATATGCTATGGGTTGGTGAATCTGACCTTGACCTAACTCCAGCATAAAGAGAATTCCTACCCTTTTATTGCTTGCTCTTCCCCTAAGAGATCCAGTTACTTTCAGTGCCACTTTGGCTGTGTGCATCACCGAGTTCCTGGGACTGAGATCATTTAATGGTGACAATAAATGTGTAAAACAGGGCTGGTATTTCAGTGTAGGTGTAAGCAGTGAACATTAGTTTGGCTCTCAAGGCCATTAGGTAGGAGATGTGGCTTGTGTTCTACCACACAGAGAAGTTTAGAGAAACCACTGCCCAGGGCCAGAGAGAAGGATGGAGCTGCAGAGGAGACTCTGGGATGAAAAGAGACTGCAGGGCTGTTACAGCCAAGTTGGAATAGCGATAGAACAGGCACTTCCCGTTCACAGCTGCTCACTGTGTACTCCAGGGCTGATGCTCTTTGCAGTTTGAGCTAGAGGGGTTAATATGATAACGTGAGCTACCCTAAAAGCACTGTGAGTGATAATACAGTTCTCCCAACACACATAACCATAGACCTGAGATCGGGGCACCTTCCCTTCAGTCAGACCCAGGGATTGCTGGTACCAGCCACAGGTTATAAACCAATTCTGGCAGTTGGCCATAAAACTCCTCCTTCCAGTGAGACACGGAGGCGTCTGGTGTCAGCCTGACACAAACCATTTGACCAGGGAAAGAACCCTCTCCTGGTGGGATTGCAGAGGGGCTGATGCTGTTAGTGAAGGTAGAAGTGTAGAGAGAGGGGCTTATAACCCTGCACTAATAAATATTAAATGCCTGTTATCAGGCCTGGCATTTGCTTTGTGGCTCCAGCTTTTTCTCCTGCTTTGGTGGTTATCCACTGAAGGCAACAGGTTTATCAGCAAGTTCAAGCATGTTTGGACTGCAAGGTCTCTCCTGGTGTCTGGCACATGAAATTATCCTAATCTGCTTTTAATATCCCAGCCTGTACTGTGGGTGCCGTGACACACAATCTCTGCCCTGCACCTCTGGTTTGGGTTACTGGCTGCTCAGTAACTCAGAGGGCTTTAATCCCCTCTCCATCTCTGTAAAAACTGCAGTGTGCTTGTTTCCCCCCATCAATGCAGGACTGTGGCAGGATGCCAGAGCCTGTGGGCTCACGTGGCAGCAGAGGCTGAGGGCTGCTCTGGGGAGCAGGGTGGGCTGTACTTTTAGGGTGCATGGCAGCCCAGCAGTGAGCACGGGCGTTGTTCATCCCCACACTGCCTCAGTGCTGCTGGCAGAGACATGAGGATCTGTGTCTTTCCAACCTGAAAGCTCCTTCCCCAGCAGGGTGGGATGTGGGTCAGCAGGGTGCCCAGGGAGGTAGGGGATCTCCATCATTGGAAAGTCCTGGGTTATGGGTGCAGGAGATACAACAAAGCTACTGCAGTGGTGAGGAATCTGAAATTCAATGTGCAGTTGTTCTAATAATCCTCTCTGGAATGGCCTCTCCTGGTCCCTTAATCACCTCGAGTGTTGTGGACATCCATGGCAGTTTTGCAAGGGGAGAAAATGAAGTATCAACCTCCTTCTGAGCTCTTGGCTCTCAGCAGATGAGCAGCACTCTGCTCAGACAGTTCATTTACCTCTGTGTTCCAGCTTCACTTCCTATATCCAAACCAGGGACTGAGACCAGGGTGGTGGTTGCTGTTGGTCCACCTCGTTTCAGCAGCTTTAAAAAGGTAAACCAGGGGAGAAAAGATAATATTTTTGATAAGGTTTTGTTGGTTTTTGGTGTTTTTTTTTTCCCTGGCTTACTGGTACAGGAAGCCAAAACAAATCAGTTTGGAGAGAGGTGAGGTGACTTATTAAAACCCAAAACAAGTTGCAAAACCCCACCAAAGCCAACAGGTCGCTAAGGCAGCCTCCTGTCTGAACGTGACTGTGCTTGTCTGTGGTAGGGCACCTGGAAAGTATTTTCATAGTTCCCTTCTCATGCTGTCAAGGAAGATGGTATTCTTTTTTCTCTCCATGTCAGGGTGTGAAGCTCTAGGAATGCTTGGGAGAGATCGGCTTCTGAGTGGTTGTTTCCATCTCAGGTCAGAGCTGCTGAATGTGGTCTGTTGAGAGGATCACTGGCTTCTAGGACACCTCACCAGAAGAAAATGCTCCCAGGTAGGGTCAATAGCCCACTGGGAACAAACAGAACCAGTTCAGAAATGGTTCTGTGCTCTGCCAGAAGAGTTCAGTTGGGATAATTGCAGCAGGCCATTAGAGAACAATAGGAGTGGAAAGTACAGATTAAGCCATTGCTGTTTCTGCTCTATATGTGTTATGCAAGGAGGAGAGATAACAGTGTTAGGAGGGACTCTGGCAGAAAACACTTTTCAGACTGGCTGTGGGCAACAGAAGATTTGGACAGAACTTCTCAGAGGTAGAGACTGGTTTGAGCCCAATGAAGGGCTACTTGGGGCTGGTGAGGTGGGTGGGGGCTTCAGCCTTTTCTCCCAAGGCTTTACCATTGCTCTTTATTTCAGGAGGCAAACTTGAGTTGTTTGAAGCATTAGAAAGGTGGTTTATTGGTTGTTTACTAGACATCCCCTCCCTGCCTGATAGAACTGTGTGAAATGTCCCTTTCCATGAGCTTCGCCACCACAAGACGGTCTGGGATCTACACTGTGTGTGTGAAGATGTGAGGAAGGGTTTTGGGTCCTGTGTCTCTCCCTCGGGAAGAACCTTGACAGTGTGGAACAAAGAAGGACGTGGTTGTCTGGAATAGATAATGGCAGGACCAGCTTTAAGCACTTTATAGTCCTCCAGCAAGGAAACTTAGATTTACGTCAAGCTAAAGTATAGCTCAGCCGTTAAATTATATACCAGACACACAGCTAAGGGCCTGAGGAATATGTTCATATGTGTTTTGATTTGAGGGGCAGTGTATTGGTGCTCATGTACGTAGGCTGATGTTCACGTTTCAACCCTAGCAGCTCACCCTCCTGCAAGACACATGCCCCTGCAATTGGTGTGAAATACTTCAGTTGTTCTTAGACCCCATTTCCAGGCCTGTCATTTTTTCCTGGCTTCTCTCCATGTCCCAGATGTAGCAGCTTGGAGCAGAATACATATCTGCTTGATCTGTGTGCTGCCTCCAGGAGAGATTGGGCTCCCGCCTCCTCGTTAGGCCTCCTGCAACATTGACATGCCCAGCCATCATCTTTTTGTAGTGCCTGTCTAGCCTTGTCTGCTGCCCAGGACTTCCTGAGCCCATGGTGGCATCTCCCAGGGCTGTTGCTGGCAATCCATAGTGTTCAAGTTGCCACTTCCCATCAGATTTTCCAGGCAGTCTCAGAGACCTGTGCAGAGGATGAGTCTCGGTTCATTCTCAGAGATGTAGATGGAAAGAAAACCATGTGCATGTCATGCTGAGCTGGGAGATGTCTCAAGGGTCTGTCTGTTGCCTCAGATGCTGTGAGATGTGTCTGCTCATTGGGTACCACATGAGCACACGGTGTGAAAGAGGACAGGGATGAGCAAAACTGCAGGATGTGTCCCTTCAGGCCACTTCAAAGGGCATGGGATTTCCAGAAGCTCACAGGACATTAGAGTGGGGGGAATCCCTACTCCTGAGGGCTGGATAAATGACTTCTGCATTAGCTCAGCTCAGGAGTGTTTTGCTCAGATTAAAATAAGATGTTGCTTCCTGTACAGCCAGACCTTGGCCAGTCTCTTCTTTCAAGGCAAATCAAGACTCAGCTTTGAAGAGGGACTATCTGTTGATCTGGAATCCACTACAGCACAGAGAACCTAGGCTTGGCTGGCCAGGAAGAAGCAGCACAGGGAAAAGCAGCCTCAGCTTTCCAGGGCCAAATTCAATAGGAGAAAGGCCACAAACTCATCCCTGTTAACTCCTGAGTGCACGTGGCCCTGAGATTTTTAGCTGCTTTTAGCTGGCCTATGAGCACAAAAATGATATCATGGTAAAGGAATTGCTAAACCAGAACTGCCACCTCATGTGAAGTTATTTAAGCATATCTTATGATATATTTTTATGTGTTGGTAATTATCATCCATACCCAGATTGCCCTACTTATGCTTTCCTCTTGAGCTGTTACTTGTTCGTGCAGGAGTGTTTTCCCCAGGGTGTGTCATCAAATACACTATAAAAGTAGAAAACACTGAATTGTGTTATATTAGAATCTTTTTTTTTAATAACTGGCTCATATGCAATTAGTGTAAAATCCTTCACAATCAGAAGTTTCCTGATGGAGGAAATCAGGTGGATTTTAACAGCCACACTAGAACAGCCCCAGGTAGAAATTTCACCAGGGCAGATCACACCAAACAGCCCCCTTCTGCACAAACCCATCTAGGATGGGCATGACACAGGTGCCTGGCTCTGAAAAGTGCTCCTCGAGCTGGGTAGAAGATGCAGGTGACGGAAGAGATACTCCCATTGAGACTAAAACCAGAAAGAAGCAGAAGACACCAGGGGGTAGAAGAATGTCTGCTCTGGGGACTGCAGGTCCTGGAGGATAAAGGAGATGCTGTTACATGTCCAGCAGGTCCCATGAAGGCTCTCAGGAGAGAGATGTGGTTTGTGGGGAGGTGCTGTAATTCTGTCGGTTTCTGCTCTGTCAGAGGCAGGTCTGGACTCCCATTCCCCTGGCCACCAGCTTGGCTGTGGGGGTCATGGAGTGTGTGTGGACTCTGCAGGGGCCAGTACTGAGGCAAGACACAGCTGTCAGCTGCCCTGAGGAGAGGTGGAGTGGGCATTCTCATTTTGTTGCAGTTCTGGACTGGCAGGGTTGCACTCCCACCCTGTCATCCCAACTGTGAGCCCAATCCCACGTATCAGTGGCATTCTTTGTTCCCAGCCCCAGGTCTGTCTCGTGGGAGAGAGACTTTTCACACGGGCATGGAGTGACAGGACAAGAGGGAATGGCTTCACACTGACAGAGGGGAGGGTTTGATGGGATATTGGGAAAAAATTGTTCTCTGTGAGGGTGGTGAGGCCCTGGCGCAGGTTGCCCAGAGAAACTGTGACTGCCCCATCCCTGGAAGTGTCCAAGACCAGGTTGGATGGGGCTTGGAGCAACCTGGGCTAGTGGAAGGTGTCCCTGTCTCTAGAGGGGTTTGGAACTTGATGGTCTTTAAGGTTCCTTCCAACCCAAACCCTTCTATGACTCCATGATCTCCCAGATGGCTGCGTGGGGCTGCAATGGTTACACCAACAGCTGGGAGACTGAAAAATTGTTCCACAGGGTTGGGCACAACAAGTTCCTCCTTCGGTGGCTCTGTTGACTTTGATGTGTTGTGTAGGTGGTGGGTGTGGGAAGAAAGTCACTTAGAAATTTGCCCTAGAAGAGACTGTCAGTGAGCATTGGGGCCAGTGGGCCCTGGCTTGCTTCAGGAAGATCTGATCTGGGACAAGCAGTTTCAAGAAAGTTTTCCCCTCAGGTAGAGAGTTGCTGTTACAAGCTTTACTGGGCAGCAGTGTCACAGGTAACAGCTGCAGCAGCTTCCACCTCCCTGCTCTCTCTTGGTCCTCTCTGGGATGCTCCCAGGCTTCTGTGTGCTCTCTCTTGCTCTTCCTCAATCTGCTCTCTCCTGACCTGAGCTTGTTCCTCTCTCTCTAATCCTTTTCATGGGAATTAGGCAGCTGCTTTTTGGAGTAAAATCATCACCTGAAAGGCCTGTGGGCATTTCTGCAGAGAGTTTGCATCCTTTGGAGCTCTGTGAAGGCAGCATTCCTTTCTCTTCTGGAACATCCTGGTGCATCCTCTAGACAGCCACAATTTCTCCAGTGAGTAGCAGGGTTGGAGGCTCCATGGGCATATGAGACCCTTTGGGCCTGGCTCTCCAGCTCCATGGCTTCTTGTATTGCTGACTTTCTGACTGCCAAAATCACTGCCCATCTGCTGAAAAGGAGTTGAAATCAGACAGAAGAGTCAGAGGTTTCTGGGAAAAGAAATGCAGACTCATGCAGAGCCCAAGCAGTGTAATTAGACTGGTTTCTTAGGTGAAAGGGATTAAATGTTCTTTTCTGGTTTGTAGAAATGCAAAGATCTTCCTTGCTTGACTGTGGGTGCAACCACCAAAGCTGCTGTTCACCAGCATGGGGCAGTTGTGCCAGGCTTGAATGGAACTGAAGGAAGGGGTGGGAGGGATTGGAAAAGACCTACATAAGTGCCCTGACAAAGGCACTGCTCTGTTGTTGGTCTGCATGGTGTAAGCATGCCAACTTGGCTACCATGGGCAGTGCCTCATGGATCCTGGCCCACGTGGGGCTGCACGTGTTGGTTTTGTTTCCACACTCGTTGAGTTTTGCAGCTTCCACAACCTGTGATTTGGGAGCTTCACATCCAATTGTCTGTGGCAACAAACCTGAGTAAGGGTTTAATTTCCTGGCTGCTTCCCTTCAAGGATGTACTTTGGGTAGAGTTTGGCCCCAGAAAGTGTTGGTGGATCCTTGCTGACCCTGCTGGTAACTGGAGTCACATCAACCCTTTCCTACTGCAGGGGTGACACATTGAAACCCTATTAGTGCAGGGTCAGGTTAGATCTCAGGAAAAGGTTCTTCCCTCACAGGGTGTTTGGGCACTGACCAGGCTCCCCAGGCCAGTGGGCACAGCCCCAAGGCTGCCAGAGCTCCAGGAGTGTTTGGACAACATTGTCAGGGACAGGGTGGGATTGTTGGGGTGTCCTGTGCAGGACCAGGGGTTGGACTGGGTGATTCTTGTGGGTGCCTTCCAACTCATCACATTCTGTGATTCCGTAATTCCAGGGCTCTGTGGTAGAGTCACGTGGGACCTTGCTCCACCCACTGACACCAGTGTCCTGTGGGTTCTGCAGGTGAGGGACATCTCGATAAGCTCCGTCTGCATTAGTGAATTCCATGGACTGGATGCAGGGTGCGAGCTCAGTTGGGGATGAGAATGGATGTGGATGTGTCACATCCGGGGTAAGCCCATCACTAACAGCAGACCCCTGGTTTGACATACACCCTTTGCCTTCAGACCCTCCAGTAAATGCCCTGCCTCTGGATGAGCTGGAAAACCTCCTCTGACTGTTTTTTTCTTAGTCCTCTTCTGGTGTTAATTACCATACTAATGAGCCTGTGCAAACTCCCGGAAAGGGGAGGGGTATGTTCACTGCTGGTTGTCCTGTAATGGCTTTCTGCTGGAAAGGGGTGTTGGATCCATGTTGGGAGCTCTCACCCATGGGAGGTACCGAGGGAAGAAAACAACACTCTTAGGCTTCCAACACCAGCCTAGGAGGTAAAAGGTGGCAGAAGGCACTTGCCCAGGTTTCTGAGCAGGTGGGAAGATTGGAGTGGTCCTAGCCCACGTGGGCTGGTGACACGCCAGCTCCCCACCCCACAGCACAGGAGCCATGTGGGGAGCGTGTGAAGAGCTGCAGAGGGTGCTGGGACCACAGGCTGGTTCTCTGAGTTTGACTGGCTTGTCAGACATCCCTGTGAGTGACCTCTGTGGGCCCTTAGGAGAGGAAGGCACAAGTGGGAAAAGACAGGGAAGGTGCCAGAATAGATTCTGGAGTAAATTGGCTGGCACTAAGGGAAGCTCAGGCTGTGGAGAAAGGGATGTGACTGCACTTTTCTCTGGTTTCTGCACAGTAAATGGAGTGAACTGAAGGGGGCAAGCTTAGAGCTTGACTGCACAATGTGAAGAGAAATCTAAGTCCTGGGTGTAAAAAAAGCCTAGGAAAGAGCCTTCTAAGATGAGGGGAAGAAAATCGCCTCTGTGAGTTGGCCTGTGGATAGGCGCCGAAGTTTTCAGGAGATTTATAACTCATTTCCCATTTGATAATTCCTTTTTTTTTTCTTTTTTTTTTCAAATTTAAATTTTAGATTGTCCACATTTGGGTATCCAGGCCTTAGATACTCTTTTTCCTTAGTTCTTGCAAGCACCAATGACTGTGCTAATTCTCATCAAATCTCCCTTTTATACCACCACTGAAAACTCTGTTTCCCAAATCTCTCCCTGGAGATTCCCTGTTGTGCTCTGTCCTAGTGACCAGGAATCTGTCCTCTGACTTCTGTTCATACCTGGATACTGCCAGCACTCCAAGAAGTCTAACTGTGTAACTATGGCTCTCCTCAGAGCAGATCCACAGCTTGAGGCTCCAGGACCTCAGCAGAGATGCTGAGGGTGGATTTTTATCTCTCAAAAGAGCCCACTAAAAAAAAGTGAAAAACTATAAACAAGTATTTAATGCTCATGAGCAGACCTGTAAAACAAGGCAATGTCTAAGCTAAAGGATATGTTCTCCCCTTGATAGAGCTGAATTTTGTACCATCAACCTCTAAGAGTCTGGTACAAGATTCCTAAACCTCTACAAGAGCATCTTAATGGGTAAGTACAGCTGCTCATCCTCTGCACACAATTGCACTGAGATACTTTCATTGGATGATTGGGAAAATCCAGTCCTAAGCCATTTGAGGGTTAGGAAGGGGTCCTGCTTCTGTGCTCCGTGAGCAGGTAACTGGAATAAAAGCAGAGGGACAAAATCTGACAGAGGAAAGAGAGGTCCCAGCATGTGGGTGACCAATGAATGTGTCACAGTGCTAAGGATGGATGGTTGTGTCTTACATCCCTGCACACCTGGAACACGCTTGGATACAAAATGTATCTTGGCAACTTACTTTTTTTAGCTACGGTGTGCAAACGTGAGGCTGCTCCTGCCTTTCACTCCTTGTATGTTAGTGTGACTTTGAAGTGACAGATCTCTCCAAGATATGAAAGTGTCAGCATGCCATGAGCAGCAGCCCAGAGTTCAGATGAAGCTGGGGGTGGTGATTTTTCTCGGCATGTATTTGTCTGACAGCAGAGAAAGCTCACCCCGCTCAACACATGCTTTTGACACAAGAGGTTGAGTGTGATACTTTGGGAAATCCCCTCCTTAGGCAGACCTCTCCAATGCAGGTAATTGTCTCTGGTCCTTTGTTTTCAAATCTCCTGTGCCAAAGGTTTTCTGCCTTCCAGTGTCTCCTAAGAGTGCTGCTTGCAGTTATGAACCATCAGCTTTGCTATTGCAAGATTACAAATTCTGTGCTTGGGGGGTGCTGGCAAATGAAGGTAAAGAGGTTTTTAGCCTCCTTGCTCTGGCTGGAGGAGGGGAAAGAGCCAGACCTCTCCCAGGTGTGGCTTTTAGGAGGCTTCACCGCCCAGGGCAGGAGCTGATGCTCACCCAGAGCTGTGTTGCAGTGGTGACTTCCGTGGGAGTACAAGGCACGCGTGCCGCGCTCCGCTGGCAAGGCAGGCTGGACGGGACATGTGCTTCCAGGCACAAGCTCCTGCTTGCTTCGAGGCACGGGAATGTTGCTCCCTGTGTGGAAATGGCCCGTCTTTGATTTCCCAGCCCTCCCCCTGCCTGTGTCACGCCGGCTGCCAGCTCCTACCGGCTGGGCTGCTGCGCGGAGTCCGCTGGAGGCGCAGCCCGGGCAGCTTGGTACCGCGGCAGCGGGGTTGGCACTCGCTGTGCCAAGTGCTTTTGTCTCCACGGCTTGGGGAGGCGGTGTAATTTGTGCTCTCGGTCACTGACAGATCTCGGCTGACAGCTCCCTCCTCCTCTTCGTAAAAATTACTTGCAGAGCAGAGCAGCTAGTTGGGACACGACAAAGTTTTGAAAGAGAGAATTTCGTTTGCCATACGGTTTCATGAGAAAGGTCACGGTCCCACCCGCGGTGCCACTCTGGGTGAACTAAATACGCACAGCTGTGCTCGATGCACACAGAGGGAGCCTGGAAGGGGGTGCAGGGCAGGGGACTCAGGGCAGGGATGGGGTCGGGCTGGCACCAGGGGCTGGGGAGGGCGACCAGGCTGGTGCAGCTGCATGACAGGGTGAGCCTTGCATGGCAGTTCTGGGCAGGACTATGGCAGCACATCAGCCCTGTACCCCCTGTGCACCTCTGAAAAGACTCTGGACTAAATGGCACTAGATCTGCGTGGTGAGCTGGCTGTGTGCAGTGAAGACTTCACCAGTATGAGATCTGAGTATCAACAAAGAACCCTGATGCTTCTCTCACCTGGCATCAGCACCTCCATAAAAGCATACCTGTCTGAATGTTTGTAACCAAAGAGGGAAGATGGTCCCTGATGGCATTTGGCCTCTGTACCTGGCTCATTTTCTAACTCTGTACCTGAACAGATGTCTGTCAGTGCAAATCACAAAGTGCCCTCAACTTGCACTTGCAAACAATTCTACTTATGGGGCTACTTGTGGTGCCCCCCTGTGACTCACAGTGAGCAGACGCTTGTCTTTCATGGCTGAACTGGTGCCCAGAGATCGATTTGACATCAATAGTTGTTACTCAGAATGACTCAGTCTGGCATGGAGTGAGTGATGGCCTCAGCCCAGGGCTCAGCGGCTGGGGGAGGATTCCCCTTCACCAGCAGAGGTGATCCCAGCAGCAGGTATCCAAGACATCTTCCTGGATGCAACAAGGCCATCCACCCAAGTGAACAGCAAAGCTTTGAACCGAGGTGGTAGCCATTGCTCCAGAGATCCTGCCTGAGCAGGGAGGTTGGACCAGATGACCCACTGTGGTCCCTTCCAACCTTCCCCATTCTGTGATTCTGTGATGGTGGTGAAGTCTGTTACCTTTCGGTTTGGGAAAGACCTGCTTGCTTTGCTACCCTGCTCAGGGGAGGAGGGGTTTTTGTAGCAAGCCTCTGCCTCCATTGTGAACCTCCAGTGGTCACAATGTTCTGTGCCTGTTTTGAACTCACTGCTTTTTGTGGTGGTGGCACCAAGTACAACCACATTAACTCCAAAATAGTTGTAACGTGCCTGTCTGCCAAGCCCCATCCTCTGCAAGTCTCTGGGATGGTGTGGTTCTGGGCCTGTGGTGTCTTTGTGTTCACTGTACTCAGAAACATTTAGATTCTGTTTGGCTGGACTCTGCTCGAAAATTTAGTTCAAACGGTGAGTCTTGGATGCTCCTCTGCTCACTGCTGCTCACTCCCTCTTACTTCCAGTTGCTTTAGTTGCCTTAAAAGGCAGCAGAAAACTCTCCGTGCTTTCCCAATGGCACATTTTCCAGCTAAGGTGTGCCCAGAGGGCTATTAGCCTTCTGTGACTGAAAGCAAAGGGATCTGCTCCAATAGGAAGCAGATGTTCTGGGAAATCCCATTGATTCAAGAGAGGCTGATGTGAGACCCAGTCCCTGGTGTGTGTGTGTGCATGTGTGTGGGTGTGTACATGTGCCCTTTGCATGGTTTGCCCTGTTGTTGAGGAGCAGATAAGATGATGAGATGAGCATGAAGGCTTCATCACATTGAGCATCAGTCATGTTCCACAGCGGGATACTTGAGTGCTGTGGTGAGAAATCTACGTCTCGTGTGCCTTGATGATCCCCAGTCAAGTGGATGCATCTGTGTCTTGGTGGCTGATCCCAGCTGAGGTTACCCAAGGTGATCCTGCCTTTTGGTGCATGCAGCAGCTCAGCTGCCCGTCTGGGGGAATTCTTGTAAGGAGGTGAAATGGGAGCAAAGTGTAGCTTGGCTCCTTCAGCAAGACTGGAGCAAAGGGATCTCAGTGCTCGGAGTGTTGGTGAGTGCAGAGGGGATGTGGGTGAATCAGAGAGCTCTGCCCCGGATGTCAGGATTAGAAGTGACTTTTATGCAAAGGAGAGGATGACTCAGGTATATTTGAATGATCAGTTAAAAATTGTTTTTTCTTCCTCATCGGGCACTGTAGTTAAAACATAGCGGGACTTTAATGCTGTCACCCATTTGGGAGCTATGCAAGCATGCAACCCATACTACTTTTTTTTGTCCTTCTCACTGGAAAAAGCTCTCAGTTTATGTGTTCTTAGGAGCCAAGTAAAAACTCAAATGAATTTAGGTCTGAGACCAACATAGCTTCCTCCAGGGGGAAAAGGCTTTGTTTAGGCTTCTTAGCCAGGCAGACATCTCCCAGCATGGAGAGACTGCCCAGAAACTCTTCTGGGCATCCTGTACTTGTGAATCTTCACTTGTCATTGTTAGGCCTGGACAAATGAGATCAAAACCTGTGCAACTAACTCCATGCATCCCCATTTCTCACTGAAACTCAGCTGTTGAGTAAAGCAAAGAGCCTTAGAAGAGGTGTCTGCTTTGGATGGTGGAAAAAAAATAAAACCATAGAATCATGGAGTCATAAAATCACAGACTGGTTTGGGTTGGAAGGGACCTTAAAGATCATCTTATTGCAATCATGAGCAGGGATACCTTCCACTATTCCGGGTTGCTCCAAGACCCGTCCAACCTGGCCTTGAGAACTTCCAGGGATGGAGCGGCTGCAGCTTCTCTGGGCAACCTGTGCCAGGGCCTGCCCACCCTCCCCGGGAAGAATTTTTTCCTAAAATCTAATCTAGATGTCTTTGTTCAGCCAGCTGTGCTGAAGGATCCAGCTGAGCTCTGCAGGGCTGTGCCAGGAGGAGCTGGAGGAGTGATGCCCGTGGAAAGGAGCAGGGCTTGGCACTGGGAGCTGCCCATTCTACTGGGCACCCCTTCCAGCATGAACCTGGCTAAAGAGGCAACAGCCTGTTGGCCACTGCCAGCCAAGCAGGAGCAGGATGGGAGGTGGCTGTGCAGAGCTGTGGACATTGTCACTCAGGTGTAGCGTTACAAGAATTGTGTGGGCATCCTCACATCCCGCTGGGCATGTTTAGGCAGATGGAAAATTCAACCAAGGACAAATGAAATTCCATAAGAACATATAAATCTCAGCACTATCCTCATAAAATGAGCTCAGCAGCACCAGTCAGAAATGCCCCAAACCTGGCTGTGGCACAGCTGGTTATGTTTGGGGTTTGTGTTAGGAGCCTTGCGGAAGACATTGTGTTGGAGGAGTCAGTGATCTTGAACATGCCATGTATGCTCTGCTGGGCCTTGCACTTAGGGCTTGGGAAACCTGTATGTTATTAACATAATCTGTAACTTATCATTCCTTTGGACAGGAAAACTGTATGTGGATCAAGGGGTGAATCCAGTGATCCTGATCGGGAGCCACTGTGCGTGGAGGAGTCAGTGATCCACGTCAGAGTGACCCTGAGCACTGTGGGCTCACACGGGGCTCTGGGGGGTCTTGGGCTGGGCTGGGCTCTGCACAGACCCCATGGCTGCAGGACAGACCCAGCCAGCTCACGGTAATGGAGGAGCCCGTGGGCAGCTCCCACTGGGAACCTGTGATCACACCTCCAGCGTGGCCTTCGCTGAGCAGAGAGAAGTTCTCACATGAACATCCCTTCTGCTTGATGGTGAATAGTTTCCTTATAAGAAAATAGTAGCTCAGATGACCAAAACATAGACTCTCTCCGGGGGGGCAAGATCTTGTAGGGACATTCACCTACGCTCTGTCCTCTGCTGCAGGAATTCAGGGCTCTCAGCATCTGAAGGGATGTCAGATTTACTCACTATCGATATTTAACTTTAATTCTATCTTATTAAAGCAACTGTTTAATTAAGGGGTTTGCCATTGGGCTTTTCTCATTGAGCTCAACACAACGCCCTGCTTCAATTCTCTGTCTCTCACCTCAGCTGGTGCAGAACAGGTTTTATAAACCTCAAACAGGAATCCTATTTCTCTATTTTTCCATGTGATTTTATATCAAGCCCAGAGGGTCAGCAGGCACAGAGAACTTGGGGGTGGCTCAGCCCAGGCTCTGCAAAGTATGTGATAAGAGCCCTGGCTTTTCAGGGGATTTGGCCCTGCAAATAGTGGAAAGGAAAATGAGGTGAGTTTGAGTGAATCTGGGCATGGCATTGCACTGCATGGGGTGAATGTCATCTGGCTGGAGGAGGCACCAGGGAGCCTGTTAGGACCTGGTCTTGGGCCTCTTGCTGTGGTATCCAGCATTTATTTCCATTGCCACTTCAGCTGTGCCCTCCTTCGGTAGACTGGGCTGGGCTGGGCTGGGATTTCCCTCTCAGTCGTTGGAACAGCGAGAGCTCGAGGTGAGGGTTCTGGGAGAGATCCAGTCACCAAACGGTCTCCAGCTGCTCCTTGCTCTGTGTCACTCATACACTCTCTCCCCTCTGTGTGCCTAGGGAAATAAGGCCACAAATGACTCAGGCCCAGAGAAGACATTTAAAGAAATCCCCAGGCATGTGACAGCCATACATCCAACTCATGGCGTGAATAAGAGTGCTCCAAACAGGCATCCTGTAGAGAAATCAGCCTATAGGACCACTCCAGTCAACCTTGCCAACTCAGCTCATACTTAGCTGGAGAACCACGAACTTTTCCTTCTTGAAAAAGGCCTTGGTCATGCCCCTGCTGCCTGGGTAATGTGCTTTTGGCAGTGCAGAGCTGAGGCTGAAAACATCCTGGGGCTGCTGGTGTGAGCATCCATCCAGTGCTGCTGTTGCTCGTTAATTTGAGTTTGACTGGCTGGCTGCTCTCAGAGTGACTCTCCTGTTTGTTAGTGATTCCATCTCTGTGGTGGTTGGGCTTATGTTTGGTGTTTGTAGGCTGCCCTACAGGGAGAAGCTGCTGGCAGCTCTGTAAGTCAAGCTTGATTTGATTTGCACAAATTCTGTGTTGGATCTGTAGCTGATGGGAACTGAAAATGGACTGTGCTTCCCTCATTCCCTCTCAGCCAGACTTTCCAACTCCTCCTGCTCTTGGACACCCTCTACCTTCACTGTGCGCTCTGAGTCTGCGATGTGGATGCTTGGCTCCCAGCAGGTCTAGGGAACACTTGTACTGTCAGGCCATCATGACCTGCTTCCATTCCTCCACTCCAGCACATAGAATCCCAGGATGGTCTGGATTGAAAGGGAACTAGAGCTCATCTTCTTCTAACCCCTGCCACAGGCAGAGACACCTTCCACTATCCCAGGTTGCTCCAAGCCCCATCCAACCTGGCCTTGGACACTTCCAGGGATGTGGCAGCCACAGCTTTTCTGGGAAACCTGTGCCAGGGCCTCACCACCCTCACAGTCAGTAATTTCTTCCTAATATCCAATCTAAAAGTCCTTCTTTTACCTGCCTTGTCTGTTTGTTGTCTAAGCACATTGGATCTCCACAACCCCACCTGAAACCAGAGCTGTCCTTGGAGCTGTGAGATGTTCTCAGGATAAACCAGTCCCCAGCACAGCTCTCCCCAGAAACTGTTGCTGTTTCTCCAAGCTCTTTCCAGCAGCTGTATCTCCAATCCCAGCAATCAGCCGACAGAAATCTTTCTTAAGGGCAGGTTTCTGAGTTGTCTTGTGCTGTAGTAAAATGGAAGTCAAGGAGAGATACTCTGGTACCTACACAGGTGATCAACCGCAATGCCAACAGAGACCTAGGGCAAATAAAAGGGTTTTTTGACTGTTGTGCTCCCAGTGGATGCAACCCTGAAAATCTGACCCCCTGTGCTATTGCCTCTTCCAGAATACATTATTAAAATTACCCCTGGCAATTGGTTTACCCACTGTCATAACACAGGGTCTGATGAGGGGGAGCTTTGCAATGGCTTGTAGGATCTGAGATGTATTAGAAGGCCTTACTGTTTTTGGGTAATGAAATGACCTTGACAGCAAGGTGCTCCATAGGAGGCAAAATCCTTAAAACATAGGAGCATTGTAGTCTCAGGGTTTTCCCAGGGTTTTCAGAAAGCTGAAAACCCTGCAGGATGAAGGAAGGGACTGTCAAATTCCCAGTGGCACTCAAAAAAATGAGCCATTCAAACATTTCTTCTGCCCTTTGCCTGTCAGTGCCAAGTGCTCCAGGGGCTCTGCAACCCTGGGCTTCATGGAGGGTGGTGAAAGGGTGGCAGAAAGTCTCTCCCTTTTCAGTTGGGCCTTAACTAATAAATTCAAGCATGTTTCCCACCCTTTGCCCGAGTAAATTCATGCTCAGAGAACAAGTGCACAAGTGCATAGCCTCTAGGAAGATGCTTTGGAAGACACTGCTCCTGTTCAGGGTTGGCCTGCATTGGGGAGCAGTTAGACATGCTCTTTACTGGTCCTTGTTTCATAACCTTTCCTGACTAGTTCTTCTGTCTGGTTGGTTTTGCATCCTGCAGCTGGTGTTGCAGCAAAGGGTTGTGGTGTGACTGGTAAGTATCACTTTTTCTCATGGTTTTTCCCTGCTCCTGGGGCTGATGAGTTTGTGGAAAGATGGAGCTTAGATCCTCATCCCTGGTGAATCTCAGCAATTCCCAAAGAGCTGCTTGAAAGGTGAAACCAAGTTGCAAGGATTTTCCTGGCAGAAACCTGGGTAGGGTTCGTTCTCGACCTTGGCCAAAGCTCATCTTTGCCTTTGTAGGCTCAAAGCAGGAACTCAGCTTTCCAAAAGTGTTTATAAAGTACAAAATGAGCCCCACTGGGCTTTGCCTTGCACCAACCTCCCAGAATTGCCCCTGCTTTCTCATGAGAATCAATGGAGATGACTCAATGATGCTGTCAGTAGTGGTTCCAGCAGGACAATCTGGCTTAGCATCATCTGTGAAGAGATAAAGATGTAAGTTTCTGAATGCTTTTGCTAAAAGACAAATAAATCAACTTCTTGAAGCCAGCATATGCACTTGCTGCTCTTGCTTTCATAATGCTCTGTGCTTCTTTCTGTCCTCTGTTCGCTGACAGCAAGAGTCTAACTCAGCCTTTCAGCTTGGAAAACTGTCTAGTTCTCTTTCCCAGTGACTAAACACAGAATGTTCGTTGTCAATGTTTTAAAATATTTATCTGCATAAGTTGAAGTGGCCTGGCTGCTGAAGGCTGGAAGTGCTGGTTACAGCTACTGCAGCTCAACACCTCTGGAAACTGGGTTGTGTTGATACATGTTAAAGTGAAATTGGCTTTAGATTCTTGGTCGGATGGAGACCAAGATGCTTGACCGCTGCAAAGTTGTTTGGGAAGGTCTGGTAGGTGAGTGCAGGCACCATGTCCCTCCTCTGTCTGTGACACTGCTGTGCACTGCAGCACTGGGGAAAGCAGACAATGTTTACCTGTGTTTATATCTGCAGAACCCATACAATTTTACGCAAGAATAAAATAAATATAGTCTGTTTGAAGAACTCAGAATGTCTGTTATTCTGGGAATTTGGGGGGTGGTGGGCAGTGAAAAGTGCTGTGGTCAGTTTAAGTGGCTGGAGCTGTGTCTGGTCTATTTGTTGTCGCATTGAATCACCCTGTGCATATCTGGACACGTTTTGGGATTGTTTGTTTACCTGAGTGAATTCCTGTAATTTGATTGTACTTTCTGATAGGGGCAGATTTGTAGATCTTCATCCTATCAGATCCCTTCAAGTGTTTTAGTGCTGCTTTAGGGCTGCTCATCTTAGCCTTATCTCAGCCTCTGCCTGGATGAAAGCCTTGAGAAAGCAGCTGATCAATTCATAATTTGAGATCTATTTGTCATTGCTTCCCTTTGTTTTTTGTGAAGGGGAATTTCCAATACATTTTCCCCATTAAAGCAGATGAGGGAGATATTCACCTGCAATGATCAAAACCTTCCCCATATAGTGAAGCCACAAGGAAAGCCAAATTGGCTGGGAGAAAATATGAAGTAGCAAGAGTCAGGAGACAATGAGGGATTTTCACAATACTGGTTCATATGGCATTTTCTCTCATCCAGGTTTTCTGGCTGGGACTCTGTGGAGAACCACATAGTTCCTTGGGAATGGATCTGGGTTTGTTGACATTACTGATTCTGCAGAGGTTTCTAAGATTACATACAACAACAAAGGAAGTGAAAAATGACTAGTGGGTTATGGGTTGTCTTTCCTCTGCTTCAAGGGAAATCCAGCTTCCATAAGTTGGTGGGGCTGGAGCAGATCTCTTCCCAGAGCAGAGCTGTAGGATGGTGCATTTCTTTGGAAAGCCCAGCTCCAACACATGATGTAGCCAAGGATGTAATTTGGACAAACACCTCTGCTTCTCGTCACGGCACTGGCAGAAGAGCTCGGGATGATGACAAAACATCCCTCACCCATCTGCCGAGGGACCTCTGCCAACGCATCATCTGCAGTGGATCTCAGCCTGTGGAAAGAACAGCTGCTTAGCAAGGAGTAGAAGGATGAACTGTGTGGAAAGGACAGATGAGATGACACCTTCTCACACCCGGTGCAGCAGCACTGTGGGCACGTCTGTGGGTACAGAGGCAAGGATGAAGTGTGGGCAGAGAGGCAGAGAAAGGTCGTGGCTCTGGTTTTGTTCTGAGCTCACTGCAGGGGAAGGGAACCAGCAGTGCTTGGATAGGGGAGTGAGTCTGTTCTCCATAGAACCATCTGTGGAGCCCAGCAGTGCCAGGAGGCCAGAGACAAGTGGTTTACACAGCGCATAGATCTGTTGAGTTCCTGTCGTATGGGTAGCTCTGAGGAGCAATCAGAAGACAGTACTCAGTCATCAGCACTGGTGTTTGGTCTCTGTGGGTTCCCCCTTTGCTGATCATGGTGCCTCAAGAGGTGGATGTGACATCTGGGCAAACACATCATTTCATGCTGCTAGAAGTCTTTATGCTGCCACGAGTGACTTTCCAGCCCAAACTCTTCTCCTTGTGCTTCTGCTGATGCAGTAGCATGGAAATTATAGCTATTTTCAGGGTTACAGGGATGAAGCCAGTGCCCAGGGCTGCACATGGAGTACCTGTGCATCCCAGCATTCCTTGCTTCCCAAGGCAGTGCAGTCATCCCCTGTCACAGCTGCAAACAAGGGCAGAGAAGGGCCAACTGTATCCACAGGGGAGTGGGGCAAGAATTAGGACTATTTCAATCAAAAGACCAGATCAGAAGGAAGTGCTTTAATTGACAGCCCTACTGATAAGAGATGTGAGCCCAGGCTTTCAGGTCAGGCATGTGTGCATTGGGAATTCTGGTATATGTAAGAGTAAAAGAGCTCTAAACCCACAAGATCAGAGCCATTGCAGAGATGCCAACAAAGATCCAGGCCTTGTCTTGGTGTAAACTTGAGCAAATGCTAATTGGGTTAGGGAGTAAATTTGATTTAGATGCTGGGAGAACAGGATGGAAAGAGGCCCACTTGTCTCAGGAATGAGAGTTTTATGAAGAAAGTTTTATGACAGCACCAGCTTTTTACTTTGTTGCCCTCCCACACATTTGAGGATTGGGTGTCCTGCAGAGCTTGGTGCAGCAGTGGGGTGGGAGGGTGCTGGGCTGGGAGGGCACTGGGGCATAGGAAATGCCCATTTTGCCATGGGGATGGGACTGTTTACAAGCTGCCGGTGTTGGTGGATTGTTTCTTTAGGTCATGGCGTGCCAAGTATTGTTTAGTTTAATAGCCCTGTTAATAGGATTATATTTGCCTGGACTATTACGTGAAGGAAAATGATTCCTACTTTGAAAGGAAAAGACACTTCAGTAGCGATGTTGCAAGACACACATCTGTCGTCAAATGCTGCTGCTAAGCTCAGATGTCTCTGGGCCAGTGCCAGGGTTCCTTCTCATGCTTTACCACTTGGGCCAGGGTGGAACACACACGCTCAGCACACGGACATGCTGGGCCAGCCGGTCGATATCTCCGCACGCAGAGCGGGTGCGAGGAGTGCTGGAGGTCTGTGCTCCCTCTGCAGATGTCCTGGGGCAGGGGACATCAAACTGGCGCAACTGGTACCACAGCTGGGGTCCATCCAAACAGCGTTGGTTGCCCAGGTAAAGCTGAGCCACCCCTCATACTGGTGAGCTTTGTGGTTTGTGGTGTCTGTCAAAATTCCTCCAGGGCACCAATTTACTGGTCCTTCTGGGGAGGTCCAAGGAGCACAGCTGGGACCTTGGTGTAGTGCACAGCTCTCTAGCCTGAAGGCTGCCACTCTTGTGTTCTTTTCCCCATCTCTGCCAACAGCATCTCTGTTCATTTTAATGCTTGTGTCCATGTTTCTTCTACTTTTCTCCTGCCACCACCCAAGCAGGCTCAGGCAGCTGCTGGCAAGTGTGAACTCTGACAATTTGACATATGGGATAGAAAGTGCAGGGAGCAGAATGAGAGCCCTGGAGAGGCGGTTTTCATTTGTGGAGCTCTAGAAATGTTTTCCCAATAGGACTGTAGATGCCCGAGCAACTCAGCTGCTCAGCCATAAAGTCTGGCTCTCTGGGCTATCTGCAACAGGAATCAAACACGGGCAATTCCCCAGCAAGCAGCTGGAGGAGTAACGTGCCCAGGGACTTGGTCATTGATTTATGCCTAACCTTTGGAGCCGAGGCATATGCGGAAGTCATTACCAGGTCTTCCCCAGAGGTGAGCCATTGAGAAATGTGGCTTCTCAGCATGAGGTCAACCTGTTACTGTCCCTGTCCAGGCAGCCAAGAATGCCAGCAAGGGAGGAAAAAAAAAATAATCCCACTGTAGGTTGCACTATCCAGCCCTACTCCATAAAAAAGGACTAACATGCAGCACCCTGAAGGCTGGCAGGCAGCTGGTGTTTCTAGATGGGTGAGGGTCTGCCAGTTCCCAGAGAAGCACAGGGCATGCAGTTAAGGAATGAAAAAAGATACCCATGCCCCTTTTTTCAAAGGGCTTTTCCTCCTGGGAGTTGGAGAAGGGCAACGGGCAGAGAAGCTTTTAAACCTGATCCCCTTCATCCTTTACAATTACCCTGAACAGTCTGAGATGGGATCTGAGTGGTCAAACAGTGGTGGAAGGGGACCAGGTGCCTGGGTGTGGGCACCCAGAACTGGCTGCCACTTTTGAAAATACTGAAACTGGGCTGTGGGCACAATCAGAAACATCAGTGCCATGCATAAATCCTCCATCTAGGCTAACGTGTGTGATTTTAATCCCTTCCCCACTGTCCTCCATCTGACATCAGAGTTTTCCCCAGCCCAAAGTCCCTGGTGCTCCTTCTGTCCCTTCCAGTCATTCTGTTTGATCCAGGAATCATAAGTGCTAAGTGGCTTGTACTCCTTGTGCCTTCCAAGGAGTTCTCCTGGCCCTCCTGGCCCTTCACCTGCTGAATTTGGTGTGGGACTATGCCACCCTTGTGATTTTTCTCTTGGTGTCACCTCATTTCTCTTTTCCTGGACTGTGAAATGGACTGCTTTGGTAAAAATTGGGCAGGCACTGCCTGAAAATGTCATGAGCAGAGAACTCTGCCTCTCTTCCTCCTTCTGTCCCTGAGACCATGGTTGGGCATTTCATTTCACCACATAATCTAAGAAGGTTGTGTCCTAAGCCCTTGCTGCAGAAACAGAGGCAAGTCAGGAGGGTGACATGAGTATGGGTTGACTTGTGCTTTGGAGTGGCCAACATGCACTTTGCATCATCTTGGCCGGCTGGGATGACTCTTAGCTCATGTGACCTGGGGACACCCATCATCCTTTGACTTCCCTTTGGTTTCCTTATTAGATGTTTGTGAATTCGGGTGTGCTGGGGATCAATGCCAAAGGGCTGGGGGTGCAGGGGAGCAGGGGATGGTCCATCTGGCTCCACCTCTCTACTCTGTTCCATGTGACTGAAAGATCCAAGAGGGACAGAGACTGCTCTGAGCTGTCTCCTGTCACCCCATGCCTCTGAACCATGGGAACCTCACTCATGGGTTGGGACATAGAGGGAACACATGGGAATCTGTGTTTCTCTGTGTGATGTGTGAGGTCTCAGAGCAGGATGGGGCCTTGGGTTATTTACATTGCCAACTTTTTCATCTGCACTGAATTTGCATTTAAAATTCCCAGTGTACCTCTAGGGAACCCCAAGGACAGGACTGAGTGGTAGGGTCTCTCCAAGTTTGATGCCTTAGCCGAGAAGAGAAGGAAAATGTTTTGTCCATGGTCTAAACCGGGGCAGATGAGACTGGTATTTCCATTGCTCAGGGATCAAATTGGTCAAATGATTGCCAGGGAAGGTCATCACAGTTTTGTTATGGCAGAAAACCCACTTCATTGTGTTAGACAAAAGAATTACAGAGTCCTAAAGCAAAGACTGTGATTGGGAATGGTGGGAAAGGAAAGAAAAAGAACTTTCTCCCCACAAATGGGGGAATGTATAGGATCAAAATCTGTTGTTTTGCTAGAAATTCTGCCGTTTCTGATTGTGTGCTTTATAGAGGAAAATGCTAATTTCTGTGTACACTTACCTGAGTTAACAGAAGACTGAGACAAAGAAGAGACTCTTTTCACCAGGATAGTGGGTATTTAACACCACAGAAAGGTGCCAACACTGCCCTGTACCTTCTGAATCCCTAGTGTGCCAGTCTAAGGTCTCACTAGTCCTCATGCAGCACTTTTCCACTGCTTGAGTGCTTGAATCGTGCCTGTGGTGCATCACAGGCTTTCACGTAAGACTCTAGCCTCTTCCCTGGGGTTCCCTCCTACTTCCTTCAATTTTATTTGGGCTCACGGAGTTGCATTGCAAAGGGTTTCCACCATGAAACTTCCCTTGGGGCTGAATGAGGCCACCAGAGATGGGACAGACTTGTCAATCACCTTATTTTTCTGCAGCGCCATCAAAGGCTCGGGCTAAGAGCTTGTCAGCAAGGGCTGAGCAAGGCTGGCCAGGTGCTGGGGTGCCTCCTACAACTTCTTGGGTTGCATTGCCAGAGTTGTAGGTCATCATTAAGGGGGCTGTGCCTGGTGGTTTGAGGGAACTGCTGGGACTTGCGACCTTGCCTTGCCCAGCACACGGGCGTCTCGAGCAGGAGGGATGCCAAGGTGCTACATTATATAATGCAAGTTTATATCTACATAAAAATGATCGCTGCAGGGAGTCAGTGCCAGTCTCCTGCTGGGAGTGCCAAAGCACACATGTCAAGTGTGGCTAGGTTTCTGGCTTGCCCTGAGCTCTTTCTTCACTGGGGCACTTTACCTGTGCTGGTCAGATCAAAGCCCACAGCCTCATGTCCATGAGTGTGACCACTGCATCTATGACTGCTGGCGGGACAGCATGGGGATCGTAACGTGTGACCTGCGTCAGAGCCTGACATTTCCTCCTGTAAACTGTGCAGCAGATGTTTATAAATATATCTGTAATCTTTAACTGGTAAGATCAGCTAAGAAACATTTACAAACAGGAAGGAATATCTGGTTCTTCAGTGGATTTATTTGCACTGTGTAATTTGTCCAGGTGTATCTGTGAACAGTCTCCTGGCCTGAGAACCCCAAGATACAACAGCCTTCAGATGAGTTCCGAGAAGTTCATCCTGTTAATTGACATGGCATTCCAGAAAAAAACTTCTTTTTGTGGTTTGGTATGAGAAGGATTTTTCTCAGCTTTAATATCTGCAGGGGGTAGTTACAAAAGCAGCTGGTCTGTCATTAAAGGAGGATGGAGGAGTCCTGTCTGACTGAGCAGCATGTTCACTCTTCTCCATTAACTCTCTGTTGAGATCTACAACTGAGCTGAGCAAATGGTGTCAAAGTGGGGTTTTTTTCCGGTGTATTCTCCTCTCCTCTTTTTGTGAAGTCTTATCAACTCTTGGCTTTCAATGAGGAAACCAGAATACTAAAAGGAGAGACTGCTTTATGAAATGTCTAGACTTAATGAAAGCAGAGAGCACCAGCCCTCTCGTGGGAGAACCCCTTTTAGAAATATCTAAAAAAGACGGCTAGAATTAAATTTTATGGGGTTACATTTAAATTCTCTTGTGGAATACTATGCCAGAGATAAACCCATGTGAAGCTTAATAACACACTTGGTCTATTATCATGATCAACAGTTGTAACAGTTCTTTTCTTATTGCATTGTCTTCTGCCCAAGTCAAACCAGCCAAAAGCTGCACTGAAAATTCCAAATGGAAATTAAGCCTGACATAAGTTTACTCTGGATATCACCATTAATCAGGCTGCCCAGCACATCCAGCTTTGCAGTAAACTCCAATTTATTCTTGTAGAAGTGTCTCTTCAGTTTCTTCTGAGCCCCTTCCCAGAGTCCCCCAAGGCAGGGAGGTTGTGGTGGAGGCAGCTGAGACATGATGGGTGAGGAACATGAAAGGAAGGAGCAGAACAGAGCAACTGCAGGGCTTTGTGTGTAATTTCATCTCAACGTGTCTGGCTGTCACTTGGCTTCTGCTGGATGTGGCTTGTCAAAGAGCTGCAGTGGGACGTCAAGTGCCCAGAGATAATTTAGGCATTGCTGAGCCAACTGTTGCAGGGTGAGTCCTTCTGGGAGACAAGGTGCACAGTGGGGATGTGGTCTGGAAGGTGAGTCAGTCACCTGAGCTGTTGTGTGCCCTCAGGACATGGGTGTCATAGGACCACAGCAGCTGCTTGGGGCTGGGAATGAAAACATGAGGGAGAAGCACCAGCAAGGTGAAGAGAAACTGAGAATGCAATGCTGAGAAAGGGTAGAGAGGATAGTCGGGGTCAGGGATAGGCCAGGAAATGAAGCTGAACCAATGGACCAAAACTGAAGACCAACCCAACCATTACCACCAGGGTTAAGCACCCTCTGGCCCAACCTAAATGCTCCCTCAACTTTCAGTTGACCCTGAGGATTTGTTTTCGCTACACTGGGAGAAAAGTAGGCCCTTCAGGCAACATTTGCTCTTGGGAAGGTCATTTTGCTGGTGTCCCTGCCCACAGGTACCCGGGTGTGAGTGAAGCCTCCCACTGCCCCTCACTCCTGGTCCTTTGGTGATCTCACTTTTGGTTTCATTTGAGGGATGAGGGATTTGAGGGATATGCTGGCACAAAGTGCCACTGCTCAACAGTGCTCTGTCTTGTCTCATCCACAAAATAGCTGCTGGGTTTGGGGCTGCCACTCCTGCCCATGGGGGTACTGACACAAGGACAAGGCTCTGAATTCTTAAGAAGTCATGTGGTGTCTCCCCTGGTGTCGCTCTGATTACTCTTGTCTGCAAGGAGGTAAATTCCCTGAAAAACTGCTTCTGAGAGCCTGGAGGTCTCCTGACATGTTAAGCCTTGGCCAAAGCTCCCTCCAACCCCTTTGCTGACTCATACCAGCCTGGCTTGTCCTCCCACAGCCATCTCCCACCTCCAGCACAGCCCCAGGGACCTCGGTTCTGGGTCCAGAACCTCCCCAGCCTGCCCCACATGCCCTGTCCCCACTCGGCAGTGGCTAATAACTGCTGGGCCACCTTGAAGCATATCAGGGATGTCCAGCCAGATCCGTGGCCATTGGCCTTCCTCTGGCTTAGAAAGTCCAAACTGGGGAGGTCTGCTGCTGATCTTGTCCTGGAATGTCACTAACCAGACCAGGTAGGGGGTGGTGGTGGCATCCATGGCATAGGTTCCTTCTCTCTGAAGGGTGCTGCTCCAAGCCCAGATCCAGGGCATGCCTGTGGCAGGAAGCTGAGTCTGAAGCACGAGGCTTAGCTGGTGTGTGATTACACAGACAGATGAGCCTGGCACCAGGCAGAGATCTGGTGTGAGCACAGAGCCTGCCTGTCTCCTTGTGGGATGGGCTGAGCAGCAGTGTCCCCAGTGTGGAGGGTGAGGTGTGTGACCCTGCAGACACCCAGTGGAAGGACGGCACAATGCCCTGTGCTCTGCACATCCCACACGGCCCAGCCTCCTGAGCCTGGGGATGAGCACATGGCAGGGAGGGGCTCCAGAGCAAAGGCACCTTCCCTGACCTGAGCCAGCCTGGAGTCAGCATTCGATCTGCTCCTGGCCAGAAAGGAGAGAGCAGTTGAGAAAATGAATACAGTGTTTGCAAGGACTTCAGGAATGGTTCCCTTGTTAATAGAACTGCAATTTGTGGAAATATGATGGAGGGTGAAGGTCTGCAAATACTTAGAGGAATAATGAGCATTGTAAGCAACAAGCACCACAGGGGAGTATGAGAAATAGATTGTACCAGACAGGCCATTTCTGCATAATTACACAATTAGTGGACTGGGGAAGACAGCGGATAACCCTTCGCAGTGTGCTGCGGTGCAGCGTAGACCGTGCTGGAGACTGGAGCACCAATTAGCTGGAATAGCTTGCAATATGTGGAAAGGCTTGATGGAAGGAGCAGCAGCTGTGCTGGGCACTGTCTGGCACGGGAGAAAGGCGAGATGCTGCCCAGGAGAATGGTCACTCCCTCCACTGTGTGTTGTCCTGCTGGTAACACGGGGGAGAGGTGTGGAAAACCCCCTCGTTTTGCCCTTGTAAGGCATCAGGCAAGTGAGAGAAGAGAGAGGGAGGATAAAGGTTGAGAGGGAGGGTTTTGACAGTGAGCAGAAAAGGATAATCTTGGTAATAGTCTGCGAGAAACACAGCTCATACCTTTGGGCAAGAACAATTATAGGCAGAATTATGTAATGAGAAGGCGCTGTTTGGGAAGCAGTAATTTGGAGAGAGCCCTGGCTGCGTGAGCACATCACAAGAGCTCAGCGAGGCTGAGTTCTCTGCTCCAGGCACCCGAGGGGGAGAGGCAGCAGTCGGTGGCATCTCCCTGGAGCAGCTGTGGCCTCAGCTCTACAAGAGTGAGCAAGGCAGAGGTGAATTGGCAGAGCCCCAAAAAGAGGATAATAAAGGGCGGGAGGCCTTGCTTTGGCCTGGAGGAGCCAAATGCGTGGAGTGGCTGTGAGAAGAGGGAGTGAATCAAAGTCTGGAGATGGCTCCTCTGGTACTTTGTGCTGTCTCACCTGCACAAGAGGCAGCATGTTGGGGAGGACAAAAATAATAACGTGGATTTGCTGCTGCTTCTTCTCTGCTGCAAAGGCAAAATCATTCCCCTGGGCTACTCTGTCTCTGGATTAGAGGAGCTATGCAAAGAAAGTGCGCTCTGCATTGCCCTGATCCTGAGGCAGCCTGGAGCAAGGCACAGATGAGCTCCCACACACCTCGGGGGACAGAGGGCTGCCTGGGATCCATGCGGGCCGATTGCACCTGGCTGAGTAGCCAGTGCTGTCAATTCAGGCCTTTTTGTGATGAGTTATTTCTGGGAATCACCAGGGACTCCCCTCTCCAACTTCTTCCTCACAGATCCTGGAGGAATCACCTCAGCAGGTTGTTTTCTCTGCTGACATCACCTGGCTTCCCTGGTCCCTGCCCAGGGAGAGTATGTCACTGTTCTCATGGCTGGTTGAGCTCCCCCTTTCCCTTCTCCCATGGGCAGAGGCAACACCAGATGCTTCCTCTGCCCGCAGCCCTCCCTGGAGCATGAGAAGCAGGGCTGTAAGCTGTGGCCCTGCTCTGCTGCTGTCCCCTGGCCACCTGAAGCACGTAGGGGTCAGTAGTTGCCGGCAGACCCTGCCCAGGGGGAACACTGTCCACAGCACTGCACAGGAGTGGGGAGGTGATGTGAACACCAGTATCCTCCCTGAACAAGGTCTTGGATGCTCTCCTGGGCTGGGCCTGGCAAGGATAGTGTTAATTGTCTTCACAGCAGCTCATGTGTTGCTGTGTTTCAGCTTTTTGACCAAAATTATATTGATAACACAGTAATGTTCTAACTCTTGCTCAACAGTGTTTGCAGGGCATCGGAGCTGCCTGGTTCTCATTCTGCCCCTCCAGTGAGTTGATTGAAGGCCATGCAATAGACTGGGAGGGGACACAGCCGGGCAGATGACCTGAGCACAAAGATATTCCCTGAACGTAGAGATATTCCACACCACTGAACATCATGCTTGGCAATAAATGGGTTAATCATCTGTTTGGGAACTGGCTGGGCATCATCTACTCGTGGAAAGGGATGAGTGATTGCCTTTGCATCACTTTTTTGTTTCGTTTCCTTCTCTTCTACTCATTCTTCACTTATAAAACAACTATTATTATCTTTATTTTTATCCCGTCCCCCATTTTTTCTTGCTTTTATTCTTCCTTTCCTCTTCCCTCATCCCGCTGGGGGTGGGAAGGAGTGAGCCAGCAGCTGTGTGGTGCTTAGCTGCCCACCGGGGTTAACCCGCAGCATCTCCTCCATGGAATCAAATGCAGAACATCCAATTACTCTGTTGCTTCAGGCACATTTTCACCAGGCAAACACAACACAGAACAGCACGTGCCCTGAGCAATGTACTCGTCCATCTGATCGTGCTCTCCACCCACAGCGTTGCAGTGAGCGATGCTGTATCTGCTTTTCTTGGTCTTTTAAGGTCCTGGGAGAGGTTTCTGGGGGAGAACCCATTGCTTTTTTGAACAGTTCTGTAAGGCAAAGCTCAGGTGTTTCAGTCAATACCCTTGCAGAGGTTTTCCAAGCAGCAAGATGTAGTGGGTATGTCACTGGTAGAACCTTTCACCCTGTGGTGCTTGCACAGAACTAGAGGTGATCTGGAACCCTGGTGGGATGAGCCTGGCCCTTCCCTTGCTTTGTGGACCCTCATGAGCTCTTATACATCTGGGATGTCCTACATGCAGCCTGTTGGCCAAGATCAGATCTCTGGAAAATACAAGAGCAGCTTCTGATTAACTTTGCTCTGGGTGGTCTCAGTTTCTCCTGCCCAACCTTTGTCCTGTCCAAGTTCTCTTTTGACTGGGGGAACCAACACGTCAAATGTGCCTTTTGAATCCTTGGCTATGTGGCTGTGGCTTTGGATGAGTTTTATCTTTGCAGATTTCCTCTGGGTCTGGATAGCAGCCTTGTGGCTGTACGTCCGAGGAACTGATGGCTGTGTGGGACAGGCAGGGGTAATGATGGATCAGGGGATGCACAAGTCGGAGTGGTGGCAGGTAAGCAGTACCTCCTACAGACCTCTCGAGGCTGGGCATGGGTCTGGCACAACGTTTAGCAGAGGATCACTCCTTGATCCACTCAGATTGCAGCCCCTCACACAGGTTCTGCCTCTGCTCCCACTCCTCCAGCTCCAGACTGACCCTGTGAGGCGGCAAAGGGCCGAGGTGGAGAGGCTTCATGCTATCACTCAAATATAAACATTCCTAAAAGCAACTTTCCCATTTTGCTGTGGGAGGCTATAACCTGCTGGGGCCTTCAGCACTTTAGCAAAGTTGCCTCTGGAGAAAAAGAGATCATAGGAATTCATGGAATTTTGCACAAAATTTCCCAGCCTTTTCTGGCCAGACCTAGTTTAAAGGCTTAGGATGGAGGTGTGAGTGGAGGACACCCTGTTCATTGAATTTGTGTGGAAATTCCTGTTGTTTGCAGGGACAGGAGGAAGAAATGGAAATAAAGAGGTTTTGAAGGAAAGGGCTGATGTATCTAGCTGGGATGAAAATTATCCAGGAGGATTTCTGAGGTGCTGAGGGCTGGGGCTCAGCAAGGAGCTGAATTCTGCTTTTAAGGTGTCAGGGCTGGCTCATGGGCCTGGACATGGTGACTTAAATGGAGCTGTCCTGGAGTGGTGAGTGAGTTTGTGCCAGTTCACAGCAGGGCTACTTTGAGCAGCCTGCAAGGCTCAGTTTGCAAGACTGAAAGGTCAAATCTGTGATTTGAAGGCCATTGGCTGACTCTGGTCAGACACAAGCCCTCGGTGTGGCCACCTCCAAAGCAAGGATGGAGCCTGTGTCCAAGCTCAGCAAGGACTGTCTGTCACAGCTGTGGTGGGCCAGGAGCAGCCGTGGCCATGAGGAGTGACCGACCTGCCTGCTGTGGGAGGGTACCCAGACACCAAAGGACACGTATGAGGCACCCAGAGACACCCCACAGAGACCCCCCATAGTGCCCACCTTCTCCAGCAGTGGAGCCTGGTCTAGCACTGCTTCACACCCATATGGAGCAGTTGCAAAAATGGGTGGGAATTACCTAAGCTGGCAGTGACTCCACTGTCATCGGTGTCCAAGAGATGGGCTTGCTGAATGTGTCAGCAGTCTGTTGAGGACACCTTCAGGAGGTGCTTCCGTCTCTTCCTGCCTGCTTTCTGAATTAAATTCAGCTGGACTTCAAAAAGATTTGATAATACATGCTCTCTTTTGTGAGCAAAAACATGTACGATTATAAGGCATAACTGCTACGTGATAAATGCTGTCAGGTTGAGGATTTGATTCCTTAAGGATGAAAAGAAGAAGATACAATGTGAAATATCCCACCTGGGCTGGCTGTGTCAGTCTTTATCAATCATCCACGAGACCTGTCCCATTTTGGAGCTGCATTTGCATGTTCGGGGGGGTAAAGGCTGGATTTAGGAACACGCAGATGGGAACCTGAGAATGGCAAAATACCATTTGTGCAACAGAGGGGCATCAGGTGATGCTCAAATGGAGCTTAGTTGTCCTTATTAAACGGATAAATAGCTGTACTTTCCTTTCCTGCATGGCAACAAAAGTTGTAGCAGCAAGAGGTGCAAAAAGAAGGATGGTATATTTTTAGTTTAAAATCACCTTTCCTGGCCTGTCAGTGCCAGTAGACAAACCTACAGCACAGCTTTTGTTGAGGTGGTGGTCCAGTAAGTACCAGCATGTTGTCTGCTGGCATGAGATGCTTGTTGTGAGGAGATAACCCTCATGGTCTGATTCTTACCCTGGTCCTGGAGGATCAGTTTGAGCAGCAATGGCAGGACAGCTGTTCTGCTTTTCAATGATTATGCCTCAGAAAACCTGCTGTGGGATTGTGGGGGTCTCCAGCTCAAGCTGGGTCAGCAGCCTCAGCTTTGCTGCTTCCACGATGCCATAACCTTTTTGCCAAGCGTGCTGTGTTCTGTAGGAACAGGGTCACGGGGAAATGGTGTCCAGCAGATTTCACTGACAGGCCAAAGGGGTGCTGACAGGTACAGTCCTACTGTGCCTTCTTTTATTCTGCCTCTCCTGAAATAATGTGCAAATATTTCTGGCTGCCACCAATTTTGGGTGGACTCCACCGTTAAGCAGCAGCTGACAGTTCCAGGACGGTCCATGTACTGTGACACAGAGGTTCCCCAGAAGCTGATGGCCACCTCCTGGTGATGCCAGTGAGGGCAGAGTTAAGCCAACACTGAAAGCTTTTGAGAATGTCACGATTTAAAATGGGTCATTGTGCTCCCAAGATTGCTGCCGTAAATACAGCCACAGACGTGTGTGGAGCGTGCGCGCCTGACTTTGCTCCTGAAATTTGGAGGCTGGAGGAGCTGGGATGGGCTTTCCGGCTGGGTTTCAGCTCATATCGAGGTGCAGGGATGGCTTGGAGCCTTTTTTATTAATCTCCATCAGGCCGGCAGGTGTTGTATTAATTTTTTTCCAGATGCAAACCTCGGTGCTTTTCCCTGGAGAGCACAACTGCTGTTCTGAGTGGGAGCAGTGCTTTATATCCTCCCACAAGAGAAGCCGGAGTGCAGTGCAGCGTCTCTGTAAGCCACAGACTCCGTTCTCCACCGAACCCATCTGGGATTTTTGTTGGAAGAGCTAACTTTACAGCCTCTGACTGCAATGGATACTATGTGGGGGAAGAGGTAGGGAGGTTCCCTTTCCTCCTCATCTCCACTCTGATCTCTGGGGGTTTATTTAAGGAGCCCAATTTGTTGGATTTGCATATAGGCAAATTCTAACAAGGGTAAGGACGCTCTGCCTGGTGAACTCTCTCTGCTGCTCAGTATGCTGGATTTCATGCAGGAATTAGCTGTGCTAAAGGTATGGCTCAGTCTCTTATATAATTGCATTCCTCTTTTTTTTTTTTTTTTTTTTTTGTGTTGGAGATTTGAAAGGAATCTGCAAGCGTGAAANTATTGCTTTTCTCTTTTTTTTTTTTTTTTTTTTTTTGAGCTTGAAGCTGTACAGGAATTGCAAAGGCTGAAAAACCCACATGATGATAGTGGTTTAGGTTATGAATCTCCACAAGGCTGTTTAAAGCAATAAGCATTAAAAACTGTTTTAGAATGAAATATTAAGTGAATTGTGAGAGCACAGCCATTACAATACACACTGACCACCAGATGAGGCACCTGGGATGCCACACTGGAATACCCTTGGCATTGGCAGGTTTTATTGTGTCAGCGTAGACACATGAGGACTGGAGTGGCGTGCTGAATTTAGCTCCTGTGTGTGCGTCGGGATTGTTCAGGACAGAGTATATTCCATGTTGTCCTCTACATCCAAGCTGGATGTAGAGGGGTGGATCCCTCCCCTGGGACAGGGGCCAGCCCTTTGGATAAGGTATCAGGATGTACCAGACATACACCTGCCAAGGCAAAATTAATCTGCATGTAATGTTCTCACCTGTCACAGGTGAGACTGTGATTGTGCCAAGGTACAAAAATAGCTGTATTGGGTGGTGCTGGTGCTGTTTCTTCCCATCACGTTTCCCAGGCTGTTCAGGACAGTGGGACCAAGCCCCTCACTGCCCCTTCTGCCTCTAAGACTTGGCAATTTTCATTTTCTGATGCTGAAGCTGGGCTGTGTATGGCTTTACCCTCTGAGTACTATCCAGCAGCAGGGAATCTTTGATTATTCATTAATTTGGAAAAGGGGAAGGGAAAAGGTAGGTGTCATCTTAACTGCACTTGTTACCTTTAACAAACCTCTGCTAAACACAAGCACTTTGCAAAGATAATCCCAAGAACACAGACATTGTGTCTTTAACAGGAACTGATTTGCTGGAGCGGAGGAAGAGCTATAGTTTATCTTCAGGAGGTTAAAAATATAGTCTTCATATGAAGGAACTTGTGGGAAAAGATATTTAAAGATGAAAACAAAATTGCAAAAGAAAAGAAAGGAGGGAGGGAAATGTGTTTTTTATGAGACACCTCCATTCAGGAGACATGTGCTGGCAAGGCAGCTATCCCTAGGAATAAAACATCAAAGTCTCTCCAAACTCTGTAGGTCTAACACCAAGTTAACCCACTAAAGCAAGAGAACAGGGTTAGGGCCTCATTGTGCCTGGGAAGTGCTGGCTTATTGATTTGATGGTTGTGTCAGTCCCTGGTGGTTGCCATGGGGACAGTGCCCATGAAGGGTTTCCATCCATACAAGCTGGCAGACGAGAGCACTGACCATACAGGTGTAAGACACTCCTGAGAATTCAAAGGAACTGATTTCCCAAGGCTGAGTGAGGCTGACTGGGTGTTAAAACATGAACAGAAAAATGAGTGAGAACTGAGAGCTCTTTGAATAGAGGCCAAGGAAGTTGAGATTTCAGAGTCAAGAAAGCAGACATAGACATTCTGGCTTGGTAGCACTGAAAGCAGCAACTGGAAGAAATAAGAAGATCAATGAATTTAGAAAAGAGAGGTAGCAATCCATGGGCATCTGGAGCTAGGGTATGTAGACAGCCAGCTAAAGACATTTGGAGGGAAATTGCCTATTGAGTTCAAGTACAGAATTAAGGGACTTTATAAATATATTAGCTAAGAGAAATAGGGTGATGAGCCAAACAGCAAAATAGCCATATGGGAGTCATCCTTCATAAAGACCTGAAAGACCTTGCTGGTCGGTAAGCGCTTTTACCTTACTTCTGGAAAAGAAACAGTGTGATGGACTACTGCTGTTCTCTGACCAAGAAACCTTGGAGGAGTCTAGAGAAGCGAAGTCTTCGGGGAGACTTTATAGCAGCCTTCCAATATCTAAGGGGGTTTGCAAGAGAGCTTTCATGGGGGCAAATAGTGAGAGGACAAGGGAGAATGGTCTTAAGTTGACTGATTAAGGTTTAGATTAGATATTCGGAAGAAATTCTTCCCTGTGAGGGTGGTGAGGTCCTGGCACAGGATGCCCAGAGAAGCTGCAGCTGCCAGGTTGGACGGGGCTTGAATCAACCAGGTCTAGTGGAAGGTGTCCCTGCCCATGGCAGGGGGTGGGAATGAAATGAGCTTTAATGTTTGTTCCAACCCAAATCATTCTCTGATTCCATGTTAAAACAATGTATATTAGGTTCAAACTCCATCAGCAAACTTGGGAGCTTTTATCCTGTAGTTCAAAGCAGGTTTGCTCTGGTGCTGTCTGGTGTACACCTCCCACCTTCTCCTCAGGCTGTACCCAATTTTTCAGTGTGGAGTTGTCCTCTGCTCTAACTGGAAGGGGGGTGTGGTAAGGTCCCTTATGCACCTCACACGGAGGTGAAGAATTGATCAACTAGCACATACCAAAAAGCCATTGCTGGCAGGAAGTCACTGCTCCTTGAGGTGTTTCTGGTGAGATTGCCGTCACCAGCAACCCGGAGGTAAATATGCTCATAAAATCAGCAAGATGACACAGAGACTGGTGTGGTTTCAAGCAGCAGTGGGAAGAAAGAAGCCAGAGAGGGTAATCAACGTGTTTTGGCACACTGGCTTCTTGGAAACAAAATGAAGCTTCACCACAGAGAGTGGGACTGTGAGGGAGCAAGAAATTCCTCCTGGTGACTTCGTCTGGCAGAGCAGGGACTTGGTAGGACCCACAGTAGAGGCACAATGGGACGGTTGTTCCTTGTGAAGTCCAGAGCCTGAATGTGGCACTTGGGGGTTAAAAGGCTGGGAATGGGTGGCAGTAGGGATTTTGCCTCTGTAGTTGCCTCTGTCCACAAGAGACAATGGAATAGCGCCTGGGTTTTGTGTTCTTAGCTTAAGTAGGATATTGCAAAATGGGATAGCCACAGATATGATCCCTGAGCTGGAGAAAATGTCATACAGCAAGCAATGGAAAAAAAGCTTGATCTGTTTAGCTTATCAAAAAAAAAGAAGATTGAGGGATAACTTGATTACAGAGTGTAAGTACTTCTATGGGAGAAAATACCAATGGCTGAAGGGCTTTTTAATCTAGAGGAGAAAACAAGAGTAAGAAACAATGGCTGGAGAGTGAAGCCAGATATTTCACTTCAGAGCAGGCAGACATTGTTAACAATGAGGGTGATTAACCACTGGGAGAGGATCCCAAGGGGGCTGATACCTCATTTGTCTCTTGATGTCCACACACCAGGCAGGAGCGTGTCTCTGGAGGACACACTTTGCTTACGGACGTGGAACTGAATTTGATTCATGGATAACAGTATCGAATGTGCTGCCCAGTGCCCTGCATCTTATGGCCCCTTTGGGCCTTTGAAGCCCTTGGCTGCTTCTGGGAATAATTTAACAGTACTCTGGGGCTTTCCAGCTGGGGATCTTGATGGACTTTTGAGGCGATGTCAGCATGGGCTTCCCTACAGAAGGGGACCGGGCTGAGCCACTCATCACATGCTGGACCTGTGGGAAGGGCCTGCTTAACCCCCAGGCAGGTGAGATGTGGGCTTAACCAACCACCTAGAGCTCCTAGAGATGGAGGACGGAGACGAGAAGCACAGGTAAGGGCTCTCCAGCTATTCCTAGCTTTTGGAAAGACCTCCTGGGACAGCAAAGAGCTGGGTGTAAAGGCAGGTGAAGTCACTCTGCTTTATAGTGGGAACAACAATACAAAGAGGAAGGCCAACCTAACCCTTCTGTAGGGTCAAAACAAAATGAGAATGGAAGGCAAACCTCTGCCCTTTTCTTTAGACTCCACTGCCTCTCACATATCCCTGTCTGAGCCTCAGCAGCTCCCCAAAACACTTATTTCTGTGATGCTCCAGAAGCTGTTAAGAACTTACTTTCAGCCAGAGACAGAATCAGCAACTGGAAAACCACCTCTGGAATTCGTGTGTCCAAGGCACTCCTGAGTGAGCTGCTCCTGTCCTGTAGCACTTCTCTCCTTACCCTCCCACCACAACCCAGGGCATCTCTTCAGCCAACTGGGAGCAGTGAGCAAACGGTTAAAGTTTTGCTTCTCCACCCAGTGGTGGGTGTTGTCTCTGTCAGAAACAATATAAGAACAGTCGGAAGTTGCAGCTGGCAAGTAACATTTGGAGTAGCAGTCGTGGGGCATATAGATCTGGTGTGGACTGTCTTTTCCTGAGACTGTAAACACTTGTGCAGAATGTCCGAGAACAAGAAAAAAGGGAAAGGAAAGAGCAAAAAGAACAAAGAAGGGAAAAAAGGGGAAAGAGAACCTGACCCAGGAAAAGGTACTTCCCATTTTTAACAAATTTTACTTGAAGGAAGAAGAGAGAAGTCAGCAGGAAAGTACTTGTGAGTTGCATGTGGGTCCAAATGCCAGGGACTGTTTGCCAGGCGAGTGTGCGAATCTCTGCATCTCATTCATATTTCGTGCTGTTATAGGTCTGCTTTTGTTACAGCTCTGCTTGCTTCTTCATCTTCTCTCTTTCTTTTTCCTTTTTTTTGTTTAAATACCCAAAACCCCAAGAATTCAGGGCCATATACTCTTTCATAAACAGCAGTACTCGGCTCCTGTCACGGTGATGTGGGAACTGAAGGTGTTTGTGCTAAATCTCTGGGGGTTCTGGTGTGCTGTGATTTGCTGTTTGGTTGGTTGGGTGCTTGCTTCATCCTCAGGTAAATATCAAAAGCTATTATTTTTGAGGCTCATAGGGACTGTTCCTTGAGACAGACCAACTCTCAGAAATCAGATTTAAATGGTAGCCTTGCTTTTTGAGGTAACTGCATTGACTTGTAGTGAAAGACACGTGGACTATTTGCTGATATGCTCATTCATGAAATCAGGCTGTTCTTTAGAGGGGATCTGACTGTTCCATGCTGGCTGAGCAAGGCAATATTCATGATACTGCCAGGATTAAATGTTTTAACTGATATAGTTTGATTCCTGAGTACATAGGTAGTGCGAGAACTGTCTTGGAAAGATAGAGATTTGGTGCTAACGCAGCCCAGTGTAATTCCTTTCTCTGTCATGGTATCAGGGAAGGATTATCCCGAGCTGTGTCTTATCTGTGGTTTATCTGGCAATGCATTCAGAGAGAGCGGCCACTCTGTCAGCCTGTGTGTTTTGTCAGTGTTAAAAGAGACTACAAGCTGGACCAGGTCCTGCTCTGACTCTGTCATTTTAGCTCTTGCTGGATGCAGTTCTGCTCTTGGTCCTGCTGCCGTGACATGAGTGGCTGCTCTTGACCTGAACAGGTTTATCTTGGCTCCCCCCGGCATCACTGGTGGCAGGATTTGCCCTTTCCTTTGTCATCCCTTTATTCTGAGCATGGGGACCACCACCCTGCTGTGCCCAGGCCAGGGGCTCCTCCACCAGCTCTGTCCCAAGCTGCCGCGGTGGCAGTGGGTGCTGATGCCACAGCAGGATGACCTCACGTGTGGTCTCCTGCTTATGACATCAGAACAGAGCTGCTGCTGTGGGGGCTGGGAGGACGGTTTTGGGATACCTTCAGGACTGGGAGCTTGAAAACACCAAGCAGAGGCAACAGCTGCTTGAAGATGACCAGCTCTGTCCCAGGGGCTCAGGAGGCTGCAGGGCTTGTGGGCTGTCTCAAGCCATCATCAGGGTCACTCTGCCCCTGCCTCTGAAATGCACAGAGGGGACAGGGCACTGCCTGCATCTTCTGTGCTGGGAGCAGGATGGAGGGGTTGGTGGGACTGGGAGGCACAGCGGGGACTGGCACTGCCGAGGGAGCAGCCACCTGCCTTGAGAAAAGGGCCAGGAGTGAGCTGAGGGGTCAGATCACGCTCTGTTTTCTAGTGCCACATCAAAACCCTACAGTAGCTCACTGCCCTAGAGGGAACATGGAAAGACCCTTTACTTGTAGTTACTCATGCTGACAACCTGATCCTCTGCTGAGATGCATTGTCAGGCTGTTTCATCACAAATAAATCCCTCAGCTGGACACCTTGGCCAGAGTGCAAACCCAATTTCTCTCTACTCATTGATCCAGAGTAGAACTGGGGATGCTTACACTGATGATTGGGGATGATTGCATTGATCAGGTGGTGGAGTCACCATCCCTGGAGGTGTTCAAGAAATGACTGAATGTGGCACTTAGTGCTGGTCTAGTTGATAAGGTGTTGTTTGGTCAAAGGTTGGACTCAATGATCTTAGAGGTCTTTTTTGACCTAAGTGATTCTATGATTCCATCATCCTGTCCTCAACCAAAGAAATGAAAGGTTCTGGATTTGTCTTGGACAGCACGAACACCATCCTTTTATTGCATTCCCTGGTAACTGGATTTCTTAGATCCAGGTTGCTTGTTTGCCCTGTACTGCTGCAGAGGTTGCCCACTGTTTGCTCTGTGGGCCCATTAGAGGAAGACACTTCGCCCCTGAATCAAATCCCACTTTGGATTGGGTTGGTTGAGCTTGGTGGAACCTGTGAGCACCTTCTCCAGTCATGAGTCACCCTTGCCATGTGGTCTAAGGGGCACCACAGCAGTGGTTCCCTAACGGAACCTTTGGAAGTGAGGAGTTCCTCCTCCAATCACTGCTGAACTGATGTCGCAGTACTGCTACACAGACCCTCACTCTGGGAAGCAGATTATCCTGTGAACTGTTTCTTCAGCTTGTGGCTGGACCTCAGACTGCCTCTCCAGCATACTCAGGCTGATGCAAAAACCCAGCCCTGGCTTACATCAGGCAACTGGCAGGGCATTGCCTGGGGAATTTGCGTTCTCTGTTTTTCCAGGCTGTAGAATTTCCAAGCAAACGGGGTGTGCTGACTTTTCCGAAACCAGGAGACAGAAGAAGGACCTACAAAAGTCTTGCTCAGGCTCTAAGGGGATCTGGACAGGAACACCTGTTTGATTCTCTGTGCAGGGGAGACTGAGGGAATGATAACAGTGTGCAAAGTCTTCCTCCTTCATACTGTGTTCCTGAGCAGTCTCTGGCTGCCTGAGGGCCAAACTTTGATATCTGTGACAGTCTGACAGTCCTGATCTATCCTTGTGCTCAAAGGTATCTGCTTGGGAAATTACCCTCAGACACCTTTTTGGGGTGTGCTCTGTAGAGAGCCCCAGGGCAGCTCTGGCACTGGAAAAGACTCACCCTGACTTCCAGAGGTGATCTCCCAGCCCTGCCAGCTGCTCTGGGGGTAAAGGCCTTCACTGCCAGTGAATCAGAGCAGCAGAAAAACCTCTGGGAGGAAGAGAGAGCTGAAACAGTAGTTTCAGGAAAGAGCATCCATGGGCCACAGGGTGTGCTAGATTTCCCCTGAGATCTCTCAAACCCAGGAGAGGAGAGGATTCTTCTTCCACTGCGACTTTTAACACAATTGTTCTGGCTTCTGTGAACATGTGAAAGAGGATTGCTGATCTCATGTGAAGTGCTAGCTTTGTTCTGAGGACAAGGGCTATCTTTACCCTAAACTCACAGTTTTATGCCTCAAGTGATGAAGCTGTCCTAAAGTGAGTGCCTTGGCTACAGCTCTAGCCAGTGGAAAAGCCTGGGAAGGCCTCCAGAGGGAGATGGTGTCCACCTATGAAGACGAACCATCAGGATCCCTTGTTTAGATGTTTGTGACCTGAACTGAAAAATAGACAGCCCGTGTCCCACCCAGCACACGTGGAAGGCAACCCTGCAGGGGCTACGTGAGCTGTGGGATGTAGGAACAGACCCACAAATTAATATAAATGTTCCTGCAATGCTGGCAAAGTTCAGGTCTGGGAGAGAACTTCCTTACTGCAGGAGAAGATGTGCTTTATCAGACAGTGGGTGGCATGGGGCAATCAAAGTCATGACATTGAGGCAAGACCAGGAGTGTAAGAGAAGCTACCCTGGCACATTCTGAAAGACTTGGGGTGGACTTTGGGGAAGTGGGACAAATGGACCAGAGGCAATTCCAAAGTTCAGAGCAGAGCTGAGCAGAGATGTGGCAGGGGATTACGAGGCCAGTGCACCAGCATCATGGGGTGACGGGCTGAGGAGAGGCAAAAGGGTGGGAGGAAGCCTTGATAGTGGGGTAGGTGAGGAGCAAGTTAAAAAGGGTCTGTGTTTCATCTCTACTTCTGTGAGGTCACTTGGGGAGAAAAGACTGGAGAAATGTAAAGCATTTGGTTGGTTAAATTCTGCAGCAATTCCAGGCATTCTCTCCTATTTTTGTTTGGCATTGAGGAAAACATTGCGTGTGCTTAAGGTTTCTGCTGTTCGTGCTAACAAGCTGGCAGCACAGGGATTGTGCTTCCTCTTGGACTGCCCATGGCAATTGCTAATGCTGGAAAACTACTCGGACAGCAGGTGAAGAGTCTCTGCAGAGAGTATCTCATGTTTCAGTAGGAACTGGCTTGACCTCAGTTCCCAGATGAGTCAGGACTTGGTGAAAGGTTGTGCAGAGGGGTATTGCAATTGAAGGAGGAAGGTGCGCCTGGGCGTAGTGGGATGGCAGCAAAAGCACGGGCACATTGGCCAGGTCTACCAGCCTGGAATGCTTTAGAGTGCTGCCACATTCACACAGAGTTTGGGGAAGGACGTGGAAGTCCCCTGCAGATGCTGCAGGTTCTGTGGTGGAAGCTCATTCTATTGGAATACTCAACAGCAGTGCGACCAAAACAGCTACTTCACTGCTGGCCAAGGCACCTCTCTGTGAGCTGTGTCCATGCTGCAGGGTGAACATGATTTGTTCTTAGTCTTCTGCTCACAGGAAAGATTCCAGTTCTAAGGAACTAATAGAAATATTAGCCAAAAGGTCTGTTTACAAGAAGGATAACCCACAGCGGATATCCTACAGTAGCACTTCTGTTTTCTATAAACACCCGGGCACATGAGGTACCAGATGTTAGCTGTGCTCCAGGATCTGTCCACATCCATGGTTTCACTAGACCATTTTCACTGGCTAAATCCATGGACTGGTATTCCATGTGGCTCAGCACACGCATGTGGCCAGTTACCATGCACTGGAGAACATGCAGGAACTCGCTCAGCTTTGGGAACGGGGGGGGGTCTGACTCACAAGCTCCAGTGATTCATGCTGGGGTAAAGGAAGAGTTTGTATGTCCCAGCTGCTTTCTGGTCTTTCCCAGAGCTCTGCTGAAGGAGGGATTGAACAGGGCATGCACCTCTGTTCCTCCACTGTCCATGGCTCACAGTCTCAGGTGTTAGTACAAGGAGGAGAGTTGTGGGACAGAGACCCAGCATGGTTGAGGAGTATCCCATCTCTCCATTCAGGCAGACTACAGGGCTAGAAACACCTGGCAGAGAGGCAGGATGGAGCAGAACTCTACATTAGTAAGTAATCCCACGCTGAATCCAAAAGCTGGTGAGTCAGCGCCCTGGGCATCCCGTTTCAATCGCTTTTTGGAGGTGAGTGTAAGTAACCTGGGAAAGGCAGTCCCTGGCAAGAGGAGGAACATCTGAAGAAGGGCTGAGCACAGCCTGGCTGCCAACCTTGGAGGTCACGTGCTCGGCTCATTCTCCTGCCTTGTTAATGTGACGGGCTCCAGCTGCAATGCAGCTAAAGGAGAGCTGTGCTGCCATGAGCAGCCTGGCTCTGTCATCCTTCCTCCTGCATGGCCTGCCAGCCTCCTGCCCAGAGTGCTGCCCTGACCCCCAATCATGGCTCAGTGCTGAGCTCTCATGTGACTGCAGGTGAAAACTGACTGGAGAAGGCGGGATGAGAGCAGGGCAGGGTGATTGTGTGGACTCACATCCCACTTCTTCTGAGGCAGCAAGTGGTGTGGAGATGAGTATCCTGTTCCTCTGTCCCCTTCTCATTTTCCCTTGGACTCCCATGAATGCTTTCAGGTGCACAAGAGGGGATGTTCAGCATGGGGGTTGTATGATCCCATGCCTTTTCCAGTGCCTGGGAGCTCTGTTACTCCGGGGCCATGCTCTTGCAGTATGCAATGTGTGGAGCTTTGGATAACACATGGCTTCTGCTGGAGTGTGCTTGTTTTCTTCTGGGAGAAAAGCTCCATAAAAACTCCAGTGTCTCTTGAGAAGAACTTGAAATTAAGCTGAAGAGCAGCTGAAATGAAGCTCATGAGCAGGATCCTAAACCCAGGCTCTTTCCTTTGCCTGTGAAGTCCCAGTAAAGGTTGGATGTCTGTGCTGGGGACAGGGTTCAGGGCAGAGGCCGTGAGGTAACCTGGAGTTTTCATTTGGGAAGGGTGCACGTGTGTCACTGAGGATGAGGCTGGAGGCAGTGGAAAGCTGGGTGGGAGCCCCCCATCACTGCTGGTTCACCCAGACCTCCCTCAGTGCTGTGTCAGGCTCCTTGCCCTGGTTCCTGTCAGCTCGTGCTGTCCTGGGGGCCAGTCACAGCTGGTCACTCGCAGCTGATCCGGCAGCAGCATTGAGGTGCAGGGATGAGCTGGCAGAGGAGGTGCTTTGGGAGGGCGAAGGCCTCTCCAGCTGGGCTGGAGCTCGGACATGCATCACCTGCTGCACTGACCTCCTGTCTGGGGCAGGATAACAAAACTCACATGACTGGGAAGTGGGACTCTGCCCAAGAGGGAAGCTCTCACTGGACCCCAGAGGGGCTGGTTGGAGCAAAACTCTCAGTTCCCTCAACTTCCAGAGCAGGACTAGATGTACGTGGCCTCCTGGTCAAGTCCCAGTCCTGGCTCTGGTGCTGTGCCCCAGGCACAACTCTGGTGTTTGAACCAACGTGACCTGGGGTGGTCTCCTCTCTGACAAGGGCAGCTCAGTGTTGTGGCATTTTTGAGATGTTTCAAATTGTACAACAAATACAAGTGATAATGGTAAAAATTAAACATTTTAGGTAATTAATAACTCTGGTAATTAGGCTTGGCAGACTCAGTCATCAGTCCTTGTAAAGGATTTTAGTTCAGGTATGTCTGGAAGGCAAGAGCTCCTCAATATGAGGGAGAGGTGCTTTTAAAAAAAACACTAAAAAAAAAAAGAACAAAACACTAAACACTAAAAAAAAGAGGAACACCCCAAAAATTTGAAGCAGATTTTGTACATCACTGGCCGATGTTTGGAAGCCCTTCAGAGAAACTTCTTTGTGGTGTCAGAATTCGCACACTTGCTTAATTTGAGGGTAAAATCAGATTGAAATCCATCAGCCAGGTTCTCAGCAGATGTTTCAGAAATGAAACATCTCCTGAGAAATGACCCATCTCCTCCGGCTTTGTTGATGTATGTGTGATATGTACCAGCTGAGCATCCAACCCTCTGGCTTTCAACAGCTTTTTGATTTGAAGGCTGGGACTTCATTCCACTCCAAAACTCTGTGTGTGTACATGTGTACATGTGTTTGTGCTCACATGAAGTTTCTATTCCACTTTGAACTCCATGGCACTTCTCAAGAATTCCCTGGTCCCTGATGCACTCCAGCCCTCTGGGGGTGTGGAGATGTAATTTTGGCTGGAACACTATTCTGGCAGAGCTTCTTCTGACCCTAATGCTCCTTGTGTGGTTCTTGTACATCTCTTCCTTGAGTCAGACCATCAACAAAACTTCCATGCTCAGCGTATACATCTCTGGGTGAAAGCAAACCAAAAGAACTCTTTTTGTTCCAGCGGTTTCCCAGCCTTCAGCTTGACCCAAGTACTCCCAGAGAGAACTCTCCTTGCTCTGGGGGCAAACTGGTCTCACTCCAGGAGTAGTGCAATTGTAGTTTTTGTGGAATCTACTCAGAGCACCTGGTGTTGGCCAAATTCATGATGTGAGAAGGCTGATCAAGTGAGCTCAGGCCCAGCAGGGAACTGGCTTGATGCTCTTGGGAGACAACAGACCAGGGAACTGAGGAAGAGATGCTCCCCTGAACCTGCCCACGTGCCCCCTGCCTGCACTGTATGTGTGTTCAGGTGCCTGTCTCCTGTGCCCATTTCCAGCTCAGGTGAGTGGGGCAGGGCTGACAGAGAAGAATGTGGAGTTTGGGCCAAGCAGAGGGAGGGAGGATCTTGCAGCTGCAAGCACAGTCCTTCTGCACACAAGGCAACCAGCCTCAGCTGTGCCTGTGCTAACTGGCTGCTCTCTGCAGGATAGAAACCTCAGCTGCACTACAAAGCAAAAAAAACAACCCACCTGCCTGACTTCCATTGCAGAGCTTGGAAGCCAAAGGAATAGTGGTGGGGAAAAAGGCTTGGAAACATCCCAATGGCTACTGCTGTGGGTTAGTTGCTCACTTTTAGGTAGAACTGGCAGTGCAAGCCAGGGTTTCCTCTGCCAGCAGGTTTGTAGAGCCAGCCTGTCCTGCTCCTGTGCCTGCTCTGTGGTGCCATCACTGATGGACACAGCAGCACTAGCTCTGCATCCCATCACATCCCAGTGCTGGGCTTTGTGGCTCCTGCCACGAGCAGAACGAGCTGCAGAGCTTGTGCCATGAATCTTGGATTGCCTGAAAAGGAACAAGGTGTTAAAGTGATTCAGATCCAGAAAACCTTGCTAACAGGTCCCAGATCCATGGTGGAGGTGCTGGGGCCGGGCAGGATGTCTTTCCAAGGCCAGGAGTCTCCCTGATTGCTGCTGCCCGGGGTGCAGTTCGTTTCCCTTGCGGAGATCATGCGTGTTCCATCTGCTCACTCAGGCTTTTGCCTGAAGGGCAAGGACAAGGAATGCAATGAACTTCTCCTTGGCATGGAAGTATATTTTGCTTCACATTTGTCAATAAATGAGATTAGCTTTCTGTACTTGTGCTGAGAGGCTGCGTGAGAGGCACGTTTAATGAATTCTAAAATAAACTCTCTCGCTCGCTGTGGGGCAACAAACACAGCTAAAACTTGCATCTCAGAAGAGATCCTGACATTGCAGAGATGCCGGTTATGTGATCAAGCAAAAGATAGTCAGCCCAAACCAGAAATTACCCTGGATCTCACATGAAATGATGACTCGGTACCAAAAGTAGTGTGTGTATAACAATGTCCATGCTGCTTCTCTACTTGGAAGAGTATTTCCCACTCAGTGCTGGGTTACCTCTCCCAGTCCTTCCAGGATTGAGTAGTCTTTGTCCAGAGTCTGAACCTTTTCCCCTAAAAAGATCGTCTTAGGATGATGGAGGCAGCATGAATTGCCTACTTCTGGGTGTCCTTCCCACTGCTCACCCTGATGAGCCCTGGCCATCCCCCTTCAATCCAGCAGGGCTAGTGAGAACATTTAGGAATAAGGAAACCTCTCTGCTGTCTGAAATAGACACATCGGGATCAAGGGAGAGATCAGGTAAACTCCTGGGTATCAGGAGAAGAAATGTGAATGGATTTCAGGAGGGACATCTTGAATCATAGAATCACAGGATGGTTTGGGTTGGAAGGGACATTAAAGCTCATCTTGTTCCAACCTTCTGCCATGGGCAGGGACACCTTCTACTATCCCAAGTTGCTCCAAGACTCATCCAACCTAGCCTTGGACACTTCCAGGGGTGGGGCAGCCACAGCTTCTCTGGGCAACCTGTGCCAGGGCCTCCCCACCCTCACAGGGAAGAATTTCTTCCTAATATTCAATCTAAACCCACTCTCAGTTTAAAGACATTCCCACTTGTCCTATCAAATATCTTGGTAAATATGTTGGTAGTTGGGGGAGAAAACAGTGACAATCTGGAGGAATGGTTGCAGATCCTGGTTAAAAGAACACAGGGCTGGAGGTGAAGGACACTATCCCATGCTGTGGTGGATCCTGCACTGCCCCTTCCTGACCAATGAGCCTGAGGATCTGACTCAGCTTTCCTGATTCATGATTGTGCACTTCAGGCCTGAGGGTGAAGTGATTTGTTGATAACCAGAGAAAATCTGTCAAGTGATAAAGGTTGTTATGGGTAAGTGGTCCTTGCTCTCTGGCCTGGTGTCTGCCCTGTGTGCTCAGGGAAGAGCACCGGCACGCAGACACATCCAGAGCCAGCTTTGTTCTTGGACACCAGTGTTGGTAAAGCAGCAGTAAAGGCAGCGTGCAATTTTGGGCTCTCAGCTCTTTTGTCAGGGAGGGCTAGGGGTGCTGATCTGCCCTGCTGATGACGATGTAGGTGCTGCAGACCCTGCCCATGGCAAGTGACCTTGGCTTCCACAGGCCTCCCAAGCTTTATTTGTTTTCGATAATACTTCTAACTCTTCTCCTGGCACTGTCCCAGGTGTGAGAGTGCCCTCCCAAATCTGCAGACAAGCAGATGCAATGCTGCTCTTGTTGCTTAGGACTTTCCAAAGCTGCAGTTCAGAGAATTGGCCCTTTTTATGGTCAAGCTTATCCATTTTACCTGCTGCTAATGGGCAGAAGAGAAAGCAGGAGTGGCACAAAAATGCTGTGCAGTGGAAATGTGTTGATTACAGCTTTCAAAACCACCTCTGTCCACGTAGCATGTCTTTGATTGGTTGTTTGGATTATTAGCACTTCTGGAGAGGTTTCCTTGTCTCTCCTATATTTAGAAAATGTGGGCAGGCCATGCAATTTTAAGAAGCAGCCTTGTGTTGGCAGGGCCATTGCTCATTTCATGTGTTGTAACATTTTGTGTTGGTGATGTTTTGAGTTGGTGTTTGAGGGAGATGGTGTGAGTCACAGCTCTGGTTTTCTTATGGGTTTAGGTATGTGTCTTGTTCATTTGGGGGGCTTAGAAGGAAAGAAAGAAGAAGTTCATAATCTGACACACTGCCAGCAGTTTTGGTTTAATTGCCAGAACTGTGATAATTTGGTATTTCCCGTAAAGCCCCAGGTGTTGTACGTGCTTTATTTTCTGGGACTCTCCGATTTCTCTTATCCTTTGTCACTGCAGGCCAGAGCCAGGCAGTGTAATCTCTCTGGGCCTTGAACATTCACAATATCAAAGAAATTAGCAAGCCTCAAACACATCTCTTGGTGAAAATCGTCTTCTGTTTAATTTAAGATCACCATTGTGGAGAAGACAACTCATGATTTCCAAGTGAGCGGCGCTGCTTGTGTGTCATCTGTCTGTCCTCCTTTCCGCTTCTCCTCTTCCTGGTCTTTTCTGCAGGTCAGAAGAGACACTGAGTGTCTTTTGTACACATTTGCTGTCTTCTCTGGAGGTGGAGACCCCCATGTCTCTGACCCTGCCCCCTCTCTTCTGCCACATGCAGCTGAGGGCTCTGCCCTCAGAACGGTTTGGGTGCTTCCCCCAGCAGCAGCGTTTTTCTGCGCTGGAGCCTCGGGGCTTGTCTGCACAGGGAGGCTCTTGCAAAACATGCTTGGCCTAGGGTGTGAATTTAAAGGGAAAGAACTGTTCTGCACCAGAGTCCTGCCTTAAACCCTCTGATTCTGCAGAAAAACGCTGGTGTTTTTAACTGTCCGTACTTGGTGGAACAGCTGGGCTTGAGCTGAGCAGCCAAGGGCTGTTGTGGCAGCTCTGAGCTGGCCTAGGGCTAGCACAGTGTAGGAGGTGAAGGGTTGGGAGGTGGAGGCTAGTTCCCTCCCTGTGTACCCAGAAAAGGGGGACCACTTCAGAACAGAGCCTGCCTTAGGGGTTCTTGGTACCCGCTGGAGAAGCCACACTGAACAGAGAGGCTGCACAGACCAGCCTGAGTTGACAGATCCCCTTCCTCAGGATTGGGCCTGGATTAGCTGCTCAAGTCCAAACCTGTCAGAGCAGCCCTGGGACTCAACTCAATGAGTTGCCCTTGATAAGCAGCCCTTCTGTGGTCCGTATGAACCATTGGAGTGCCAGGGAGGGGGCTGTGGGAAGTGTCTCAGGCTGTGGTGTTTTGCTATGGTCCTCACCGAGCTATTGGACTGGCCACCCCAGCTATCATCTGTGTCCCTCCTATGCCAGAGCATGAAGTTTCCTGAAGCCTTCTCCTCCAGTCTACCCCTCCAGCACTGTCCCAGCCAAACCTGAGACACTGGGAAATGGTCCTGTGGGGTCCAACTGAAGGTGGTCCATGGGTGGGTTGTGCCTGTTGAGCTGTGATCAGAGGCATGGGGGCAGTCCCCATCCCAAACCCTGGTGGTGGATGGAAGTCCTTTGCATTTGGGAGGGGAAAAGGGACCCTGAAACAGCTTGCACCCCACAGGATTGAAACCTGAGGTCTCTGAAAGGACAAAGGACACTGTGACACTGCAGAAAGTCCCGTAAATGAAGCATTCTCTGTCTCTGCTGAGTCCAAAGGTGGAAGCCCAAACATCCCAGGCTGCTCCCAGCCGGTTTCATTTGGTCCATCAGCAGGCCCTGGAAGCTGTTGTCACTGCAGTCACTGAGGGCAAGAGCATAGCAGGGCTGGCAGAAAGGCAGACATCTACATGAGGCATAGGCATGTGTCAGCTGGGTAAACTCGGCAAAAATGCACGCGGGGGGTTCTGAGCCTCTGGGCACCAGGGCAGGAAACCAGCTCTGTCCATGAGAGAATGCAGAAGACTTCCCCACTGGGAAGTATTCAAAAGGAGTAAGTGATACTTGCTCCCATGAATTGGAGGTTCCTGTCTAGCAAGAAGCATGGTCAGACCCGACGTGGCAGCCTCTCCACAGCCTGGTGGTCTTCCCTGGCTGCTTTCTGTGCCTGTCACGAGTCCCCATGTGTCACCGAAGCCTTCCCCCGTTCTTCGCTGCTGGAGTTGCCCTGCTAACAGAGCTGGCTGCTTGAGGACTCATCAGGGCTGAAATGATTTATTCCTCAGCCATTTATTGCAAATGAACCATTGGAAGGCTTTCAAAAGCCATCTTCTCTTGACCTAAGTTCAGCTGAATGTTTTAGCAGCATCAGCTTTACATAACAAGCCAGTAGAGAGGAATTCTGGGAGAATAAGTTTTATGTTGATAAACAGTCTTTGCTGACCAGGATCTCCCTCTCAAAGTTGGTTCTTCTCTGAGGGAATCAGGTGTTACAAGCCAACTGCCCCAGAAAAATATTATGCCTTTTGTATTTACTCCTGGTGTCTGATAAAATCCCCAGATACCGTATGACAGCATTAAGATTTTAGTGAAATCTCTTGATAGAGCCCTAGAACCCCAAATTAATTCCAGTTGGTAGGGACAGGAGAGCATCACATGGGCTGAGAACTGGGTGGGGAGGACCATGAACAATGGATTAGGATAAACAGCAGCGTGTCGCATTGTCAGGGGAGTGAAGGAGAGCCCAGCCTTGGGAGATAAAGTCATGCCAATTGCTGCCCTCCATGGTGAGCCCCACAGAGCTAACCTCTGCTACATCTCCTTGGGCTCCTACAGCAATTCCATGGAGTCCCTGAGGGCACTTAGGAAGTGGGATCTGTTCATTGTCAGTTACCTGGCAAGGTTTTCTCAGAATATCCTTCTTGGGCCAGGGCTGCCCTGTGATCCTGTCTGAGGTGTCCACTCAGCCTTTGTTCATGTTCACAAAGACGCTCCCAGTTAATTTGCTGGTATTTTTTCCAGATATTTATTTACCATGAATTTGCAAAGGGAGGGGTGCAAGTTGGAAAATGAGATGAGAAGCATAATAGGGTAGTCTGTGCTTGATTGTGACGTTCCATTTTCATGGTCCCCTGGCTTAGGGTGAGAGCCAGGTAACTGCTGGCCTGGGTCCTTGCTCAAAAGCACCATTAGAAAAGCAGATTTGGGATGGATCTTTCATCCGTTCCAACCCAGCTGATTCTTTGATTCTATGATCTGTACATGTATGGGAGTCCTGTAACTACAAAATCTGGGATGGATCCTTCCTCTCTCCATGTACAGGGCTCCCGTAACTACAAAATCTGGGGTGGATCCTTCCTTTGTATTTGTGTGGGGTTCCTGTAATTACAAAATCTGGGATGGATCTTCCCTTTCTACATGTGCAGGGCTCCTGTGACTACAAGCAACATCATTTAGATGAGGAGAAAGGCTTTCTTGTCGTGGTGTTTCAGGGTAGACCATTACCTAGAGGGGCTGCCACTGCAGGGACAGGCAGGGCAGGAGAGTGATGAGCAGCCACCTTTCATGGTGTGGATACCAGTGGAAGCTCAGCTTCTACATCGTGAAGCTGGGGGCAAAGTGTGACCACACAGCCAGAGAGCCTCGAAGCAGCACTGAAGTGTCTCTGAGCTGTGTGTGTGATAGTGGAGATCCTGATTCTCCATCCCAAACTGGCAGAAAACCAGCAAAGCAGCACCAATATTCAGGTGTCTGCCTGAGGGGGTGATTCAGGCCCCCTTGGTTTCACTGCTGGGAGCTCTTCAGTGAGAAGTGGGAGGCAATCAGCATCTCTAGAAATGAAAGGTGGGGGAGCCTGGGGCGTTCAAGGTTTTCAAGATCATTGATTTTGCAAAGGAAAGGAAAAAAAATCATCTACCTCGCAGCCAAGGTGAATTGAGACAGGAAGGACAAAGATGAGTGATTTTGGTTATCTGTGGTTGGTGGCATGGCTGGCATGGGCAAGGAGAAGAAAACAGAAAGGAGGGGCAGCATTTTGGAAGGCAAAAGGAGAATCTTTGGAATGACGGAACATCACTTCTGCATCTGGGGACCAGAAGAGCCTCACAGGTCTCAACAGCTGAGAGTGTGACTGGGTTCCCCATCCCTGTACTACCAGCCTTTCTGGCAGGGACCCTGGGCCTTTTGCCAGGAGGAATCAACTGTTACCTGCCGGCGAGGCTGTGAGGTTGGGATCAGGTATATCCTCGAAATCACCCAGGCCCTGGGCTTCTCTGTGTAGATGTGCAGTATGGGGTTGGTTGTGTGTCCTGATGCGGATGAGTTGGATGGATGTTTCAGATCCCCCCTCAGGGTAGGGATGTGGTCTGCTCAACTTCTGAAGGGTTTTTCCAAGCTTATTCTTATAATACTCTGATTTGTTGTCCCCTGAATGCTGTATTTGGGCCTTTCCAGGTTAGTTCTGTAGATGCAAATGTCCATCCAGGCCTTTCAAGGCCAGTTCCTTGGCACCACTGCACCTTCTACAGATTTATCAGAAAGGATGTCACATACATGGGGTATTTACACTGAGGGTTTCCTACAAAAATATTTCCCAGCAGAGGAGACCTCACTCTTCCCATCAGGTTTTCATAGTGTGCCTCAGCCCCCTGTACATCGCTTTTTGGATTCTGGGTAGCTGCAGTCCCCTGCATGGAGCTGTTCAAGGATGGCCTGGGGAGGTGGTGAGGGGAGAGCAGTGGCAGTGCAGACGTGAAGGAGCAACTCTGGAGGAATTTTGCTCCAGTTGGAGTGTCTGGGCAGAGACCCTTCTTACTTGTGCAGCTCCACTGGTCCCTTGCTTTTCCTTGTCACGCCTATGTGGAGATGAGAACCCTCCATGCTTATAATCACAAGATGAAACCCACATTGTGCCCTGCATTTTCTCAGGTCTTCCTTGGATCACAAGCTCCTTCTGCTTGTTGTCACTGCTGCTTCAAATTGGCGTTTGTGGTGGCATCCAGAGGTCCCGGCTGCAGCATTGTTCCCCTTGTGCTATTCACAGCACAGAGTCATAACAAGAGCCAGTCCCTGCCCCAAATATATTAAGTGGGATCTTTGAGAGAGGAAATGGAAGTGCAGAGAAGGGATGTGAATTGTCCCACTTTGCGCAACATTTCTGGGATAAAACCCAGCACTATTAATAGCTTTTTGCTCAACAACCATCTTTTGTTCAGAACTCTGGTTTTCACCTTAAGTTGTATTGTGCAGGATCTGCTGCCCAGTTTGGTGAAATTTGCCACTTCGTGACCTACAGCTAAATGTGAAAAAGGTCCAACAAACCCCTGTCCAGTTTGAACTGGGAATAGTCTTCCTGCTTGGGCCACCACCGTGTTGCCCATTGTCTCTTCTGCATCAACATCTTGCTGCTGCATTGTTGGTCTTTTTTTTGGTTGCTTGTGTTCTGCAACAGCTTCTAGAAAATTACTTGTGTCCCACCTTCCTGTGCTGCTCTTTCCTAAATCCTTCTGTGGAGTATCTGGACAGTCAGCAAGGGTTGGCTCACATCACAAAGTCAAATTTGCTTTACTTTCCTTCCCATTTGTTGCCCATGAATATTCTATAAAGTGATCTTTCTGTTTGTGGAAGAAGAAACTGTTGATTAAATTTTAATGACAAGTCACAGGAAGCAAATTTTAAAATTGCAACTGTATGTTTGTGATAATAAGAGCTCTGTCACTGCTGTCAGGGGCTGGAATTGATGTAGGCCACAAAATCTCTTCATCCAACCCAAATGAGCCAGAGTTGCTTGATTTCTTTTTTTTTTCAAACACAAGCCACAAACTGCTCATGAGCAATTTACAAGCCAAAAATTAGCCAGGATGGCTTTCCAGAGAATAGTTCTGAAGGAGATTGCAATAAAGCAATATTCAAATATAAAACGAGGGAAAATAAGGATAAAAAAATTAATCAGGAAGAGCTGACATCCTTGAGACTCCTGGCAGCAGTAAATCAGCTTGGTTGGGGGACATTTCAGTGGAAGCCACCCATTGCTGTGCTCCAGTGGGGGTCCGGAGCTAGTGAGAACAATGCTGGGAAGCCGCACTCTGGACAAGGCAGGAGACATGCTGTGTTAGTGTCTCCACTGGGCAGTGCCCAGAGTCCCAAACAGAATTTACAGCTCGAGCTGCTTCCCTGCAGTCCAGGGAGGAGGAGGGTGGCCCTTCTCTGCAGGGCTCAGGCCAGGGAATCTCTGTGCATCGTGTTCCCCTCTGCAAAGGGCCCCAGGAGAGGTGGGAAGGGGCCTGAGGATGCTCCCACTGCTCCAGCACACACTGGGGCATTGAGGCAATGTTACAGTACAGGGTGGTAATTCCATCCATACTTGGTGGGGTTTGGGCCTGTGTGTATCTGGCTGCCGTGGAAAAGCTGTCTCAGGGATGATCTTTAGTTTCTTTCCTGTGGTTGGATGAAAAACAGACCTGCGGTCACTTCTGGTACCAGTGCTTTAAAGCCTTTCTTCGACTAACAGCAGAACTTTTAATCTTTCTAATATAACATTACTGAGAACAAACAAGTCTCTAATGCAAGCCCTGGGGTCTCTTGTGGAGAGATCCCGATAAAAACACGGCTTTCTGTTTTGGAAATACCCTCTGGTGGATTTGTCTCTCACCAGAGACAATGGCGAACTTTCAAAGTAAGCAGAGACATGGAAAAAATACTGTAATTAAGACTGCAAGTGGTTGGCTTTTGTCACGTAATGCTAGAGAATATTATTTTTATAGGTTAAAAAATTAAACATTCCCCCACCTCACTGTTAGAGGCTGCTAATCAAATTTATTTATCCGACTCCAAAGTGCTTTCTGCTGTGAATCCCTGCTTTGTGTGGTGTTTTCACCTGGCTGTGTGTGAAACACCGGGATGTCCTCTGGCCCAGGACTTTGTGGGAAGTTGAAATATTAAAACGATTTTGCCAGCTGGGCTGGCACATCTGACCTTCACTTGACCTCTGGCTGCCCTGAATTAACATCTTTGTAACTGATCCCAAGTTTTCCTCATTTTCCCCTACTTGCTGATGTCAAGAATGTTTAAAAACACTTGTTAAGGCTGCCTCTCATTGTTAAGTCTGCTGAGTCAGGAAGGAAGAGGATTCTGTGCTGGGACTGTGCTGGTGAGGGCTGGGATGACCAGTCCCTCCTCAGTGAGGAGCTGCAGACTCTGAGGTTATGCTCTGCCTGACCTCAGACCTCACACCTCAGTAATTCACCCCCTCTGGGGTCCTCATTCTGTTTAAATACAGTGTACTGAGAGAGGAGGAAAGAGATGTCCAGAGGTGCTGTGCTGAAGCTGAGTGCAACCCTGGCCCTTCATGTTCCACCTGACTGTGACGGGCACGAGCCAGGGCTGGGCAGAGAGGGAAAGGTTTGTGAGGTAGATCTGGCACCTCACTCAGAGACTTTGCCTCCTTTACCCATTTACAGTGTCCCACGTGCTGATTTAACTGAAGGACTTTGAGAGCGTGTTGGGGGTTGTGCTGTACCCACACATTGCAGTGGATCCTGTTTTTGAAGGTTTGCCTGAGTCATAGGATCATCATAGAGCCATAGAATGGTTTGGGTTGGAAGGAACCTTTAATATCATCTCATCCCACCTCCTGCCATGAGCAGGGACACCTTCTACTATCCCAGGCTGCTCCAAGCCCTGTCCAGCCTGGCCTTGGACAATTCCAGGGATGGGGCAGCCACAGCTTCTCTGGGCACCCTGTGCCAGGGCCTCCCCCACCCTCACAGGGAAAAATTTCTTCCTGCAATGCTCCATGATGGTCTGTCCTCCTGTCCTTGGGACAGCCCAAGCAGGGCAGGCTGTCTCTGAGAAAGGAATTTCAGCTCCCCTTTTAACTGAGCTTTCCTTCCCTGTGTTTTAAAGCAACCCTCCTGGGATTCATGAAGCTGTGAAACACCAAGAGGATTTTCTTCATCCCTTTCCAGAACTAATGATATTCCACTAATGGCCATTTACATCTGCAAATCCTTCCCTATAACTTGAAACACAGCCTTCAGCATTGACATGATGTAAGGGGTCTATATATGGTTTCATGTACAGATTTCACAATAAATATTTCATGAAACAAGGGCGGTTTTTTTGCTGACTTAGATTGTTTTGTCTCCTGGGGTGAGGTTTTCAATCACTTTCCTTTGGTGATTGAAAGATGATGGATGCCACCCTGGTCTTTACCAGGGTACAAGGGCAAGTAATTTGTGCATAGTGCTTAGTGACTGAAACAAAGGATTAATGTGTTTTAAAGTTTTGGATACTCCGGGTAATTCATTTGTTGGCTGGCTCTGGACTGGCAGTCCACAGAGTATGGGTGGGCAATTTTTCTAGCTGATTGTGAAGATAGAGATAAAGCTATATTTTATGAATTGCTGTTTCGAAGGTCATCTGGAAATTGAGCAGTTTATAAAACGTATCTTTGTTCAAAGATATATTTGATTATATAAAATATGATCCCAGAATCAATTTGGTACAAACAAGATGTTGCCTTTAGGGTTGAAAACACATTGTTAGAGGCATGAAGAGCAGAAATTGTCACTGCTGTCTTTGTGTGGCTATTGTTTTTGGTCTTAATAGGAACAGAATGAATGACATTTTTCCACCAGACCACTTATGCTCAACTATACCTCCAGGACAACTTCCTGGCCAAAAATATTCAAAACAAATAAACACAATAGCAATTCTACTCCAATTACATTGTTTGCAAACCAGCTAGTGTTCATAGAGTACTAGGTTTGGCAAATCCAAGCATTTCAGCCCCTGGATTTTAATGTTGGATGTTTGTATGGGAATTATTTGTGGCTATTGTGCTATTCAGGTGTGTGCTTGAGTGGCCATGTGTATGGGCACCTCCAGCATTGCTGCCCAACCTGTGGTAAATGCATTTCCTAGCTGTCCTAACAATTCGGGTGAGAAGCCTGGGCATTGGGAATATATCCCCTTGCCCAGTGGCCAGATGCTCATTGATTTCAATGGAGCTGGGATTTCAGCCTCGGGCTCTGCACCAAATCATACACCAATTTCAAAACTTTCACTGGAAAGAATAACTAAATTTTTAACTGTGGGAAAGAGAAAGACAGAGGAGGAGGAATATAGCAGTTCCTCTTATATATAAGTGGAGCCAGAATTTGTAAGAGGAGGTGAACTTTCTGGCTTTCTGACACTTTTTCATAGAATCAGAATCATTAGGGTTGGAAAAGCCCTCTAAAATCCCATGGTTTGAGCTGCCAGAGGGATCCTATAGACAGCAAACCTAAACCAGCAAACCTTGTAACTGTCCAGTCAACTTTATCTGATGATGGGAATGGTCATGGAAATACTGATTGTTGTAACTCACAGTTTTAAATATATATATAGTGCTGTGGATTGGTGTTGTAGTCACTCCTCCTCCCTGAGATAGAAGGCTAGAGGAACCTGGTTAAGGGAAAAGAAACTTGCATGTTAGGGAAGGTGTGGAAGGAACAACGCAGCTGTTCTGGCTCGAGCAAGGCTTCCACACTTCAACCCCAAGTCTGCAGATCTCAGTCTTTTCAGCATCTTCACGCTTCCAGTCATCTGTGTCCTTTCCACATCGTTGTCTGTCCTGTGAGTCAGCTGCATGAATGTTCTCAGAAGACCCTCTGGGACCTGGAGGAGTGGCTCCTACATTGTCATATTTGTGTCTGTGGCTGTCGAAGTGGCACCTCTCCCAGGAACACAACGATGAGCCTGTGACTCCTGCTGGTGTCCCTCTGTGGGAAGGGCACAGCAGCAAGGTGCCTGCCAGGCACAGAGTTCATCTCCCACGTCCTTGGAGTGCTTTGGGCTATCAATTCTTGCTGAAGCCTGTTCTTTGCAGTTACTGCACAGTGGAGGTGAGATACAAATGCCCAACGTGAGCCACATCATCTAGTGCTGCCTCCCACAGTGGAGTTTCTTCCCTGTGAGGGTGGGGAGGCCCTGGCACAGGTTGCCCAGAGAAGCTGTGGCTGCCCCATCCCTGGAAGTGTCCAAGGCCAGGTTGGATGGGGCTTGGAGCAACCTGGGCTAGTGGAAGGTGTCCCTGCCCATGGCAGGGGGGTAGAATGAGATGAACTTTAATATCCCTTCCAACCCAAACCATTCATTGATTTCATGATTCTATGATCACTGATCATAGAGAAACGTATATTTGTTAATTAAAAGGTCTAATAGTGGCTACAGCAAAATGCTGCCCCTTGGAAATTTAAATTTGCTTACCTGCCATGTGCCCCTGCCCAGCACCGTGAGATTTGAGGGGCTGCTGCAAATGCTGCCATGAGAATGTCTGACCATCCTTTTGCCATAAATTGAAACATAAGTCACCTAAAGCACAAAGCACATTACAGATATTACATTATATTTAATATTCTGCATTCGGAGCCTGTAGTTACGCACTGGTGGGTTGTGCAGAGGCTGGTATGGGGCGATGTGTCAGTGTGACACCAAGGTTCTCTCCTGCAGGCTCTGGCCTGTGTGTGGGCTGGGGACATTGTGTCCACCCATGCAATAAAGCCAGGGTTGTTCCACAGCTTCACTTAAATCCAGCCCTGTTACTTCTGGGGGCATTGGAGGGTCACAGACTCCGAGGAGCTCTTCTGACCCTGCCACCAAGGAGTTGAGCTCTGTTTGAGTTCCAGTTGCAGATACCTTGGTGCATGGCAGGGACTGCCTTTTGCCCTCTCTTTAAAAACCTGGAAAAAAAAAAGAGGACAAACACTGAGTGTGGTAAGTGTCAAGTGAGACTTTTCTTCAAGTGGATCCCATGTTTCCATTCTTTCTGGCACAAGGGAGCTTTCTTCAGAGCAGGTCCCTTCTTTGACAGGTTGGCATTTGCAGCCAGTATTGAAATGGTCAAAGAGGGGGTCAGGAGCTGCTGCTGCTTCTGCTGAGGTTCAGGTTTGTGTCTTTGTCAAAGAAAGGCCAAGTAAAACCAAAGACAAAGGAGCCTCACCTCTGATTAAAACAGTGGACAGCAAGCACACCAGAAGTAGTGGGCCTGCATAAGCCAAGACTTGAGATGTATCAGCCCAATGGAGAGCGTGCTGACCCCAGAGATATGTCTGATGTCTCAACCTGCATGGTGATGCCTTTTGCCAGGATCAGGTATCCTCACCTTATGGTAGAGACAACAGAAATGGGAAAAAATCCTTTTGATTAGGAGTCACTGCTTTTGCAAATGTTTCCATTTGAATTTGGAGCAAGTCAAGGCTGCAAAATATTTCCCATGCAAAGTTGAATCCTGGAGTTTTCCATGTGAGAGAACATCAAAATTGTCCCATCTGAGGTGCCCTGTGTAGAAGGGAAGGCCTGTGCAAGTTAGTGAGACTTCGAACAGCAAAGTTGTGGGGACTCTCCAGGAGGAGCTTAGGGAATAGCAGCCTTTGGAACCAGGCTCAGGCAGTTGTTGTGTCTCCAGATCTTGTCCTTCAGTGACAAGGATGCTGGAAGCCTCAAGCACTGTACCTGTAGCATCCTTTGGGTGCCCAGATTTCTCTGTTGAGAACTCTGAGCTCAGACTCATGAAGACACTGCTAGACCTGCACCTTCTCCACCCCAGTGCAGGAGCCCAGGGGCTGGAAGGCCCAGCCCTGATGTGGAAGGGCTGTCCTGGGACCGGCGGCTTGGGCAGCCTGAGAAACACAAAAGCCCATTTCCAGGAGAGCACCTGTGCACCTTCACTGCCCTTCTGGCAGAGGAGGGGTGCCCTGACCTGAGGATTGCAGCTGGGTGGGGGGAGCGTGCAGAAAGCCATCACTGATACAGGGGTGTCAAGGCCTCACCGGTGAGTTTGTAGATCTTAACTCCCCTTGCATCTCCCCCATTCCTGTGAGAAAGCATTCTTTCAGCCCCCCTTTTCCATGTCCAAGAGAATTCAAGCTAAGTTGCCTTTTCCCTCAGCTGCTCAGAGATACACAGAAGGATCCTGTCCCCCCAGTTCTCCAGGTCCCCCTACCCAAACACTTTGCCATCGTCCGTATGCCAGGCAGTGTGGGGGAGCCTCCAGTGGTTCACACTGCACCTTTGGAGGAGGCCAGGAGGATAAATCACACTTCCTCATGACATCAGTTGTGTGGAGATTCCAGACATGCCTGTAGATTGTCTGCTCCAGAGGATCCCTGATGGCTCAGGAAGCAGTGTCTGTGCCTGGCTGTTACAGAGTTCACAGAGCACCTTTCTCAGGATGACTGCTCCTGCTTTTTGCTGCTGAGGGGTTGTTTATGTAGGACGCTCTGTGGGTGGGATGTGGTTTTGTCACCGCTCCATTGTTGGACTCTGTTTGGGCACTCTGCCCACCTGTGATTAATGATGTTTTGAGCTGAGGTTCTGAGGTGCTTGCAGGCATATTGCAGGTACCAGAAGTGAAAGAGGTGTTGCTATCATCAAGGTACTTCAGTGTTACATCAAATGTAATCAGAAGTGAATTAATTAAAACAGTATGTACATGTGAGTCCTTTTATGGTGGAGGTTCAAACAACTCGTGTCGTGTAGTTTAGAGCTCAGTGGTTTAGGCTTTTGTAACCCTCTTCTCCCTGTGAGAAGGTGGTGAGTTGGCAGCAGTTGCTATCAGAGGATAAACCTCTCCTGCAGAGGTGTCCTGGTCGAACATGGCTCTTAAAACAGGTTAGGAAATTGTGTGCATTTGTCAGTCCTGGCCCTGGCATGTTTTAGGGTTAATTCTAAGCAGCTGGTGTAGTTTGCTGGGGTTTCATCTGACCTTGGAGTGAGCAAAAACCTGTAGAAAATCTGCATTTATTGCTGGTCTCAGCTCTAGCAAGATGCAACCCTCCTTTCTGCAGCACAGCCTCAGTGTGGTTGTCTTTTAGAAAAATTGCCTGGAGTGCAGCTGGTCCCTTTGTCCAACACCACAGGTGTTGTGAGGCTGGTGGTTCTTCACCCCATGGAGAGGAAGATCAAATTTGGCTAGAGGAGGGGCTGACAGGACTGCAAGGTGACCAGAGACACAGATCCTAAGCTGTACCTTCAGTCTGACAAGCACAGCCAAAACCCTCCTCCCCGTTTTGGTGAACCTGGAGGCAGGAGGAGCCCAGCATGGAGGAGACCATGAACTGGCAGAGAAGTTCCATGAGATCCAGATGATGAAAAGCTGGAACAGCAGCTGCAGCTCAGCCTGTGCCAGGGGGATGGGGTGACTTGGGTGACCCTGGGTCAGTGTTTTAGCTGTGGTCCCATCTGAGCAGCAGTAACCTGTGAGGAAGAGGCTGGGGAGCTGGGAATTGATGGAAACGTGGGGAAACTGGACCTGGACCCTGCTTGGTATACACATGAGGTTGTTTGCCTGGGATAGTGTGTTATTTTGATATGGATGAAGCTGGTGACTTTGTTTTTCCAGCATGTTTGAAAAAATAGCAAGCAAGGAGGAGATTAAAATGACCCAAAACGTTCAGAGCACTAAATAAAGGGAGCACTTTTAAGATCCTCACATCCATTTGAAGGACACTCCTGGCTTTCTGAGCTGCAACTCTGTCATTTGGACAGGACGTAGGTGAGAAATGAGTCAAAAGCTGAAAATGAACCAAAATGTAAAACTTTGACATACTCCAGTATTAGCACTCCATGTGCTGCTTTGGCCTCTCATGCTATTTTAGTTTACTGCTGGAAAAGGTTGAAAGGTGATTCAGTCATAGTTCACAAGTACCTAAAAAGGGAAGGGGTTTCTGGTTGCTAGATGGGTTCAAATTTACCAGAGAAAGGCAGAGAGATCTCTTGGCTGGAAGCCAAAGCTAGAGAAGTTCAGACTATGAATAAGGGCTGCAGTTTAAACAATGCAAGTAAAAACCAGAGGAAAGTCTTTGGCTAGAATTAAGCAGAGTCATCAGCAGCTAATGGCTCTAAATGAGGGCTTCTGTGTTTTTCTGAAAGATGCAGGAGTTATGAAGTGAGGCTTTCCAGCCCAGAGAAGCCCTTCCCCGAGACCGAGGCCAGGCTTCCCTTTTGACCAGAGCATGGCTCTGGATGCTCTGTCCCAGGCTTGGGGCTCTGCCTGCTCTTCCACGCTGCTGTCCAAGCACAAGCCACACTGCAGAGCAGCAGTGAGGGCACAGATGTGCTGTGTCTCAGGGAGCACAGCTCTGCTTCTTCGTGCACAGCGCTTTTCCCAGACACAGTCCAGAATATTTCTGGACTGGATTCCCCTTTCACTGCCCTGTCTGATTCAACTGTGGAATTACAGCCCATGAAGTGTGGCTAGGAGCTGAATGCACTGCCCCTTTCCCTCCTGTGGTGAGACACCACATACATGCAGACTGGAGAGGAAAGATGTTCTCCTCCCTTTATCTGGGCAGGACTCTGCTGGAGGGACAGGATGCAATGTGTGAGTATTGGATGTACCTCTGCCACCCTTGGCATGTGTGTCTTTGGACCTGCTTGTTTAGAAATATCCTGGAATTTATCACCAGTGGCCAAGAGCAAGAGGTGCAGAGATTTGGGTGAGATGTGATTCACGTTGGTGGGCAGGAACTGGGGAATAGGGATCTTGGAAGATTTCTTGCCTGTCCTTGTCCATCTCCTTACACAGTCTCCAGGCTTCTGGAGTTGCCCTGACCTTGTCAGCATTTTGGCGGAGAGGGGCAGGGTTGACACACCTTTCTCTTAGGACATGCTGCCGACTTCATAATTCTGCAGCCCACAAGTCTGGAAATAATATGAAGCAGATGCACCCCTGCCAAGGTCAGAACCTTCCCAGTATTTAAGGCATATGGATACTGTTGGCATGGGACAGGGTGACCTCGGGGTACAATAGGAGCAAACTGACACACACCATCAGGCAGAATAAATATTTGATAGAGTCTATTTCTCTCTGCCCCAAAATGACCCCTATAAAAGCAAGGTCCTGTTTACCTTCCTGGCTCTCCGTGCACAGTGTCCTGAGAAGGGACAAGCTCTCCTCTCCATTCCCTGCCTTCCCGCTCTTCTGGGCAACCCGTTTCCAGGCAAGGATCAGGGATATGGGCTTCCCAAAACCCGTGACACCTTGGGTTTTCACAGAGTTCCTGAAACTTGGGGAAAGCTTGAGATCATTTTTGGTCAGAAGCATCTCTGTGCCAAGGCACAGTGACCTGGGCAGCAGTGCCAGATATCAGTGTGCAACCTGCAGTGATTGCCTGCAGCTGACCAAAGTGCTTTTTCTACTGTCCCTGTCCCTTTAGAATCATGGAATGATTTGGGTTGGATCAACTTTAAAAAATCTTAAAGCTCATCTTGTTCCACCCCGTGCCATGGGCAGGGACACCTTCCACTAGCCCAGGTTGCTCCAAGCCCCATCCAACCTGACCTTGGACACTTCCAGGGATGGGGCAGCCACAGCTTCTCTGGGCAACCTGTGCCAGGGCCTCACCACCCTCACAGGGAAGAATTTATTCATAATATCTAATCTAAATCTACCCTCCTGCAGCTTAAAGTCATTCCCCTTTATCCTACCAAGGCCAGACACAGCCCTCTCCATCCTACTGCCTGTGGTATGGGTTTCTGGGGAGCCTGCAGAGGGGCTTGGGCATGTAAAAATAACAGTTGGGAAGAATATTTGGGTTTATTGTTCTGTTTATTTATTGTCTTTTCCCTCGGTGTACTAAACATACTTTCTTTGCACTCCTGAATCTTCAGTTTGCTCCTTTGCTGTGGCACCAGTGGGGCTGCAGTGGAAGGTCTGATGTGCTTGGGCCTGGACCTGCTGCGTTACCCACCCGGGGCTCTGGGTTTGCCTTTCAGTCTGAGCTTTGCTCAGCTAATTCCTGTTACCCCAAACTGTTCCATTTCTGGCTGTGTTTGTATCTTTCTGATTAAGGGCAATTTAGCTTCTCATTCCGTGAGGAATATGAGAGTCTTCAGAACTTCCTACTACAGGAGCCTGATGATCACTGTGCTTTTTATCTTGTATAAGATCCCTTTTGGTGAAAACAGTCTTTAAATAATACCAACCTATGACAACTTAGCTTGGCTTGAAGAACAAGAAGAGACATACAAAGGTCTGTAAAATAGTGATTGCTCTAATAAACCCATCCAGTTCCTCCACTTTTGAGTGCTCTGCCGTATCACAAGACCAGAATGCACGAGGCAATTAGAAGGTGGTTTGTGCATGTTAGACAGAGGAAATGCTCTATCTGTAACTCATCTTAGACAAGGAAACCATTGGTACCAATACTCTCAAGGCAAAACCAGCAAGCTGCTGGTTTTCCTTTTGAAGGTTAACACTGAGAACGAAAAAGGGAGCTAGAAGAGTGCAGAGCCGTCAGTTGAAAGAAAAATTGCAAGCCTGCAAGCCTGCTAATCCGTTCTTGTCAGGTTTAATATAAAGCCTGGCAGAGACTGATAAGAAGTGTCTCCCTCTCTGTCTGATGTTCCAGGTGCATGGTAAAAATCACCTCTCTGAAACACCCACATACAGAGCCAGGCTCCAGACTGGAAAGGCTGCTGGCCAGACTGACACTGCTGGCCTAAGACCATTTTAAGCACCTATATTCTTTCACTTTTCTGCTTGCAACCTGAAGAATGGCTGTCCTTCCCCTTCTCATCCTTTATACGTGCAGGTTTTTATTGCAGCCCCTCTCAGTGCTGATGGTCCTGCCGTGCTCAGTGACCGTAGGTCTTCTCAGCAGGCACAGAGCATCCCTGACACATTGCTGGGGAACAGGGGACATCTCCCTGTGACCTGCCTCTGCTCCTTCTGCAGCAAACCTTGTGGCTGGGGCTGGTGGGGCTGTGGGATTGGCAGCATGCCCACGGCAGCAGCAGGGGTCATGTAGGTGTTGGCAATCAGCAGCAGCAATGGCAGGGAACAGGGGGAAACAGTCTCTGAAGAGCTTGGTGGGAGAGCTCAGAGAGCCCAGCAAACCCCTGTGCTGGCAGGAGACACGGGGGTGCTGCCTGTTTGGGTAGGGGCAGCTGTGGAGCCATCAGGGCTGGTCATGTGGAGCCCCCAGACCCAGGGGCTCCCTCTGTTCCCCACATGGGCATGTCTGCCTGCCTGCTCCTCCCCTGATCATACTGGTTTCCCCTGGGCAGCCCCCCTCCCTCATCATGCAGCAGTGAGGGCAGAAGGGGCTTTTTCCATGGGAGGGGGATCAGTGGGCTCCCACTGTGTGTATGCAGCCTCTGAAAGAGGCGGGTTTTACAGTGTCTCGTTTCTCTTCGTGCAGCTGTTCCTCCTAAACTGAAGAAACTGAAAAGCCCGAATGTTCATGTGGGTGAGAAGATTTCCCTGAAATGTGAGGCGACTGCTGGAAACCCTCAGCCATCCTACAAATGGTTTAAAGATGGCAAAGAGCTGAAGAAGAGCAAAGACATCCGGATCAAGTATGGGAATGGGAAGTAAGTATGACATGGGGCTGCTCTGCCTCTGCTCACTGAGTGTCTGGGTCCAGGGGCTGTCTGGCTGGAGGTGCTGCTGCTCTCCCCAGGTCATTGCTGAGCAGCACTGAGGGGCTTCCTCAGAGCCACAGGCCCATGCTTGGCACATTCACCATGCCTGGGGGAGCGAGCAAGATTCCCAGTCTCCTCACAGAGTAGTGGAGAGAGGAGCAGGGTAAGAGTGTCATTGGATACCTGAGACAGGTGCCCAGTGACCTGGGGAGACAAGGCTTTCCCTGCCAGCTGTACGCTGGTTGTAGGCAGCTCAGATTACCAGGGGGGACTCCTGCTCTGGGATTAGGGGGTTGGATGCAGAAGTTATCCAAACTCAGCTGTCGCCTCACCACCCACCCACAGGCCTGTGGGAGGAATTGGTTTGTTCTCTTCTGTATTTAGGTGGGCACAGGAACATCTAAGGCAACTGCAACGATCACAGAATCACAGAATTGTCAGGGTTGGCAGGGACCTCTGGAGATCATCCGGTCCAAACCCCCTGCCAAGGCAGGGTCACCTGGAGCAGGTTACACAGGAATGTGTCCAGGTGGCTTTGGAATGTCTCTGGAGAGGGAGACTCCATGACCGCCCTGAGCAGCTGCTCCAGTGCTCTGCCACCCTCAGCATGAAGAAGTTCTTCCTTATGTTGGGAAGGAACTTCTTGTGTGTTAACTAATGGCCATTCCTCCTTCTCCAGTAGCTGGACACCACTAAAAAGTGTCTGGCACCATCCCCTTGACACCCCCTGGAGATATTTGTATGGATTGATGAGATCCCCTCTCAGTCTTCTCTTCTCTGAACTAACCAGGACTGAGATGTAAGAGTATATCACGATACTGTCTGATCAAGGACCACAGTCACCACTGGAGACCTTGTTGCATGCAAATCCCTGGATTGCTGCATCCAGGGAAAGCTCCATCAAGGCTGCTCCAAACTCCCGATGCAAGAAAGCTCTTGGGTGACTGCTCTCAGTGAGTGTCACTCTCAAGACCACCTCATTCAAGCACCTGGAGAAAGAGGCTCCAGGGAGTAAGCTAAAGGGTTCTCACTGGGAGTTGATTTAAATGGATCAATCTTGATATTTTTCAAGGCCAAATATTTCCATATGATGTATCTTAAATTTATCCCAAGATCATAACTATGATTGCATTCCTATATCCTGACCTAGGCAGCAGCAGTCAGCTTGCAACTGCCTGACCCCTTGGAGAACTTGAAACTAATTCTTTGCTAACATATGTTATATCTGAGTGTGCAAAAAGTAGCTCATCATGGACTTGATGGAGTAGCAACTTTTAAAATTAAAAGCCACTAAAGAATCAGTTAGAAAAATCAGTCAGTGCTTGAATGGGACACTGTCAGTTATTCTAATTTAGTTTCAGTCCTGTGGGTTTGATTTCAGAGTCACACCCAAGATGGTTGACCTCCTTCATAATAACTCCAGGATCTGTTTTGGGATGAGGCAAAGGTGGTCAGTGCTGGAAGCACCAGCAGATCCAGGATAACTGGGTGCTGTCTGCTCAGGAAGGGCTCTCTGGGCCTGCAGGCAGCAGAGCTGGGCCTGCCCTCTCTCCTCTCCTGCCCTCAGTGTTTTTGTGGTCGTTGTCAGCCTCATGGCCTTGCTTTTTACTGATGGGTTCTGGAGCTGGGATGCCCTGGAGAAATGTCTGCACAACCAGCTGTAGCCCAGCGTGGGAAGCCCATCCATCCCATGGACACTGCCCTGCAGGCAGGCAGGGCTGTTGGGGAGCTATTTCCCTCAGAGCAACCAGCCCCACACCAAACACCCAGCGAAACTCCCTGGGGAGGCATCCTCTCACAGCACCTCCCTGCTGTGTTCCCACATAGCACAGTCCTTCCCTGCCTCCTGGCATCCCATGTCCAGCACGAAGCAGGGACAGGAGGGCATCCCACCCGCAGTGGTGCAGGGGGGGATGCGCTCCCTGGGCCAGGGACAGAAACATATGGAAGAAGGTTGATCCTCTTTCCTCAGGACGCTGCTGTCAAGTCATAATTTTGCATTTACCAGTTTCCATGGCAACACGTTGGCTCTCAGCCTTCCAGTGACAGGCCAAAGATGTGTGTGTGCTGGAAGGGCTTCCTGCTGGCAAAACAAGCCAAGGATAAACATTTTAAGGAAAGCCTCCTGCTGTGTCTGAGGCTCCATCAGCAGCAAAGGTGTGAGCCCAAAGCATCCCTAGAATCACTTCCCATTCCAGCTTCTGCTCCCTGCTGCCATTAAAATGTGTTACTAAGTGGAGAGTTCTCCTGTCTTATACTGGGACCAGGCTATGGAGACTGGGCTCAAGCAGCTGTTGAGCAGGGACAAGAGGAAATGGGTTCAAGTTGTGGCAAGGCAGGGGATGGCTAGGCTGGATATTAAGGAAAATTTCTTCACTGAAATAGTGACCAGGAATTGGAACAGGCTGCCTGGGGAAGTGGTGGAATCACCATCCCTGAAGTGTTCAAGAAATGTGTGGATGTGGCACTTGGGGACATGGATTAGTGGTGGCCTTGTCAGTGCTGGGTTAATGGTTGGACTCGATGATCTCAGAGGTCTTTTCCAGCTTTAATGATTCTGTGATTCTGTGGGACAACTCTGAAATGACAACCCCCTGCTGAGCATTTGGCCCTTGTTAAGCAGTGCAGGAACACTTCTCCAAGCAGGTCTGGGCACACCTGGTCTGGCATTCCCACCTTTCTCCCCTCCACTGGGTTTGCTGAGTCTCAGTGCTGAAAACCCCTCAAGGCAGATTGTCCACTGGCATTGGACCTGCCTCATTCTGGTGTTGCCTGCATGGAACAAACATTAAAAATTGCTCAGTGTAGGCTGAAGGTCCAGGGAGCCCTTGGGACTTTGATGTCTTCATTATATAGCTGGTGGGGCCGAGTCTAATAGAGGGACAAGGGATATGGGTGTAAATCATTACTTCCAGCATGTTAGGAGAGGACTCCAGGGAAGGATAAGCATCCTAAACTGTAAAGCTCTGAAAGGAAATCTTACTCTCTGATGATTAATTCAAGAATGATGTGGTTTATACATCTGGCTCCACTTAAGAGGTAACACCGGTCTCCAGATAATCCTCTGTGCTTCCTTTCAGTTCGGAGTAGAGTGGGAGTCTCAGAGGGCCAGAAATGGAGCACTGGGGAGGGACCTTCACAGAGAAAGGACACAAGGCATAAAGCTTCTCATACTATGCAGGACCTGGCCAGGTGCACAGGAACATTTCTTTAAAAGTGTAATCCAAGACCTGACAGAGTTTTCTGCTGGAGCCAGGGAAAAGGAGCCCTCCAGCATGTGGAGGTGTTGTCCATGGCATTTCCCTTGGCCCTGTGAGTCCCTGGCGGAGCTGGGCACAGCTTTACATTGGAATCTGTCTGCAACTCTGTGACCCTCAGCATGCAGAGGCATGGCATGGGAGACATGAAGAGCGTGATTGTCCTCTGTGACTCATTCCTGGCTTTCCTCCCCATTTGTTTAAAGAGCCTTGCGGTCTCTGAAGAGTAATTAAAGCCCTTTTATTTTATGATCAAGTTTTCATCTGATCCCTAGAATAGGAGATCTCTTTAAATATAGGGGATGTATGTGTTGTAAGGAGGAGAGGAGCAGTTGACTGCATATCAGCTCTTTACCTTTTCCATCAATCATCTTCCCTCTTGTTTTTAAACTTACCAGCAAAACTTCTGATGCCATCAGGCAAAGGAGTCAGGTTTTTTTTTTCAATGGATATTTGCTGGAGGGAGGGGAACAATTCTGATTCCTCCTTTCTGAACTACATGTTCCATCTGTAATTGGTGTGACAGGCTGGGGCAAGCCTGCCTTGTGAGAAGGGGAAATTTCTCTTTAAGGTGGAAGAAATTATTGGCTGGAATTTTATCTCCATCTCAGTTTGAATAAAACACAGTTGATGGGGAACCTAGAGAAATTACCCAGAAGGAATTGCCTGGGGCAGTGAAAGCACAGCCTAGCGAGTGGCTCTCCGTCTGAGCTGCCAAAGCAATGCCATTTTTGGCTGAGTGTGGCTGTGATCAGATTGAGGCCACTGGCTCCCATGAAGTTCAGTTGGGTTTTGACTTTCTGACTATGCTGGCAAACGGTCAAATGCCAGCTGTGGAGAAAGCCAAGGGAGTTTCTGTTTGTGGAGGTGTGGAGAACCTTCCCCACTTGAAGCCATGCTCGGGGCTCAGCCTGACACATGTAGATCCTCAGCTGTAGTCCAGGAGCCTGAGAGTCCCCGAGCTGTGGCTGTCCTTACAGCCCCTTCTCTTTGTGTGCTCTTTTACCAAGGGAGATGAAGTAGGCGTATCATTAGGTTGGAAAGGGTTGGCAGTTCAGTTTGGGACAGGCTGACCATATGACATCCCTTGGGAGTAGTGTCCTACTTTCAGTATCACCAGGAATCCCTATTGTTAGCCTGTAAGTGGAGCCAAGGGATACCCTCCTCTCCTGTTTCTGTACAGTAGTCCCTCAGGGGATACCAGTTGGAGCAGATTCATTGCTGGGGTCTTCCTTGTAGGGCTCCCAGTTGTAGATTATTCCCCACCCACAATGAATGGGGCTGTGGTCTTCCCTGTACAGCTCACTGCACTGGAATGAAGGCAAAAAAAAATAATAATGCCAAAGCAGCAGGGGAAAGAGAGTGCCAATAAAGATAAATGATTTCCTAATTAAGCCTGGAGACAAGGAGGGGCAAAGAGGACTGTTAGAGCCTTGTGGGAGCCAGAGTGAACCCAAGCAGGCTATACCACCACTCTGGCAGGGGTCTTCGGGCTGACATTTTTAAACAAAGGAAAAAGCTCATTTGACAATGGATCTTGCAAGAGCAATTCCAGATGCCTTGAAGCGAAGACTCTTCTCAAGCACCGGTGTTGTTATAATCACCAGGGGAGCTGCTGCCTTGCTAACTCTCACGATGTCATTATGAGCCTCCGATATTTGGGATTTGGTTTTAGCTGCTGAAGGCACTTTATTGGAGGGGGGTGTGAAGGAGAGAATCTCCTTTGTTTGTCTGTTGTTTTAGAGGAGATGATGGACATCATCTTGGCCAATGCACCTGGGACCAAACCAGGGAATTTGAGAACTGAAAGGAGAAGCAGTTGGGTTTTGAGCTTGAACAATCCACAAAATCTGCAAGTTGGGGCTGCTGAGAGAGTCAGGGAATGGACATTTAATCAAACTTGACTGAGTTACAGTTGCTAACAAGTTATGGTCAGAGGCTGAGCTGCTTCAGCTGATGGTGTGTGCAAACACAGAGGTGGAAGGAGCCCTATTTGCCTGAAATTTTGTGTGGTTTTCACAGTGATAATGGCTGCTTAAAAAAAAAAAAATCTCTCCCTGCAGACCTTCGCCCACTGCGGTTGCAAAATGTCACAGATTAGGCTGAGGCCCTCATTGAGACAGGAGCTGAAATCCCATTCATCCCCTTTAAGTTAAAATGCTTTGCCTTAGGGGTGAGGGCTGAGGCTGCTGGCAGTTCATCTGGGACAGCACATCATGTACCTGCAGTCATGAATTATCCAGGTTCCCCTTGCCCTCCATGGATCAGACACTGGTGAGAGTCTGTCACATGTACCTGCTGCAGAAAAGTGACTTGGGGAGAAAAGAATGGCATGCATCCAAAAGGCTCCAAACTCTGAAAGGAGACCCAAAACTGTATCTAAATCTCTTGCACACCCCGTGTACCACCACAATGACGGTTCACAGAGGTTTTGGAGGGGTGGTTTCCTGACCACGTGAAGGTGCCACCCCTTTCCCATGATCTGTGTTTCACAAAATATTCTTTCCTGGTCTATTTGCAGCCTGCTTATCTCCATTCCTGGGCTCTGCCCAGGGCTACCCCCTAGGCAGCTGCTTTTGGTATGGCACCTCCCTCTCCTTCTCCCTTGATTCTTTATAATTAATATGCTTTGCTTTAAAGGTCCTCTCAGGCCTTTCTCCCCCTCTTCTGGCAATCCCTGAAGTTTTGGTGCTGCCTCTGATTTGCCCAGCATTTCATCCTCTATCTAATAAGTGATATGCTTCCAAAGTAGGACCTCTGTGCCTTCTCCTCAGCAGCACTGACCCTCTCTTCCCTCCCCACCAGCTCATGGTTTGGTTCCTGAGGTAGTGAGACCTGGGCACCCTGTGGGGGTCTTGTCTCTGTATTCAGGCCATCCACTCTTTGGGATAGCAAGGTATTTGTTCCACATTTGGTGCTGGGAAGTCCCCGGCTCTTGGGAAGCGGTTAGAGCCTCCTTGTGTGCGATTACAGGAAGCAGGGAAAGAACCTGCTCTGAGGTGGCCTCAGAGTACTGCTCCAAGATCTACATTTTCTCCAAGAAATTAAAATCCTGGCATTGGGCTTGGAGCAGACATTTGTGGGATGGATCACTTGAATTCCAGAAGAAAGTAATACATGTGACCCTGCACTGACATCATGTCTGTGCCTCAGCCTGAACCCAAAACTCCGCTTTTACGCATTTCATTGATGTCACTCCCTGGCAGGTGCCACAGCCTGGCCTGACACAGAGAGCAGCAGCACACAGGGATTTGCCTCTCCACGGAACAGCCACAAAGTCCACTCCAGGGACTGGTGTGGTTGTGTTTCACTGCATCTACTGCCCTACACCTCTTCCCACTGCCAGAACACCCGAGGCTGCATTTGAGGCTGGAGGGGGGTTGCACAAGTGACCCTGCTCTTTGGAGTGTAGTTATCGATCTTTTCCTCTTTTGTTGACACTGCCCAACCCAGAAGTGACTCCAGCTCTGAGACCAGTGTCCGTGTCAGCTCTGCAGAGTGAGGACTGGTCGAGTCTTCCTCTTAAAATCAGCCTGTCCCAAGCCTGGGCACAGAGAGACCACAGCACTGCTGAGCAGAGAAGGGGCAAATCTGCTTTTCAGGTTAGAACAGCACTTTAATGTCGGGGGACAGGGGTAGGAGAGAGCAGGCAGAGGGGGTCAGGGGATGGTTGGTCCTATCCTGGGCACCCCAAGGACATTAACTCTTCCCCACTGTCCCAGCAGGTCAAACACAGAGTGGGGCAGATGATGGTGTGAGGGGAGGAGGAAGGAGGCCTTTGCCGACTGCAGAAGGGATGATGGCCGAGCTGGAAAGTCCAAACCTTCCCGCCCCTACCCCTTTTATTTGATTGCTTTGCTTGAAGGCATTTTTGTCCCCTTTCCCATCTTTCTGTGGCTAATACTGAGCTGGCCAGTTCATGCTCTGGAGCACACAGTAGCCAGCGTAGGACACTGGTTCTTGTCAACCTCTGCAAGCACAGCCATCTTACCCAGCTCTGCTGTGCTCTGCTGAGAACAGCTCAAAGGCAAGGAAGAGATCGGGCTGGCTTCCACAGGGATGGCTGCTCAAGGGAGAGGATGCTCCTGACTGCTCCTGCCCTGCTGGACAGAGGGGCTTTGCCATGGCCAACCCCATACTGCCCATGCATTGCAGTGATCCCTTCTGCCTTATTTTATCCCACTGAGTGCTGGGGAAAATAAATGTGTTCCCTGAGTGCCCCTGCTCCAGCTGGTGGGGCTGCCCAGTGTTTGATGCCTGCTGGACAGCACTTGTGGATCATAACCTGGATATTCTGAATCTTCTTGCCAATCATTGACCTGCTCTCCCAGGGCAAAAGCAACACGGTGCAGAGTGCCAGGACAGCACGTAGGCACCAATGAAATCTCTGGAAGGATGTAATCAGTGTGTGTTACAGCCATTGCTGGCCTTCCTGCTCTAGGCAATTCCAGTGTGCTTCCTACCACTGGCTCTCCGCAAACAGAGGGGAATGGAGTTAATGGGTAACCACAGCAGTGCATCCAGTGTGTCCTTTGCAAGGGTCATGTTTGGGAATTTCCTTTTCCTAGGGTTTCAGGTGTGTTTAGTATGTGCAGTGCTCTTCATTGACAGTATTTCGGGGCCCCATATGGTGTAGTGTCCAAATTCTCTTCATCAGCTGGCTCCTTGACTTCTTCGTTACTTATGTGGTAGCTACCCTATTTTTAGAAGACTAATAAAATACTACAGCAGTAGTGAACTCTCACAGGGAACGCGGAGTCCTCAGTGTAGGTGTCTCGGAGGCAGCTCATGGCAGCTGCTCTCCTGCTCCCATGCTCTGACATGAATGGCTTTGCAAGGAGATGAGTGGGGAAAACGGCTCCATTTCCACATGGCAGTAGGTAAGAGGAGAAAAATGATTCAAGCTTGACCAAAGTGCTGGTGGGAACATGACTACTGTCATGAGAAGTTCCTCCTTGGCTGAGATGCAAGGCCTGTTTCTTCTCCTGTGACTGCACTGGAGGCCTCAGGGCCCAAGCTCACATTTAGATGTCTAACTCTGAGATGCCTAAATTACAGCCAATGTGGCCATCCTTCCCAGCCAGAATTTGCCAGGATCTTTGTGTAGGTCCTGGCCAAGGGCTGATCTCCCTGTTTCCCATTGTAGTCTGGAGATTGGCACTGCAGAGGGTGATTTACTCATCCCTCCAAACTACCCTCTGGGGGACTTTTTTCTCTTGGCCAGAAAGGTATTTTGGGGGATCTTCTTTTGGCCAGGCTGAAGGTCTCCTTGTGAATCCTATCCCTCAGAGCTTGCAGACAGCATATTCCCCATGGCTTATCCCTCCACTGGCACTACAGGAGATAATTAGTGAGTGGCTAAGTCATATGTGCTGAGGGTCAGGAAAGACAATGAGGCAGATTTTCCCCCGGGGTAAAGAGATGTCAACAGAGTTACACTGCAGTGAAATGATGGGATCTGTCACTGACCCTGGCCCTTTCACTGAGCAAACAGCCTGGGGCAGTGCCTTCCTCCAGAAGAATGGCATCTTCTGGCAGCCAGGCATCCATGTGAATGCACACGTAGGGCTCTCCCAGGGACTGCTTTCCCCAGGAGACACACTGCCCAGGAGGCTTCATCCAAAACTCCTGGGCGCAGCAGAATTCCTTGGACACTGCTACTTGGTGTTTCTGTAAAACCATCCCTCAACCCGCATGAGAACAAAGTGCCTGCCCTTGGGGGCAGGAGGAGGAAGAACATGACCTTGAAAAACTGATTTCCAAAGGAGTTTTGAGATATTTCAGTAGCACTTGGAGATAGTAAAAGAGAACAGAGACAGACTGGTTACCTTTGGCACACACAAATCAAGAAAGGGCTAGTCTGTCTGACATCCTTCAGGGCAGTTCTTCTTCAGGCCCTATCCATGTTAATTAAAAGGCCCATGGCTAATGCTGTGAAGCAAGGTGTCTCTCTGGCTGTTTCAGTGCTTCCCAGAATAGGGAAATTCTCTTTACAGTGGCTAGGCTCCACATTAAAGCTGATCCATATCTCTACCCTTCACCTCTTTTCCCCCAAGTCTGTTACCTGCCATTTATACAGCACAGTGTGAAGACCAAGAGTGGCCACAGCACTTGCCTGGGGTATGAACAGCAAGAAAAAGCTCTCGATTTTTCAAGGGGGATCTTACAATCCAGGAGAATTTCAACAAACAAGTAAAAATAAGCTCTTTTGACAGTGTAAGTCTTGTGCATTGAAACAAAATAATCCCCTTCGGTTTCAGCTTGATGTTGCCATGCTCTAAATGCCAACATCACTCTTTGTTCTGCTCACATTCCTCTCCAGTTCCAGGTAAAAGACCAAATGTCTCTCAACCCTATTCTTGATGATGAATCTGTCAAGTGTGGCCCCTTTTCATTACCCTTTTGTGTCACTAATAACTCCCTAATTTGTATCTTTGGGACTAAAACCCCTTTATCTGTAAGAGATCACATTCCTTGGTGTTATTCTAATGCTGTAGTGGACTTGTCCTGTTGCTACACGTGGTGAAACGTGCTGTGGATTGAGATTGTGATGCAGCCAATTATGGGTAGAACATCTGTCCTCCAGCAGCTGAAGGCAGCATGTCCATTGATGTTTTCAGCTCTGGCAGAGCCTCAGTGTGCTGCTGTGCTGGGGGGGTGTTTTCTATGGACTCTGAGTTAGAGCCTTGGTCTTCCGAGCTGCTTTCAGCACGTGCTGCCTGCATCTCTTTCATGTGTGGCAGCAATAGCTGCAGCTTGTCCTAGGGGTGGGTTGTAAAACAAATGGTGTGTTCCAGCAAAGGAGGGTTGAGACAGCTGGAAGAAAGTAGTGGCTGAGCTGGGGGCAGTCTTGGGGTTGCATGTTGTAGTACCAGGAGCCATTGTGCCCCTTTGATGAGCATTTCCACACCTGATTCTGAGGAGGGAGCTGGGAACGTGCTTCTGAACAGCCCAACAGAGCCCACAGCCGCCGTACATTCCAGGAAGGTGCAGGAACCAACTGCAGCAACAAGGCACAAAGTGCTTTGTTGTCTCTTGAGTGCTGCTTGACTCCTAAGGCAGCACAGCAGGGATGGCCACAGTGCCCAGGGCTGTCACAGGTTGCTCTGAGAGAATATTCAGAGAAGGGTATGGTGCTGGGAGTCAGGGCAGCTTTGCAGCACTCTGAATCAGCTGGCTTCTTTAGGCATCCATGTTGGAATGTGGTGGCCCAAGTAACTGCACAAGTGGATTGGGGGAGACCTACAGTGAGAGGGATTCACGAGGTCTTTGCATACTGATAACATTCATTTAGAAACTGCTCCACATGTGGCCCCAACTCGTGCAGTTGAACACTTGACCGCATCCTGTAAAACAGGGCAGTGTCCACGTCCTGGGAGCTCTACCAATTTGTCTCCAAGTGCTTTTAATTTACTAATATGACTAGTGAGATGTTCATGCTGTGTCCTCGCGCCGTGCCTCCCAGGAGAATGGCTTGTCAGGGTGTTAAAAAGATGCCAGTGTGCTTCTGTGAAGGACTTCCTATGGACAATGATTTGCACAGAAAAGTCCTTCTCGGCTGACACATGTAATATTGAAAGTATGTCCAAGACTAATGATTATTTTCCACATAAAATGGAATTTTATTTGCCTTCAGCAACATAGGCCACTGGGACCTCTTTCTAAAGCTGGCAGTGCTTCCAAGTCTCTAAATGCAGCGACTGTATGACACAGACCTGAGGTAAAAGCTTGGGGTAGAACGCAGAGAGATGTTCTCATGAGAAGAGCAGGCAGGGTGGGTTTTGATAAGATGGTTAAAATGGAAGGAAATGTAGTAAAACAGAGGGACTCGTGGGAGTCCCACTGCGTCTCATAAGTGGCATTCAGTGTGTGTTGAAGGCTTCTATAGATCTCTCCTTAACTAGGCAACAAAAGGTTTTGCCTATTAGTCAGAGACATCCCAGAAATGAGTCATAGCCAGTGGGAAAGGCCTTCCTGCAGCGCCGCAGAGCTCTGCCGCAGAGCCGCTCCCTCTGCCATGGAGCAGCAGCACAGGCTCTTAGGTGACACCTAAAATCATCACACACACCCTCTCCTGCTCTTTCGAGGCACTTCTGGCTGGTAAGATGAGTGTGTGCAGCTCAGCCCCACATGTCTGTAGTCCATTGGAGTGGGTGTATTTGGGGCAGACAAAGCACTTGCCCTATTTGTGGGCCTAGATGAAGCTACCGCCTCTGCCCAGGGCAAATCCTGGGGGTTGGATTTGCAGGCTGGAGAGGCGTGAGTCCCCCTGGACCTCGTGGTTGTTTGTGTTGAGCTCATGGCACTGCTGAATGTGGCTGGTGAAGTACCGGAGCGCTCGGCATCCCTACTGTGGAAGGTGCAGAACACGCATGTCCTCTCCACATCTCCATCTAGCAGACAGATCCCACTGCCCATCAGGAAAGCGGCTTTTCTCTGGTGTGGGAAGCTGTGCTGGGCTGCTGGGACTCAGGCTCAACCCCTCACAAGACCTTCTGCGTGAGTGAGAGCAGGTGTCAGACCAAACCATGCAACACACCGAGAGCGCTGGGTTCAGAGGGAGATGTTCACTCAGGAAACCCTGGGAAGGGCCTTGTCCAAATCCTGTCCAGGCTTGTGAGATCAGGCGGGGTGACTCTCCAGGCAGCATCCCAGGGCCAGGAATGGTTGTCAGTTCATGAGGATGGTCAGCAATCGAGTAAGAAATGTCTGCTGTACTTTTCAACAGAAAGATTTCCAGACTGCAGTTCAACAAGGTGAAGCTGGAAGATGCTGGGGAGTACAGCTGCGAAGCCGAGAACGTTTTAGGGAAAGACACCGCAAAAGGCAGCCTGAATGTGAAAAGTGGTAAGTGAAGAAGCCAGCAAATGTCTTGAGCTCTCTGCCATTCCACAGAGAGCGGGAGGTTCTGCACATGGTCTGTCTTGTATTTTGTTTCATGCTTTCAGGATATCGAGTAAAACAATCTTGGGAGATAAGAAAAATGCAGCTTAGCATAAATGTTTATCTTTGTTATCTGTCACTGGCAATGTGGTTAATTTACATTTTAAATAAACTTACAGTCTATGTATTTTTTTTTTAAAAGGGGTAAGGAGGAAAAAAAGCTGGTGGGCTTGATGTTTTCATTTTTTAAAGAATTTCTGAGAAGCAAAACTCACCAGAAGGCAAGTAATTAGACCATAGCTTTGTGATGAGTGAAGTTGCTTCTGGTTTTCATCCTAGAATGTGTGCTCCATCTCTTAGAGCTCAGCGGATGGAGTCTGAGGTTAGGTGGTTTTATTATTATCTTGGTCATAATAATTATATTGCTTAACACTATGGTTTGGATGCTCCCTCCGGCTCAGAAAGTCCCTACAGTGGCTGCCAGAAGCTGGGAGGGCAGAACTAGGGAGGGGATGAGTCTCTTTCCTAAGCTCTTCCTCCTGCCATTCACAACTGGCCACTGTGGCAGCCTTTGCTCTGGGCTCTGAGCTCTGGGTTCTGCAGTCTTTGCTGGGACCAGTTTTTTGTCCTCTCAGTAGCATTAGCCCAATGTGAGGGAAGGTAGCTTTCTCCTGCTGCTTTCTGGTGGTATTTGCTCCATTAACCTCTGCCTCAGCAGTGTTTGCCATCCTGAATCTTTTGTTCAGTGAAGCTGCAGTATCACGAAGCCTCCCCTCGGTTATTCTGCCTGTACAGTCCCAGTGCTTGCAGGGTCTGGAGGAAGGCCATCCATGCTCCGCCCTCCCTGCCTGAATGTCCCATGTCTGGGAAGTCAGCCTTGCTGCTCTGCTGGGTTTATTTCTGATTGGGATAGGGAAGGTGTCCCGAGAAAGCAACTGAGGCAGTGCTCTCCTCATGCCCAGACTGTCCCATCACCACATCAACAGGCAGCAATTCTCAGGCTTCCCTGAGAATTCCCTCAACAGGAAGACACGCTGTGTGGCAAGGACCACTCACAGCAGGGATGGGGACACACCTGAGTTGCCCAGAAATGTGTTGAGACCTGAAAAACAGAAAAAGACATAGAGTTCTGGCCTCTACCTTTTCCTAGTGGGAGCTGCAGGCTGCAAGTTGCTGCAGATCCAGTGGATTTCGTACTTGGATTAATCCGTTTTCTCAGCTGCTGTGCCAATTTGCCCTTGGCTTGTTGCTCAGGTGCAGATCCAGTGGATTCCCTGCCTGGATTGATCCATTTTCTATCTGCGTTGCTAATCTGCCCTGCTAATCTGCCCTTGGCTGGCTGCTCAGCTGCATGCAACACCTTGCTGCTGTCTGCAGCCACCTGCCAGGACAGCAGGGCCACTTGTACCCCCTGCAAAGGAACGCAAGATGACACTGAAGTCTTTTGCAGCCCTGGCACCCCACTTTGCACTCCTCTTTCCTCTGGAGCTACCCAGAGTTGAGCAGCCTTCATCTGTGCACAGGCATGTGCTATGCTGGAGTTTTCCTCTTCCCTTAATGCTGGGCCTTCTTGGGATCTCCACAGCTTTCCTCACTTCTGCAAGCTCCCTTCTTCTGTGATACCTTTCAGTAGAAAACTCCTCAGGGCATCTGAATCCACATACATGTTTTCTCCTGTCCCTTCTTCTCCAGGCTCCTTAGCACTGATCCTGTTGTGACTGAGCCTCAGCACAGCATTCTCTGTGCTAGAACTGTGACGTTCTAGCAGTTTATAGCAATTAATCAGAGCTGGCCTCCCCTCGAGCCTTCCCCTTCTGCCCAGAAGGTCACTCCAGCTCTTGCTGTTTCCATGTGTTCTGCTGCTTTATATCCTGCTCCTTTACAGCTGTTCTGTCGCTGGTGCATCAGCCTGTCCTGGGCAGGCCGGCTGCGACTGGTGCTCTGGGACCAGCTGGTGGAAGCACAATCTCTGACCTGACAGCAGTGGTTTGGGAGGTTCTATGATGTTGCTGTGATACAGGAGGGTGAATCCAGGGCTGGGAAAAAGTCCTGAGCTAACATCACATCCTGTGATACAGAGACACAAGGTTTGAGGGCATCTCTGGGTGCCCCTGTAGAGAGGTGGCATTGCAAGAGGTGGCCTGAGCTGTTGAGGCTTGATGTGAGTATCATGAGATGTCCTCAGCCCCACATGCTGTTGTCTTCCAGCAATGCAGAGGCCAGAGATGGGATCTTCTGATCCCACTGGGGTCCTGGCTGGCAGAGAAGGATCTCGGACAGGAAACCCTCAGGCCTGTGGATGGGAAGGTCTGAGGTTCAGCCTCTGCTGGTGGAAGTCTCTCAGCCTGGCTAGGCAGGGTTGCCATTGCAAAGTGCTCTTTGCTCTACTCCAGTACCCCTTTTTGGTTGATACCAGTTTCAGGAAAGCAGCTTTTCAGCCAGGCAGATCTGTTGCAAATCACCAGGCCCACCACATCTTTAGAGAGACAGTGGCTGCAGTGCAGACTCCTTGGCACTTAGAAACTGTCCATCAGCCAAGGCCTCACCTCACCTCTTCTCTGCAATTCCAGTCTTTCCACAAAACAGCCAGATCAGAGATAAATGCTTTTGCATTGAGAAACTTTGGGACAGTGTTAATTTCTGAGGAAATGCTTCTGGGCTCAACCAAAATATACCGTGCTTTGGTGCTCTTTGCAGATTTTTATGACTTGGAGGTCAATTAGATACTTTCTTAGAAAAATGTCCCATTTCCCAGTTATCTTTATTGAATAGTCTAAAGTTTATATCACGTGACCAGGAGGGCACATGTGAGATATGACTGTTTCAGACTCTTTTTTTCCCCCAGAAAATTTGTAGGCACCTCCTTAACTGCCCTGTCCCCACTCCCCTTTGCTCAAACATTGCAGGGAAAATCAAACTTGTACAAAAAAATCCTCTGTGCTTTTTAACAGTTCGTGGTGGTCTCACCCCTGTCTCTGACAGGGTTCTGCATCCCCGGGCCAGGAGCCTGGCCATGGCCTCCATCTGCTTCATGTTCCTCAACCTCTTGTTCAAGTATTAGTTTGTTCTGCAGAGCTGCACTTACCTGTGGGATGGAGGCACTTCAGAGGATCCCACCTTTTCTTAAACTCCTCACTTTTCTCACTACCCTGTCTTGTGATCCTATCTTTGCACTCTCACAGCCGTCAGGGCTGAGAAAACCTCCCACACGTTCACTTGTCACCTGCCAGGTGAACCCTGAGCCATTTCTGCCTCTTTATCGTGACAGAGACCCTCAATGACACAAGACCCTTCACAGTGAGGGGACAACATGTCCTGTGCCATCTCCCCCTCAGGGACACTCCTTGTCCTGCCTCTGTCACCCTGATCCCCACCTGGGCATGCCCTAAACCAGCACTAACACCTTGACAGACTCCCAGCCTGTGACCCCCCAGCAGCACCTGCCCCTCTCCTCCTCCCCACAGTAGCTAAGCCCACTCTGCCCTTCTCAAAAGAGATATTTTGTTCACTACTTTCTTACCTTAATTTCCCCAGGAACAACGAAAGCACCACAAGTCTTACCAGCCTCAGAAACTAAAATAGTTGTTATGGAAGAAGAGTGTAAGTACCTCTCCCCCCCTCTCCCCCCATACAGCTGCTTTCCCCCGATTTGTTTGTTATTATGAGACATTTTGCATAAATGCTTTATTGCCTCCTGGAATCTTCTGTAATCACTCCTTCTCTCTGATTTTTCCCAAAGCCACTGATCTTTCCCTACATCTTTCAAAAAAAACTGATTTATGTTGCTGGTGTCTATCTCAGAGAGGGAGAGGTTGATAACTATTGCAATGGCAGCTTGAAGAATGTGCTACTTCAAATTGCAACTGAATTTTAAGCATTCCTGGCTCTTTCAGTGCATGGAATTATTGATACTTGCAAGATGTGCTTGTTGCAGCCTTTGATTTAGCAGGGTTGGTTTGTTTTTGGTTTGTTTTTTTTTTTTTATTTATTGCTTTGGGTTTGGGTTTGGGTTTGGGTTTTTTTTGAGGATAGGTGATAAAACTAAAATAGGCTCTAGGAAGCACAAGGAGAGAGATGTGAGTCTTCTAAACATAAGTCATAAGAAAATTGCAGAAAATCCATCTGTGCCCTGCCCTCCCATTTTCCCTTGAGTCTCCAGAAAGCAAGAAGAGATTTCCTCAAACTTTTGATTTGATTTAATGTGGCTGCAATGCTGTTCACCATTCCCTCCTATTCAGTTGTCCCAAATGCAGTAGAAAATGAGCCCACAGCAATAAAAGGCAAAGCACAGACATGGGTGTGGATCTGGGATCCCGATGCCTGAATGTTGGCTCAGGTCTTTCTGGTCGAGGGTGTTATGTTTGTGTCAGAGGGTCTCTCCCCAGTGAGGATCCCACCAGGATCTCATCTAAAGCCACTGGGAAGTCAGGACCAGGAGGGTGTTTTGAGATCTGTGCTGTATTTCCATCCCAGCTGCTGATGCCCAGAGCTGGCTGTGCCTCACTGTTGGCACTTCTGCTTTGCAGGCTTTATGGGGATGTTCCCTACTTGGAAAGTTCAACCTGTTATGATTTTAAAGGAAATCTGATTGCAGCCACAGCAGGCACTGGCCAGGTATCCTTTAAAAGCTTTTCTGATTAGAAAACTACACTTAAAATATGCTCTTGTGTAGTGCTTAGCCTTGCACTGCACTGGAGACACCAAGCTGAGACACAGCATCATTAATGCCATGATCCTTCCCTGGGATTTTTCCTTTGTTTTCACCAGGAGATATCCTTGCTACTTCTTTGCATCGTATAAGATAAATGCTATTTTCTTAAGAGCCAAATCTGAGAAAGGAAACACAGAAATTTCTCCTTTTGGAAAACTTCTTTCCTCTGTGGGTGCATCATCCCTGCCTGTCTGGTTTTTTCTAATGGTGGGAAGAGATGGCAAAGTTTCCAGAGTTATGGTTGTAATTGACTTTTTTACCTTCACATTCCTTCCAGTTGTGATCTCTCTCAATTGTTATCTAAATATCTCAGAGTCTCTCTGTTTTTTATGATGACCGATGATCTATCGTAGAATTGCACGTGTGTACAGCCTGTGGGGAGGTAATGGGAAAAGGAGTGGTATATTATGTATTTTCCCCTTGGACCACTGTTAACACCTTTCTTACCACCTCAAAGTGCAGCTACTAAAAAATCCTGCCACATTCTGAGTGAGGCCTGAGTTCCTCCTGCTGTTCTCCAGTGGCCACAGACCTCTGGGCACTGCTGCATCCTTGGCACAAGGCAGACAGCGCTCAAAATGCAGCCCAGGTCTCCAAGGTGCTCTGTCTCCATTCTTGGGTAACTTTTTTCCCTGGAAGAGTATTTTTTGTCCTGCTGCTCTCCATCTCTGCACCTTACCTTGGCACGAGGGCTGCAGAGTGCCAGGAGGCAGACTGGTACTACTGGTTCTTGGAAACATCTGCATTGTCATGATGAAGTGCAGGGGATCTCTTCCCCCGCTTCTGCTCTCCTTGCCTACACACTGGAGCAGGAGCTCTGGTTCCCTTTGGCAGGGACACTGTTTGGTTTGGGCCTCAGAGGTCTCATGACAGTTTGGAGAAACCCAAGGAGCTCGCTGTGTCTCTGATGTAGTGAGAACCCTGATACCAGTCTGGATCTGGGACCTAAGACAGCACACCTGGGAGACCTGGGATCTGACAGAGCTGCATTTGAGAGTTGTCTGGGATCCACACTGCCTTGCATCCTTGTCCAGCCCATGTGGATGTGACCCTATACCCAGGGTGAGTACTGGGACCTGCCAGACAGAGAGCAGGGTTTCCTGAAGCCCCTCTACCTGGTATGAGCATGGCATGGGGCACCACTCACCTTCCTTCAGTGGTGTGTGGGCCCCTTTAGATGAATCGGAGCCATTTAGAATCTGTAAAAAGCTGGACCATGGAGTGTGATGAGTCCTGTCCTGGTCATAGGTCCTGGACCAGATCATAGCTGGTCCAGCTTTGATCCACATGGCCAGGCTGCACTCTGAGGACCAGATTCAGAAAGGAAATCTGCTGTCTGGGAAATTCTTTCCATGCTGCTGCACATCTTGACATGGTGACACAGTCTGACACCTTCCCCTGGATATTTTTGGTGGAGCATTGTCAGACTAGAGCATACTCAGCCCTAGAGATACTTGAGGTTCAAGGAGTAGTACCCGCTATTCTTACCAAGAGATCTCCCCATGGAGCACAGTAAGCGCAAGGTAGTTGCAGCAGCCTCATCCATGGTGGAAAAGTGTTAAGGAAGTGTTAAGCCAGACACATTGTCTTGTGTTTGTCATGGGCCAAGGTTGTGCAGTTGGGTGGTCACAGTGTCTCTGCTCACACGCAAGAACTTGCAGGGATGTGGTAACTTGATCATGTGCCCTGATGCAGAGAGAAAGGTTCTTTATGCTCATTTCAACATCCAGAGGACTCAAAAGGGTAATGTGATCCTGTCACTGTTCAGCTTGAAGCAGCTAAACAAGGTTCAGGAGTCTGTGGTGATGGACAAGTTTGGTAAACAGAATAGCAATCGGTGTCCACATTTAGAAGCATTCCGATGGAGGCAAAAACAGAAGAAGGTTCAGAGCAACCTGTAGAGCATTCTGAGATGTAAGGTTTATGCAGGACAAAGATAGTAAAATGCTATCAGAGTTTTATTTTAAAAATTTAAGATAATGTTTGAAATCTCTGAAAAGATACAAATCTCTGAAAAGATCTGCTTGTTTTCTGCTGTTGAGTTCTCTAGTTTATTCCCTAGAATTCAACAAACCAGTGAAGTCTTGACGGTAGAAAGAGAAGACAAGGTAGGTGGAGGAAGCATGGTTTGGATACTGCCAGTGTTTGGCAGATGCTCTAAACCAACATGTGGATCATTGCAGCTGCTCACCTGGACTCTGCTTGTGCCCTAGGTTCACTCTCCAACTGACTTGGGTGAGTGGCCTCACTTTACCCTTGGCTGTGGGTGCTCTGCAGCAGAGAGAGGTTTGGATTAACAGAGGAGGTGAAAGAAGGAGAAAGAGCAGAAGAGGCAGTGCTGAGTTTTATGGGAGCATGAGGATTGGGGGATATTGTGATTTATCTGAATGAAAGTTGGACTCTCTGGACTGAGTTTTGGGGCCTTTATTTCAACTGCTGAGGATCACAAGCCCTCCTTGAAGTCCCTGTAGAGATCCCTGTGGGAGGCGTAGGTGAAACAGTCCTCCTTTCTCCAGTTAAGTCTAAACTCTCCACACACCAGTTTGGGTCCACAGATTTCATAGCTGTCACCTTGGTGATGTCACTGGACTAAGTTTGAAGACTGATTCATTTAGATTCATTCAGGTTATCCCTCTCCAGTTTAATACCTTCCCCAATGCTTCGATGGCTGGGTGTTGGAAATGTTTGCCTCACTTTGTCTCTCCCAGGTGAGACAGGCCTGCTGGACTTGCGTGATTGCAATGGCTCAGTGATGTCTCTGCTGGGATGTGCTTTGTGAGTCACATCTAGTCCAATCAAAGCTTCGGCACACACCCCACAGTAACATGTGCCACATATGGGTCAGCCAACTCCCCGAAACCTTGTCCCGAGTCCAATCTGGTGTGGCCTTTACTGAGTGAGCCTGTTAGTTGGCTGGTCAGTCTCTGGCACCTCCAGTCTGAAGGCACTATGCTCTCCCAGAGCCAGCAGTGCTGCAAACATGAGCATGGTGCTCTTGGTCTGGAGCTGAAGGGTGCCCAGCCAGTCCAGAGCATGGGCAGAACAGGCAGAAGTCCAGCCATGTGGACAAACCGGTTTTCAATATTAGACTAAAAATAAGTCTTGGTGTGGTCTTTGCTCAGATAATTTAAACCCCAGGGCTGGAGGTGTGGTTGTAACTGAGCAGAACCTGTACACACACAGACACTGGACCTTGAGGTGAATGTGGTGGAGATCGCATTGTGATCTCCAAAGAGCTGTGAGGTGACTGCCACCAGTTGTTGCTTATTTTGCTCGCCGTGTATTTTTTAAGTAGCCACACAGCTACTACTCAAGATGTGGTGCAAAAACAAGCTGTGACTCTGAAGGCAAAGAAGGGCAGGACGAAGGCTGGGATGGGATCTAGTGTTCCTGGAAGCGCTGAGGCTGTGAGCCCATGTTCAGAGCAGCAGGCTGTGTACCAGGCTCTGTCTGGCTCCATCGTATGATCCTGGCTTGTTGCTTCACTTCTTGGGCTTCAGCTGCCCCGACTGCGAAGGATTCACGCTGGCATTGGCTCTGCAGAAGGATTTTTAGATTGCTGAACAAATCCCCTCATTGAAGTATCATGTTGCTGCTATTACAGTTGATGATGGGGATTTGGGAAAAGAAAATGCAGTCTAGGACCCCTGTGGTAGAGAAAAGCATAGGAAGGGTTCCTTCATAAAGCTGATGAGATCATTCTGGAGGAGCAACTAGAAGCTTTATAATGGCACAGGACCTTGTCCCTGCAATAGTTACCTGTCCTATGGGAACAGGCAGTCCCTGGGCACTCAGAAGCCTTTAAACTTGCTCCCCAGTGAAACCCCTGAACAGTGTAGATGAAAGAGGTGGGAAATGCTACCTGTGTTGTTTTGATCAGCAGCATCTGATGCTCCGAGATGAGTGTCCTGAAGTCATTTGTATTTTGGGATGAACTCCTGGTCTGCAGCTATTGGTCTTAATGATCCCCTCAGGAACTGGAAACATGATTCCAGCAAGACCTATTTCAGTAAAATGTGGGGGCAAATATTTGGTCATTTCCAAATGAATAAAGATGCAGGAGCAGAATTTTTATGAGCTCCAGAGTCCCCAGTCTGCACAGGCCCTTCTGACTTTGGATACAGAGAGCAGCAGGTCACCTCCAAACTCTCCTCAGGTTTATTAAGAGAGGAGGTATCGTTTCAGACATACAGAAATTTACCACAGAAGGAATGGTCAGGATCAACAGCCCCTCCATGTCCTAATCAGTGTAAATCATGGCTTTAGTGTGGCTCACACCAGGATTACAGCTCTGCAACTAAGGAATAACTTGGCCAGACACCTTCTCATCCATGTTCTCCTGACAAGCAGTTGGGTGAACTCTGTTGAGGGGAACCTCAGCAATTCTGTGTTTTATCAGTAAGTACATGAGGCATATACAGAGCAGGCAATCTGTATACACTCCCCAAACAGCTGAGTTCATCTATCTAACTGAATGTCTAAATATTGAGAGAATAAAGTGTCTGTACTCTACGAACCCACCAGCCAAAGTTATTTATAAAGAAGAAAAGAAGCAGCGAAATTATCGCTGTCGCCCTGCTCTCCTCGACAGTAGCTGTAGTTCGTGAAAAATTAACTGTAATTTATAGTCCAAGCTGCATTAATTAACTCTTTGCAGGGGGAGTATTTCACCAGACTTCTGAGAATAGGCTGATGAGCTGCCTGTAAAGGTTAAATGACGTGTGTGGCAGGAATTGTGTAAGAACTCCTGCACAATCATTAATGGCCTGTCTGCGTACATGGGTTGTGTGAAGGGAAGTCCACCTGGCACAGTCCCTGCCCCTGGCTCTCCTCTCTGCTGCCCTGCCATTGATGTTAGTCCCAAATAACTGGGACATGTGGTGGAAAACAGACACTCCGAATGACTCCAGTGCTCTGAATGTCTCGTGTCTTTATGCTGCACTGTCCTCACTGGCTGGGGCAGCAACAATGAAATGTGGCTGCAGATTGTTTGCAAACACATCCGTCTAGAGGCTGCCCTCTTTCCCCTGTCCTCACCTCCTTATTCCCCTCTTTCCCCTATCCTCACCTCCTTGTTCCTCTCTTTTCGTTGTCCTCGCCCCCAGCTGCAGATCTGACCTGCTGATGGGTGAGCAGCTCCAGCCCTTCTTTCACCTTGCAGAAGCTTTCTGACTAGTTTGTGTGTCTCAGGGGCACCTTGCTTATTCCCACTGGTCAAAAAGAAATGTCACCACTTCCTTCCCATTGATTGCCTCATGCACGACTCCCTTTTTCCTGCTTTTAATTTAAGTACCAAGGGAAGCCATTGGTGCATGATTCATGTTACTCACAACTCCCTCACCATGTCCCACTGCCTTCATGAGTCCCATTCCACCCAGTTTGCAGCTACCACCCAAAGCTGCTCCTTTGCTTATTCAGATCTCCATTTATCCCAGCAATTTTACAACTTTCAGGTCATTTGAGGCAGATGGAGTTGTGTTGGAGCCTGAACGAAGGACGTATTCTGCCACAGCAGCCAAAAGGGGGTAAAATCTGCCTGGTACTATGTGGGCTAAGGTGGGAGAGCTGTGTAAAGTAATTTCTGGATCACCAAGCACACCTGCCCTGTGTTTGGCACAGAGGTGAATGTACCTGCATGGCTGCAAACAAACTGTGTGAGGTCCACTTGACCAACACCAGTCACCAAACTGCAGATGGCTCAGGATCAGGTAGATGGTTGTTAAGGTATTTCCAGGGGCCCAGACTGGTGGGGGAATACAGCTAAACATGAAGTAACTTAAGAATCTGGGAATTATCCCACTAGTGTGATGGAAACCCACTGGAATCTCCCTTGGCCTCATGCTTCAGGGTGCTGGTCTGTGGTCTGCAGCCACGTGGTGTCACAGAGGGCCACGTTTCAATCCAGGCACAGTTAATAGTTTCTAAGTGAGACATTTTGCTTCCCTCTCTCCTCGCACCAGAGTGTCTCCCTGAATTGGCAGGTCTCTCCATCCTTGCTCACAAAATAGTTGCCCTCATGAATGGGAAGTCCCAGCTGCAGCAACATCCCAGAGCAATCAGGCACCTTGGAAGGCTCCAGACTCCATGTTACCACACAACAGTGAGATTCAAGGGTTATAACACATAGAGATCTGTATTCAGTACATCAAACCTCGAAATAAATATTAGGGATCCCTATGAGTGGAATAAATATCCCATAAATGTCATGTATGCAGTATGGTCTCATCATTTCCAAGGGGAAAAACTGAATCAGAGATGAGGAAAAAACATCTTCAGCTGGATCAACTTCTGTCTAAGAAGTTACGAAAGAAATCATTGCTTTCCAGCTAGGAAAGGAGATGATGGCTGTGCCTGCCAGGCACCCGTAAGGCCACAGGTAGCACAGGGGAAACAAGTTGGGATGATGACTATTTTTTTCTGATACAAGAGCCAGAAAAGGGCAGGTTAAAGGGATTAAGTGGAGATGTGCCTTTGCACACTGTACATAACACTGGAGCTCTTGTCACAACTATCGTGGGTGCTACAAGATTAGATTTGTTCAAACAGCAACTAGAGAAATCCAGCCAAGGCCACTGAATGTAATGACACTGTGGCTGATTTATGTTGTCTCTGAACTGCTCATCTTAGATGGCCAGAAGAAAATTATCATTGCATGCTCATGCTGATCATCCCTTGGCCACAGCCAGGGACTAGGCAGGGCTTTGGTTTGACCGGTACTACTCAACTTACAGTCTAAAATGGACTCATTTCATGATGCTTCTCAACAGGGAACTGGGCTTGCTGCCTCTCTTTGTGGCCTTTGCTCCGTCTCTGTTGCTGACAAATGCACCACAGTAATAGGAGTCTGTGATTTAGTTTATAACACTTTGTGCTTTTTTGGGATAAAAGGCAGAACAGGTTTTTTTTTGCAGAAAACAGAGATTAAAGGATAATGACATTAGCAAGATGATTCTAGGAGAGGTGATCAACCATGTATTTTCGTGACAGGCACAGCTCCACTGAGAGCTCTCCTCCTGGAAGTGCACAACATGCATGACCTAAGCCTCAGTCATGTCAGGCTCTTTTTAATTCATTTAAAAGGAACAAATTTAAAAGGGATGAAACTGTTTCTGTGGGATGAAGATCCCACAGAAGCCCTCTAGCTGGTATCACAACATCACACAGCATCTTCCCATCCGCCTCTCTTGGGGAATTGGGTACTGTGTTACCCGACGTGTTTTCTGTGGGGAGGTTTCCAGGCTCTGTTTTTAGTTCTCCCTCTCTGCTCCCCACTTGCCACGGGAAGCCTTGCTCCAGAATCGTTTCCTGTAGGATTTATGATGGAAGACTTTGCCAGATGAATCGTTTTGCTTGCTACCAAGTGGTATATTTCATGGTTGCAGGGGTGATGGCTCCCTGCAGGCTGTGCTTGTTCTTCATCCATGTGCCTTTCAGTTTGCAGCAGTGCTTTGGTTCATGGAGTTTCAGTGCTCCCTGATCTGATGGCACATTTGCAGTTTATCAGAGACCCACAGCTCTCCTTTCCTGAGTAGAAATGTGCTACTATCTCATAAAGGTATAAATTATACACTCTTGTCTGTACAATGAGCCTGCATTCCCCAAATAAATTTCCCAGCCTCATAATGGCTTTGGCTTCTAGTTACCATTAATCTTAACTGGGAGACCTGAATTTCTTACAGAAGTTGGGGAGCTTTTGTATTTGAGGGTTTTTTGCAAGTCCTTCACTGGAGGCTTGGTCAAGTCACTCTCTGCAGACGCTCCAGTGTGTGGACACTCTGCCCACATTTGGCTCCCAGCTGGCTGGCAGGACGTGCCCTCAGAGGGAGCAGCTCTCTGCTGTCCCAGGGCTCTGCACTTTAGGTCTCTGCTGAAGCGTTTGCTATGTCTGCTGTGCAGAGCACTTTGGGACAGCTTGCTGTGCCCTGGGTGGCTGTGAAAAGACAAACCCAGAGGCAATGGTTATTCAAGGCCAGGCGTGGAAATAGCTCTGCTCGGTGCACAGCCCTGGTGCTGCCAGATAGTGGGAGGCGTTGGCTTCCCTGTGGGAATGGAAGGCAATGGAGTGGGACAGTGCAGTGAGCCTGTCTCTGACTTGAGCTGTGCACAGGTAACAGCGTGGGCTGCTCCCGCTGGGCACAGCCTAGTGAGAACCTCCCTGTTTGCAGAAGCACAGACCCCACGCAGGCAGAGAGTCCTAAAAGCAGGAGAGCCAGAACCAGCTTGTCTGGTTGCTCAGGTGCCACGCATCACCCACATGTGAGAGGCTTCACAGGGTGCTGGGAGCCCTCCTTCATGTGCAAGAGCCTGGATGTGCCCAGCAAATGCTGGGCTGGAGCCAGGACATAGGAAGGCACCCCTTGGCTCTGGTGGTGTGGGATGCAGCCTCTGAGCCTCTGCAAAGGTGGGATGAGCACAGGGGCTGCCTGAGGAGTGGGGAGCAGCCCCAACTCCCTCCAGGGCAGGCTGTGTCTTGCCCTGCTGCTCCTCCCATGGTTCTGAGCAGCTCCTGCCTGGGGCTCTGGTTCAAACCTTCTTTCTCAAATCCTTTGTCAATGAGTTCTGTCTCAGGAATAAGTCTGAAGTCACTAACCTCTCCATGAGGTTCATTCATGCTTTGGAAAACAGGACGGAAGAGAGTATCTCCTCAGAAACCTTGACTGCAGCGTAAGTGCTGGAAAGTCAGTGGTAGCCACATTGCTGGAGGTGTAACTGTCTTAGGGTCTGGGCAAGGTGGGTAGTCCAGGAGAGGGGACTATCTTTAATGAGTTTAAGTATTCAGTTTTAAAAAATCAATGCTTTTGAGTGCCCAGCCCTTCTCTGAGTTATGTGAAGATGGGTCTGCATTTCCCAAAGCTGCTCAGCTTTTGTAACCTGTATCAGTTGCTCTACAAAAGGTTTTTCCCTTCCTAGAAGCTTCTGTCTTACCTGTGGAGAATCTGTTTTGGGCTGTAAGTTTGTCTGAGTCATTCAGAGACAGGAATTACAGAGAAATTCTGCAGACTACCTTCAGGGGTTTTTTGTGTGTTTGGTTGTTGTTGTTGTTGTTGTTGTTGTTGTTTTTCCAGCTTACATGGCTGGAAAGCTTTTCTCCAGAAAGAAATTTTAGATTTGGAAAAGCACCTGTGTCCCAGGAAACTTGAGTCATGCTGGCTGCCCCTCTTTTAGCATAAACTGGGACTGACTGACTTCTGCTGAACTTCTGCTGGGTTGTTTCCAGCAGGACTTCTCCTGCTGGACTTCTGTCATTGAGGCAGGACAAAGAAACACTCAGAAGAAGGGAGGGAGAGATGGAGCTGATCTTGCTTGTGTTAGACTTGCTCCTGGGACAAGGGTGGCACTTGCTTCTGGCTCTGAAAACTTGTTCCCTCCCAATGATACGAAGCAGTGCAATGTCCTCTTCAGTATCTCTGGATCTCAGTCCAGTATCATGATGTGCTCAGACCTCAGCAGCAGGTCACCACGAGTCTGTGACTGTCCAGCACATCCTCCTCTCAACCTCCTGCTTGCCTGATGTCCCAGGGTTCTGAGCACAAGGGGAGGGTGAGGAGAGGTGGGAAAGGGGCACTTGCCAATAAGATGATCTTGCCCTGGCACACTGGCTGCTCAGAGGAAGATGTGCCTTCAACTGCTCACTCACTTGACCACTTTTTCTGGAAAAGGAAAGGTCAGGTTGCAGCCCCAGGACCTGGAGAGGTGAAGGTCGGTCTAAAGGCACAGGCTGAGGTTTGTCACTCTGGGGCTTTTACTTTGGCAAATGAACTAGTTGAAAACCATCTAAGGAAGCAGAATTGCCCAACAAAGGAAATAACAATACATCCTTTTTGTGTGTGTTTTTGTTTTCCCCTGCAGTAACCACAACTCTCTCCTCCTGGTCTGGGCACGCCAGAAAATGCAACGAAACAGCCAAGTCCTATTGTGTCAATGGCGGGGTGTGCTACTACATCGAGGGGATTAATCAGCTGTCGTGCAAGTAAGTGAGTGGAGTTCTTGTGTCAATATGGAAACTACTTGGCTGAGGGAGAGGAGACCTTTGTGTGACTGCCAGAGGAGGGGGAGCTCTGAAATTCTCCTGGCAATTGCAGTTTGAGCTGTGCAGATTCAGAAAGGGACACCAGAAGGGCAGGGGTGGGGGGTGGGGGTTTGTATTTTCCCCTTCTTTGTGTGTGTGTCACTGTTGACTTTTCCTGGATTTTCTTCCTCTAAGGATATGTTTGTCCTGGCTGTTTCTTTTCCTGTTTTTTCCCTTTCTCCTCTGCAGCTTCAGGGAAAGTTGGGTCCCCTCTCCTCCGTGACTGGAGGGGGTCCCTTGCTGGGACCTGCCCTTTACCTCTCCTATCTGTATCTCCTGGGCCCGGGTTTAGCACACAGCTCTTCACCCCTCTGTGCTGCTTTGTGGCCACTGCAGGTTGCTTATATTCTCCCCTTTAAACCTGCAATGAAAAACAGAGACACGTATTAAGGTATCCTTAAAATGAAATTTCTTGAGGAGGTTGAAGTGGGGCTGCATAGTCTGAGGGATGTGGAATGGGATGTGAGACTTTTTCCCCTCGGTTCAGAGCCAGAAAGCCCAAAAACATCTCACTCCTCACTCCCCCAAGCCTAATAGTGACTGAATAACCAGTGCAGTCTGATTGCCAGTGCTGGACATGTAGGTACCCAGAGCACACCTGTACCTGCCCCTGGGCTCCTGCACAGTGAGAGTGAGGTGGTGCCCTGGGTGTGCATTCACTGAGCAGATGGAGTCGGCTTCTGAGCTCTCCTGGTGACCCAGGCATCCCTGTGGCCAGCCTGAAGAATCCCAGAGCTGGCAGTTTGTTCCCTGTGTGGCCCAGAGACCTCTCCATGGAGACACACAGCCAAAGGTGTGTGACATCTGTGCATGTCAGCCCAGCACCACTGCCGCTGAGTGATGGGATACTCACTACACACCTCAGCTCCTCAGGCCTTGGAGGACACACTTGAACAGAACCACCATCCTGGAGGGCCCATGGGCTGGATCACAATGAGGACAACTGCTCCCTCCTCCTTCTCTTCCAGTGCAGGGCCAGCTGTGATGGAAGGGCAAGGAATGAACAACATCTTCCAGTTCTCCCAGATTTGCCACTTTAGACATGGAAAGAGCTGGTAGGACAGAAACCAGAAGCTGTGGTACTCCACGTTTCCCATGTGTGGGGTGAGAGCAGCTCTTGGACACCACAGCCCTGAGCTTCAGGAGAGTTGTCTCTGCCATTGGCTTCTTGTGGCACTGTAGGCTCATCTTGCCAGTGTTCCCCCCAGGAAACATGGGGAAAGCCCCATATGATGAAATAAAGTCACAGCCACTCTTCTGGTGTAGCTGTAGCCCCAGGAAGCCCCAGCAGATCCAGTCATTCCATTCTGGGAAGGGCTTGAAGCCTGGAGGAGTGTGTGAATCAATCTCTCTATCTGTGAGCAATGTGGTCATGCCAAAAGCATGGATTTCAAGGCTGTTTCTTTTGGGAAGAACTTGAATCCAGATCAAGACTTTTCAGATCAGATCAATTTCCAATTGCAACAAGTTACCCAAGCTCCTGACAGATGTCCAAATCAGTTTTTCCTAACAAAGGATAGGTGTGAGAGTTATCCAGTGTCTTCAGCAGGCAATTCCAGCCTCATGAGGGAACAGCCTGCCTTCCAACCAGGCTGCTCTGACAGCTGATGAACAGAGGGAAAGCTCAGTGAAGGATTCCATTAAGATTTTATGTGCTACACAAAACAGACCTAATTATTTCATATCATTTGAAAGCCTGGATTCCTTGCTTTGGTAAAACAACTTCCTTTTCTGACAAGCCCCAAGATACCACTTGCTAAAAGCAGATGGCCACTGAACAGGTGTGTATGGAAGGGCAAGAAAGAGTTACCCTAAAGAAGGTACTGTGAAGATCTGCACTGTCACTGCTCATCTGCCAGAAAAGATGATTCCATGTTCACAGGAACCCAGGGGACCCAAGTGCCTTCTACATGGCACAGTCATTTCTCATCTTACTACTTGAGGAGATATCTGCATGCTCATTCTCCTTGGGTGTTTTTATCGTTAAATCACAGACTGAAGATAAGAAATCCTGGCTTTTGAAGTGGTGTAACTTTAGAGTTTCTGGATTCCAGAGGGCAGTGGTTATTGGGGAATGCAGAAGCATTTGAACTGAACATAGTAATTCCCATAAAATGGCTCTCCCAATGACGTGGATGATTCCTGGGGAAGGCTGCTGGTGGATAAACAGACTTCAACTCTATCTGCCTGCAAGCTGGCAGTTCCAAGTGCTCACATGTTCCATGGCTTCCTCGTTGCACCAGGATAGAAGACCTGCTGCTGGGGTTTGTGAAAGATGCCATGATACAGCATTGCAGGAGAAAGGAGAGGAGGCAAAGATGCAGGTTTGACCTGCACTTCTGATCTCTGTAACACTGGCCTTGGTCCTCCAGCCTCACTGCGCCTCTGAGACATGAGTGTGGAGGAGATTGGTAGGTCCCTCTGCTCACAACCTCTTCAAAGGCCTTAGAGATAAAACAAGAGCAGCTTCAGCCAGGAACAATGTGTGTGTCTGTGTGCTGTTTCCACTCTGCTCTTCTGATTAGAGTCAGCAGGGCCTTGGGGGGTCTTCTGGCCCCCCTGTGCCAGCTTGCAGCCCTCCTTCACTGGGTGCTAGGGGGATTCTAGCTCCCCAGCACCAGCCTTTCCAGTGCCAACTACAAGTTCAGAGTGTTCTTTTTCATTACCTGCCACTGTCCTTCCTGGAGAGGATTCCATTGTTTCCAGCTGTCCAGAAGCTCAGAAGATGCTTCCTGTAGATGTCCCCCCTGGCAGTCTGGAGCAAAAAGAGCAGCTGAGTTCTCAAATAATTTCTTCTCCTGAAGTGGTTCATGCTTCATTTATTGCAGATATCGACTAAATTGGCAGCTGGCCTTTTATTATTATTTTATAACAGGCTTCCCAGAAACGTGTTCCTCCTGGTCTTTTAAATTCTCAGGAAAAAAGTATTTGCTTGTAATCCCACCTCCTCCCTCCCTTTTCAATACACTTCAGCTAGACCTTGGACAATGGTCTTCCTTTTTTTCACCAAGGAAGAGCCCAGAATGGATTTGGAGCTGCTCCAGAAATTGTGTCTTTTTTGGATTGTGTTCTTGCATAATTTTGTCCTTGATTTGAAGTAAGTTCTGCACATGGTGGTGTCAAAGGAAACCTACACATAAAACAATCTGTGCTGTTATCCTGACTGCAAACAGACCACCTGGAAGATGGAGGGGAGAAGTGGGATCTGCCTCAGATATTCTACAAATTTTTGGCATAAACCTGGGAAATGACTGAGCCACACACATACAGAACTGACTCCTCAGCCAGGCTTTTGACAAGAAGAATTTCTTGACCCTTTTCCAGACCATTTCACTCGGAGAGGCCTTATGAGTTGGACTGGTTTCTCACCAGAACTGAAGGGAAGAGGAAAGTCTGAATAGAGCAAATTCCAGTGCCTGCAGAAGGGATGCACACAAGCAAGTCTCAACACCTTGAGCTGGTCTGGGACACAGGACAGCAGTGACTGGTTTGTTGTGTCCAGTTGAACACGGCGTTGGGATGACTGGCAGCCTCTGGTCTTGGGTCTGCCTCCATCCTGGAGCCCACTGGGTTCTTGGTTCAACTCAGAGTTGCTGGAGGCTGCTCTAATCTTTTATTGCTGGTTCCATGGCCACAGGGCTGTGCTACTGTGTGTGTCACAACAGAAATGCTCTTCTTCCCAGTTAGGTGTCGGCACACTTACAGTTGGGGTCTTCCCAGCCAAACAAAGAAAGCCAAGTCCCATCATTCCACTTAAAACGCTCTTCGTGACTCTTGTGCGTGATCAGAGGTGAGTGGGACCCTGAGCTAGGATCTTGCATGGGATCAGAAGGCTTAAACAGTGCTACAGAGTAACACTCCCTCATCATGTTGGACCAGGAGTCAGGCTGAAGGATTTATAAATGCTGACAGATAATCAGACTTTCTGGGTTTGAGGTGACAGCACTGACGTGAGGGAGTCAGGTCAGAGCACCTCAGGCAAAAAGTGTAAGTCAAAGAGAGAATAAAACCCAAAACAAAGCAAAAGAGAAAAGAACAGTTCATTTCTAAGCTAGTTGATGTATCCCAGTCACCAGTTTTCAAAATCACACATTCATCTCCTCCATGTATACCGTTGCCTGCAGATTTTCCCAGGAAAGGGAAGATCATTCGTCAGGGTTAGCCATACTGGCAGCTTTGGCGTGTTTTTCCCAGTGCTCCATCCAAAGGGATGAACATCAGGCAGATCCCCTATGGCCATGGCTTGCTCAGCTCCCCTGCAGTGCCCAGAGCCGTGCCATCCCTCCCTGTGGCATTTGGTGCTCATTGCACAACCACAAGGATGTCACTTTGCCATGGATATACAAGCACTTCTGTGGGGAGGTGTTGCAATGCCCTTGGAAATGCAGAGCCCACAGCGTAGAGCTGGGGGTGAAAATCTCCACATCCTGTTCCAAATCCCCTGAACCAGCCAGGACTCGTTCCTTGGGTTTTTCATGTTGTTTATCTTGGGTGACGAGATCAGGTGCCTTTTCAGGTTCAGGCGGCCCGTCTGTGCATCCTGTGCACTGTGTCCTGTTTCATGCACATGTAGCTACATCAGACCCTTGAGCCCCATCAGAGTGTGGAAGCTGATCCTGAAACTCCAAGGCTCGGGGAAGGCAAAGGGGCAGAGCCCACAGTGCTGTTGCCTTCACCAAGCCCAGCAGTGGATGTCCCTGAGGTTTGGACTCCACTGCACAGCAAACATGCCTTGATTAGCTGCTCTGGATAAGGCCTCTGCATTTATTCTGGTTGCTTTCTTTTCTTCCCATCAGTGATTTTGTGGAGTCCAGCCTTTTGTGGCTCTCCAGAGCCTGATCATCTGGGACTGGTCAGGGGACAATGACAGAACTGTCTTCTTTTTCTGCCCTTTGCACAAAAAAGCAACATGCTTGAAACAATTTTTTCTCTTTTTCAGTTTGCTTACATCAGTGCATTGTGTCCTTCTGCTACAGCTTCTCCTTATCCCATTACTTTGAAGCACCTGCTCATTCACATTCTTCTGTAACATGGATTGCTTTATGAGACCTGCAGAATTGGGCATATTTTAATTAAGATCTATGGAAGCAAAGGAAATGTGCCAACCCTTGCAATATTAAGATCAACAACTGGGCAGTAGAAGTTTTACTTCTAGCAGGAACATTATGATAATGATGTTAGCAATTAATCATAGCAAATAATAATTAACAATAATTATTGCTCTGCCCCGATAGAGGGAAAAATGTCAAAGTTTCTCAATTTTCTGAAATAAGTGCTCTGCAAAAAACATAGAAATGGGTCCTTCAAACCATTTTGGTTTGTACTTTTTGAGATGCTTAATTTGGCTAATCATCTTACTGCATTTTTGTTACCATGTAAATATTTCCCTGCAATTCACCCCAAACCCAAGAGCAAAACTTTGTGGATGTTTTTGAGGTCTCAGGGTCAAAGTTGAAAGAATTCGACATTTTCCAGCAACAACAAAAAACAGAATCTGGACAGAAAAATCCCTGACCAGTTTTGTAAATGGCATTTGCAAGTAAGTTTGAGATGTGGCAAATCAGGCAGAAAGGGATGGAGTTAAGCCAGGGCAGTTTTGGGGTTCTCCACTGAGGCTGGAGAGGGGACAAGCTGCTGTCTACAAGAGGTTGTTGCAGCCTTTTACTTCCCCAGGACTCTTCCTACAGACACACCTTTGCCCTTTTCCCTTGGCCTTTGAGGAGAGACCCATTGGGCCTCTGTAACAGCAGTGAGGGACAAAAAACTCCAAAGGTTATCTTTGCAGGAATAGTCCACCAGGTGTGTAGTCCCTGCAAGGGATTTCCAAAGAAGGAGGGACTCTGTTTTTCTGGGACAGCCAGACAAAATCTCTTGACCTGGGGTCAAACTTGCAGGAAGAAGGATGCCACGATCAAAGTGGCTCTCAGCCTTGGTGAGCCTTGACTTTAGTATATCCCTCACTGAAGAAGAGCTGCCCAGAAGCCCTTACCTCTGGCAGCACATTCTGCTGCAGAATTCATTGCTCTTCCTGTCCAGACTGGGAGACTCATGTGCCATTCATGCTGGAAATCTCTTTCCTAGAAGTCACATCTGGAGCCACAGTGATAAATAACAAATCATCTTCACCAGCCTAGAAGTAAGAGACAACTAAAAAGAAAGTAACAAAAAGCACTGCGTGGTCTCAAAGGTCTCCTGATAACTGCTTCTTGCTTCTGCCTGCAGCCTTGCTTACGAGGAGCCAGAACCCAGGTCCACCAGAGCGGCACTTGTGCCTCAACAGTTTGCACACTAGTTTGGGAGGTGACAGAAGGTGCTCCTGTTCATGAGGGCTTTTTTTCTGTCACTTTTGCCAGTGCTGATTCACTAGTAACTAAAGATGAAAAGCCTGAGCTGTCCTAGACACAGAGAAGACAGTTATCTACTGCATTCTGTCTAGAAAGCTCTTCTCCCCACCCACACTCTGCTGTCTGCCGAGATCTGAAGATGGGCTATATGGTAGCTGTCATGGCATCAAAGCTTCTTTGACACCTTTCTGTTTTGCTTTTTCATGTGTCACTCATTTCTTTCTCCAGGTTTTTATTTCCTTCCACCCGTTTTCACTGTTATTTTCAGTCTTTCCTTAAGGGCACACAGCCTCAGTCATGCTGGAGTTCCAGCCTTGGCTCACCTCTTGCAGATGAGCAAGATTTTAGCACCTGAGACAGTCTGAGCTTCTTTCAGACAAAGCACCCCTTGTTGGGGTGGGTGGGAGGTTTGCTTCATTCAGCAGCACCCTTGAGGCCATTCAGTGTGCTCACAACACACATGGAATCTCAGATCCCAGGAAAACGGGAAGCACCTTGCAAGCTAAACTGGATTCCTTTGAAGACTGTGAATAAGTTCCTGACTCTGTCAGTGGTGATGAGTAAACTTCAAAAAGGATTGGGAAAACACTTTCTATTTTGGATGCCTTCATCAAACCACAGTGCAGTCTCTTGAAGGTTTCTCCAAAGTTCTGCTTCCCTAGGGCTGTCCTTGTAAGTATGTGCCACCCAAGCTGCCTCAGGTTTGCGCTCTTTGATTGCCAGTGGGGCATCTTCTTCAATTCCCAGCACCAACTTCCTCAGCTTCATCACGGGGAAAGTCAACAGGCCTCATGTCTGATGGTCACCCCTTGGGCTGGGCTTTCCTTGGGAGCTGAAATGGCATTGCTGGTCATGTCTCTCTTTCCTGTGCTCCAAGATGAATGTTCAAGAATGAGAAAAGAGAGGGAATTTTTCAAAGATATTTGCCTGACGAGGTAGTCATATTTTCAGTTTTGGAAGTGACTTGGGTACTGAGAAGCTGAAATGTCTGACTGGGGAGCTCAGTGCTTCCCAGTGCAGAGCCATGCCCTCGAGTTCACCCAGGACACTCCCACAGGGAGGTGTCCCAAAAAAACAAATGCTGTCTAATGCACAAACCAGATTTAGTCATGGGCAGTGAAGGTGCACTGGGGTTTTTTTGCACAGTGCAGGCCCGCCAAAACTGCAGTGAAATCCAGCAAGAAATCAAGTGCCAAAGCCAGGTCAGCCACTCAGGGCTTTCCAAAGCTTGCTTCTGTGAGAAGGATAGCAGGTGGAATATTCCTTAGATCTGGAAAACCCTGCCTTGAAGAACTGGGAAATGGTTCTTTAGGAAAGGACAGATTTGGAGCTGTGGAGGTGTTGAAATACAGAAGGCAGTAGATGGGATGGAGAGATTATGCAGCCTTTAACTGGCTATATCTTCTTGGATCATGCAGGATTCAGAGGTGTATCTTCACACCTTGCCCTGCTTCATGCTCAGCCATCTGATGCCTCCTCAAGCCCTTTCCAGACCTCAGCTGAGTCTCACCTCTCCCATTTGGAGTGTGTATCCTCGCAGGCCTGACTGGTGGGCTGTTGTACCCCTGGTCTGTACAGCTGAGACGCCCCAGTGCTCTCTCCCATCCCCTGACCCAGACCAGTGTATGCCCATCATGAGGTACAACTATTAAAAATCAAGGTGTTCTGCGTGCAGCCTGAATCTGAACCTCGACTTGGACCTGGATCCATCCCACCACATGGACAGGTTGCCTGACACTGTGCCAAGGCTGCTCTGGCCTCTTGCTCTGCTTCACAGTGGACTGTTCAGGGGTTGAGCCACTGACATCAAATGTGGCCTCTGATCCATGTGCTCTTTGCTGACGTGTCTTTCAATCCGTTCCTTGCTGACCAGTTGCAGAGCACTGAGGGACAGCGAGATCTTGTTGGTGACAGCTGAGACCGAGGCAGGTCTGCCGTGTACAAGGTGCAGAGCCCGCAGCCCCACTTACCCTGGGAAGCTGGAAAACAGGTGTTAGGATGCTATAAATATAAAACTCTCTTAAGCTTGGAGGAGGGAGAGGCTGGTTGAGAAGGGAGTGAGTTGTGGGACAGACAGGTGAGAGCTGGCACTTCAAGCAAACTGGGGATACTTTGTGGGACCATCCAAGGAATCCAGAAGAAAAGATGTGAAGTGAGGGAGAGAGACAAGTGCCTGGGGGAGAAGTGTTTGACCACCCAAGGCTGGGCTCCCATTGCATCCCAGGTTCCCCTGCAGCTGTGGTGGGACACAGCACAGAGAGTGCTGGTGCTGCGGCACCCTCATGCCCCCCTGGGCTCCCAAAACGTGGCTCAGCTGGGGGAATACTCATGGGCTGGTGCCTGTGCCTGGTGGCCTTCATCTGCAGGGCACCTTCCCTGCCACTCCAGCATCATTCCAGTGTGTAACTGGTGGCCATGAGCTGGCACATCCTGGCCCATCAAGTGACAGTGGGGATACCCCAAGAGAGCCTTGCAGCTGGACAGCATGTGACACCTCTTTAGCTCAGCTTTCCTCTCTGTCCCTTTCTCTCTGCTAACACAAAGACTCTGCACACGCTTTCTCTCTAACTGCCACATAACCCATTTTCCCTGGAACACCCGCGGGGTACTTCTGGGGTGATAACAGGGACACACTTTCCATACCCAACGCTCGCTGTCGCCTGAGCAGCCACTCACTGCTCTGTGGTGCCTCTTGCCAGTCTTGTCTAGAGAGCGGCTCCTCAGAATCTCTGAAAGTAGCGTCCAGCCCATCTCAATCTTCTTGCCAGCTGGTGCTTCTAGCAGGTGAGAAGGAAGGAGGGAGGCAGAGCAGGACAGGGCAGGAGGGTCTGGTGCCTGCCTGAAGGCCCAGGTCAAACCCAGAGCTGGAATACTGATGTTTGCAGGTGCCTGGTTAAAGCAAAGCAAAGAGTAAATACACATGTAAAGCCTTTATTTTTTTTTTTTTCCATTCATCACTATGCACTTTTTTTATTTCTGACCTCAAGAACTGTCCAGACATGTTCTGTGATTTCTCCCCTTTTCCCCTCCAGATGTCCAAACGGATTCTTCGGACAGAGATGTTTGGAGAAACTGCCTTTGCGATTGTACATGCCAGATCCTAAGCAAAGTATGTTTGAAGACAAAAAATGCACCACACTCCTTAAAACCTCCTGGGCACAGCAGTGGATGTAGAATGGTCTAGTCAGGGATGGCTGTTGGTGTCAGCTTTAGGCTAGGGCTTAGGGCTGCAGGTAAGGGTGAAGGCTGAGAGCAGATGGATAGAAGCCATGCAAGGGACCTGAAGGGGCCTCAGTTCAGCCTGTTTGGGTGCCATTTTGCTATCTTGTTTCTCTCTTTCTGGTTTTCTTTCTTCCGGTAGGTGTCCGATCGAATTCACAGGAGACCGGTGTCAGCATTTCGCAATGGTCAGCTTCTCCAGTATGTCTCTTTCTACTTCTCTCTCTCCCTCGTTGTTGTAGCTCTGTGTCATGTCCTTAAAGCAGGTTCTTCTGTTCTCTAAGAGCCCTCTCCCTGCTTTGTGCGCTCCCAGCTCTGCTTGGCCCCAAGAGGAGCTGTGACTGTGCCCAAGAGGAGAACTGGGGACTCTTGTTGTCTCCCTGTTTGTTGGAATGGACTCTGCTTTCATTTCTGATTGAACTGAACGCTGCTTGCTCTTTTCAGGCAAAAGGCAAACGAGGCCTGGGGTTAAGTGGTGGGTGTGCTGTGTGAGACAAGCTGTGTGTGGAGCTGTGCCTGCCAGCACTGCTGTCCTGAGACACTGTGCTGGGCAGGCAGGAGATGTGTGTTTTCCTGTCACTCTTTGGGGGTCAGGGGATGAGCCTCCTTGTACCAACAGAGGAAATCACAGCGAGGGTGTGATGGTAACGAAATCACTTCACAGTCTGTGACCCAGAGGTTACACTGGTGGCTGCCACTGCCTCAGGGCTTCACATGCCTCAGTGTCACTCAGGATACAGTCTAAATCTGCCAGCTGGGCATCTCAGTGAGTTCTCCATCCCTCCTGGGCATGGAGATGTTCTTGTCTCTCCTAGGGGGTTGGACAGCCTTTCATGTTGGGTTATGTCTCACTGCAGTGACCAATGCTTTAACATACTCAGCAGGTGTAAATAGCCTTTGTACTTAATGCTGCCCAGTTTCTAGTTTCCAGTTCCTACAGGTCTCACTTATAGACGCCATTAGCTCATTTTGGTCAAGGTGGGTAATTTTTTCGGGTCCCTATTCCGACAGTGTCCCAGCATCAGTGGGATCCTGATCTGGGTAAGGACTGACCTGAAAGGAGGCACAGTTACAGTGCAGGAAATCGGCCACGATGATCCCAGCTGTGGCCCTCCCTGTGACTCTCCCTGTGCCCCTCCCTGTGACCCAGCCTGCCTCCATGCCAGCCACTTGGACCAGCACAAGTGGTGGATTTAAAAAGAGGCTTTTCAAAAAGAGCCTCAAAAGAGGCTTTAATTAGTAGGAACCAGAGGAGAAATGCCTCTTCAGGATGACTCTTTGATTGCCAGTCCCCCTCTTCCACCACTCTGCGAGGAATCCTGCGGTTCCCATCCTGAACTGGCAATAGCAGGAGTCTCATTAGCACTTGCTAGTAGCTGGCAAGTGCTTGAATTAAACTCCTTCCGTGCAGCATACAGACAAATTGCAAATGGACTTTGTGAGGCCCTTGGGACAGCTCGATGTTTTTACATTGCCTCTTGTTCCAATTTGGCTTCTGAAGCTGAAACCTCCATTGATTTATTCTCCCAGGCTCCAACATCCAAGTAAGCTCTCTCTGAAATGACAAAACAAAATGTTCTGGTTTGATCTTTCACGTGATGCAGAAGGGTTTGGAAGTCCTTGGTGTCAGGGTCCCTGGCTGCAAACACCGGTGGGATGCTCATCTGGTGAAGCTGATTTGCGTCATGTTTCATAAGGTGGTGTCCAACAGGCTTAAACATTATTGCTACCATGCTGCAAAGCCAAAACAGAGGGGGAAATGAGTTTTATGCCAGGAAAACACCTTTTTAGAGCATTCATTGCAGGAGTAAACTGTGTTGGTTGGGGTTTTTTTTCCCAGCCTGCAGAATCCAGCTTTTTATGGGACTGAGGTTTGTTTGAATTTTGTTCACGTGTTAAAGGAGCAATGCCAGCTTTAAAACTGACACGTGTACATTTCCTACCTCAGCTCTTCTTTAACCACAGCATAGTAAGGGAAAAACAGCTTAACAATCCAGACTACCTGTCTGAACTTGGATAAAATTCATGTAAGAAGATGATTCATATGTGTTTATAGCTGTTTTCACTTTCGGGTCACAGTTGGGTAATATAAGTGGAGGCAGCACTGCAGAAAATCTTGCACTGAACTCGCTGATTTTCTGAATAGGAAAGGCATTTCACTCAAGTGTGGACCCTGCAAATGCTTACTTTCTACTTTAATCAATAATTTGGGCACAGTAGAAACTGCAGTTGCTCTATAATTCACTCAGTGTTTCATCCCATATGGGTTTTGGCAGGTCAAAAGCTGAAACAGATTAAATGAGGTTCAGGCATTTCCACTGGAAATAAAATAGCTCTGTCCTGATTCATGATTTGATAACACTGACAGCATTTGACAGATACTTAAATAGTAAATAAGGACACCTACACTGGTGGTGTTTGAAATGTATTTGGGGTATTTTAGGTTTTCAGACCTAGATTGGAACCTTCTGATTTATTAATACAAATAATAAATATTACAATGACTTTTAGTAGGTATATCCCAGCGCTGAGGGAGAGTCTGCAGTGAGCTAAATTGCAGATGCTGTTCTGAAAAGGTGTGGCAGATACTTTGCTGAATTTGGGCCACAGATGGAGATGGTGCAGCATCCCAGCATCCTGCCAGATGTTGTGTACCTTCCTTTTGGGAGCAGCTTCCTATCTCTCCAATTTAAAACCTTGTTCAGATTTTGCTCATGTAAAACTCCCCATGTTCTCCATGAATTCAGGCTGTCTTTGTCTGTTTGACAGGTAGCTCTGGAGGTTTGTTTTTCTTTGTTTGCCCCAAACACCTGCTAGACCACTGCAGTCAGTAAGATGAAAATTGTGTGTATTTAGATAGGTTTTCTTGCATGCGATATTTCTCTATGTCACTGTTACAACCCTATGAGCAGGTATCCACTGCCAGCCCTTCCGGGTATATACCCCACTGCTTGAAAATGAAGAGGAAATGTTAAACTTGGAGATTTTTTCCACATCATGCTCTCACTGTTGCTGTTTTCTGACAGATGGGTACAGAGGAACTCATTAGGAATTGTATTATTGGGCTCAGAGACCCCCCAGCCAGTCCCAACTCAACCCTTGTTTGGATGAATAGAGTTTGCTTTCGGTAGGAATTGGCAACAGCAAAACTCAAGCAAGTGATTCAAGTCAGCAGTTGGTTCCTATCAGCTTATGACTTTACATTTTAGCTTGGAAATGTGTTGAGATATTGTAGAAGAAAAGTGAAGCATTCTAAAACAGCCACTTCCCTGAGAAAATGGATGCGAAGTGCAAACAGATACCACAGCTCTGACCGAGCCAGGTGCCACTTCTGAGCAGAGCTGTGGTACCTGGCTGTGTCAGCTCTTTGAGCCTGCCTTTGGGCTCAGCCTGAGTTAGTCTGAGCTGCCCTGATGGTCTGTTTTAGAGCAAGGCTCACACTGCAAGGACATCTGAGGCAGTGTGGTTTTTCTGTGCCACAGTGGCGAGGGCTGAGCTGCCACCAGTGATGGACAATAACCCAACACAGATGAGGGCCCTGAGACACTGAGACATAGCAACCCCACATCCAGGGAAACTTAAAAGCTGTGTCCTGTTTACCATTGGTCAGCTGTAGGGCAGTGGGGACAAATGGCTTTCCCACAGTCATCGAAACAGAAAACCTATGAGCAGAAGGAAGGGGAGATGTCAGAGCAAACAACTTCTCACTTGCTCAGATTAAAATAGTTGAAAGGTACATATCTGAGAAGAAAAAGATGTCCTGGCTTAGGATGTGCTGACTTAAGCCTGTCTAGATGCCTTTTGTCAGTAGGAAATGTCACTGATCTCAGCGGGTCTCTGTGCACACTCTGCCATCCACGCATAAGGAATTGGCTGATGGATCAGGGTTAGGAGATCATATTGTTTAGGTTTTAACTAACCTGGGAGAAGAGAGCCTCATAGAGGCTGCACAATATAACTGAGGGACATTAAATCAACATTTAATTGTAATAGCAATTGTAATTTAGACCGAAGGAGAATTAATGACATTGAACTGAGAGGACAGTGATTGTCTGCAACTGCTACACAAAAGAGAGGAATGACCTGGTAGATGAGGAGATAGAGAATTATTTCCATGGTGATGAGTCATTAAATCCTCTTGCTAATATGCTTTTCACATCGACGTCTTCAAATTTCTATGTCTCCACAGACAAACTCGTGGGTGTAGCTGTTAGGTGGGTCCTGGTACTGCAGCACAGGTACCTGCAGGATCACAGGTCACAGATGTCTCTGTCTGGCTGTCCATGCATTAGTGAGAACAGAACACATCAAACTCTTGATCCACAGCCAGAATGAATCCACAGCACAGGTACCCATGGAACATTAAGCCTCTGCAGCCAGATTTTCCTCTCTGCTGGCACACCTGGGTGAAAAGTCTAGCAAAATTCAAAAGAATCAGGAATTCTTTCTGAGAGCTTCTAGTGGGTGCTGGAGACTCACTCAGTGGACAGCTGTCTCCTTCATAGGCACAGCAATGGCTTGCAGCTCTTCCCAGAAGACACAAGCATGTCCAAACTCATCCTCCTTCTAAGAAACTCTTTTTTTTTAAGCTGTACTGGCAACTGTATTCCATAGCTGCCTGTTTTACATCAGATCAAGATCTAGCTCTGTATTCTCTCTTCTACATGCAGCTTTTCAGGTCTCTGTAAAACCCTCCTGGAATTTTACTAATAAATTGCCAGGCTTTGGGCTGGTTGGTTGTAAAGGTTTTGTGAAACACATTGGCAGTTATTTCACTCCTGGTGGGGCTGAGATACTGAAAGTATAACGTGGTCAGCAGGAATATTTATACATTTCCTTGGTCTGCACATTTGGATTCTTTCCATTTGTGATTTATGGAACAAATTAGAAATTTGGGTTAAAGCTTTGTATTTACACTTGCTTCTTGCCTGTGGAAACCCAAACTTCATCTTAACTTTGCTGTTTATTCATATCCCCAGATAATCATCACCAGTCTGGAGGACAAATGTCATACCATTCATCATCTTGGTTAGTGAAACATTTTCATTTTCTACTTTGTGACCCAATTAAAGTTGCAGTCTGTAGCCTGCTTGTAAACACCCTGGAATAGAGCTGACAGTCACATACAGTGTCATCCAGCATATTCTTCATTTTTAGCCCATATTTAATCATGGTTTCTTTATAAACTGATTTTTACTTCATAGTTGGAGTTTTCCTACTGGTCTGCTTGGAAACACAGAGCAGGATTTCCAGGTATCCATTGGGAGAGCAGCTTCTCTTCAACCTGTTCCCACAACTGACTCCATTGCTTCTGGCTGAACTACCATGGAAATGGAGCAGTGTAGGTTTATTGGGTGAGAGGCTTCTTGCTCCTCTGAAGGATGGTCCCTTGCACTCAGAAGTGACAGGCTGCAGCCAGAGGAGTGTTGGTCATCACCCTGACATGCAGAAGTGACCATACTGGTGCGTGAGGTTTGGAAACCTTGCTCCTGACGCTGAGGTAAAGTGTCCTCATGAGCAGAGGGATAAATGAACCACTTCAAGCTCTTCTGGGAAGGTCTTGATCTGAATTGTAGGTACAATACTGTTCACTTCCTTTTTTTCAGTAGTAGTTTTCTACCTGCTGTGATTGCAATAAGCAAAAGAATACTTTATTGTACCTATCTTTCTGCTTCCTCCTCCACCTCTTACTCATCTGACCCCCAAACCTATCTTTAGCAGCATTTTAAGTTCCACAAACATTCTGCAGCTTCCTTTCAGTGACACCATAACTGCTGACCACTGAATTACAGGGTGATGGCTTCGCTTTGGTGTGGCTGGGTAATTACAAGGTGTGTGTGGTTTTTCAAAGCAGGGTCTTCTCTCCCTGGAAGCAGTACAGGTTGCCCTTCAGGATCTCCTGAAGTTAGTTGGATGCTCATCCACAGCAGATTTTGAATACTCTGTTGTTGTGTATCTGGATTTTTGAGGCCAACCAAATTATTTTTATTGTTACAGTACTGGACAAGCTAAATGTCTGTGGAGTTTGGGGAAAGTTTACAGACTTTCTGTACTTGAAGATTCCATGTATTGCCCAGTTCTTAACACAGGTCCTCTGACCCCATATTGTCCCACTGCCTTGCCTTGCTCCCTCTACCCACTGGGAGAAACCTGGATCAGGGTCCTGCAAATGCTACTCTTGTCAGTACAACTGATTATCAATAAAATTATTATCATTTTATTTTATTGCTGGCCCTCAGATGTCAATTCTCCACTTTGTTTCACACCTTGGAGCACGCTCTGTGTTCCAGAGAGTGTGTTTGGGGGGAATAATGCACAGTGACTAAACATCTTATCAACATTCTTGGACAACCTGAAGTCCAAGTGAGCACAGGCCCACTTTTCACAACTGTTTACTGAGGTTTTTATCCTTCCTAATCATCCTATAAATCTACAGATCAGTGAGAATCATCTTGCTTGAGGTGTTACTCCTACAATAGTATTTTAGATGAAATGTTTTTGTCTGTCCATCTTTTAAAATAAGTAAAATACATCACAGACAAAACCGTAGGCATGAAGTCACTGCAGGTGAGGTAAATGTGTAGGACTTTGCCTTTTGTCTGGTGGTGAGAAACAGCATTATCAGTTTGTCTCTACTGCTGGGACTCATCCATTTCATTTTAGCTGTCCCAAAGACTCCCTCTGCCACAAGCTTAGGGTGTAATACACCTCCCTACTGTGGGGAGGGAATCCCTGTCTGCAGGAACTGGACCTCCTGCTTCCTGCTGTGGGGTTAAGGGCTGCAGAAGGGACTGTTGCCCAAAGGTTTCTGGGCACCCCTCAACAGATCTGTGAGAGCAAGTCCAGAGGAGGTCACCAAGTTGATCAGAGGGATGGAGCAGCTCTGCTGTGAGAAAAGGCTGAGAGAACTGGGGTTGTTCATCCTGGAGAAGAGAAACTTTGGGGTAGCCTTCCAGGACCTGAATGGAGCCTGCAAGAAAGATGGAGAGGCACTATTTACAAGGGCCTGGAGTGACAGGACAAGGGGGCTTCAAACTGACAAAGGGCAGGATTAGATGGGATATTGGAAAGAATTTCTTCCCTGTGAGGGTGATGAGGCCCTGGCACAGGTTGCCCAGAGAAGCTGTGGCTACCCCATCCCTGGAAGTGTCCAAGGCCAGGCTGGACAGGGCTTGGAGCAACCTGGGCATGTGGAAGGTGTCCCTGCCCATGGCAGGGGGTTGGAACGAGGTGATTTTGAAGGCCCTTCCAACCCAGGTGATTTCATGACTATATGATAATACTGAGCATCTTCTCCACCTAGCAGAAAATATTACCCAAAGCTTTTAAAGATAAATTGCTCTTCCTGATAAACATCTTAGAACAGTAGAAGAAACTTCTTTCGACCATGGTGCACAGTTAGAATTATCTTTTGCTCCAATCCAAAATAAGTTGTTGTCTCCAGGCGAAATTTTGATTTCTCCAAGTATGTTTGGGTCCAGTTGGAATGCTGTTGATACGAAATCAGTAACACTATGTGGTAAACCACATTTGTGAAGATGATGCCCCTCTGCTGAATGCAGAGCTGGGGCCACCTCATTAGCTGCTGTCTGGATTGCAAAGTGCTGAATTATTTCGAACAGTCTCTTCTTTGGAACAGGTAAACCCTCCAAATCCCAGCCTGCTCTTGAAGTGTCTCCTCCTTCACCGTCCCAGCAGGGAAGGCAACACCTGCCCATGCTGGGAGGAACTCTGAGGGGTGGGAAGGGGACAGTGACTCCCTGTTTGGTGTGTTCAGTTATGGGTGATAGAGAAGCAATGTCTGTATCCTGAAATGTTGCTAGAGAAGTGTTGAGTAGCCATGGAATCAGACACAGGAGCACAGGCTGGTGAAAGGCTTCATCCACCTGCAGATCTGCTGGTGGGTTTGTAGGCACAGGGAGGCAGGCACACTCCAGCTGCTGTGTGGTTGCAGGATTTCTCTCCTGCTCAGGGAGCCTGTAGCTGAGATCCAGGGATCTCAACTGTGTCTGAGGTTGGGGAACCAAAAGAAAGACAGTTGTGGTGTGACAGGGACAGTGGGAAGGCTCAAGCTCCTAAGGTCCTGCCCACCATCTCTGTTTGCACAGGCAAAAATGTGAAAATGTGTTGAATTGCATCTGTTTGTACCTGCAGATGTGGCAGCAAATCCTGGAACAGGGAGGAAATGTGGCAGGATAGGCAGTATGCATCTATCAGATGGACCATCAGCTTAGATTTTTGGGTGAAATTTAATGTATCTCTACATGCATTTGTCAGTGTCAGGGGAAACAGTGTGTGCAACGATAGAATTACTCAGGAGTAGGTCAGGGCTGGATGTGATAACCAAGAGGTTTAGGATGAATATTTTCTGTCCAGTTCTCTGCTGCCCACCACACTATGTCCATGTCACTGCAACTTGTACAAAATGCCTATGAAATGCAATGTAGAGGGGTTTTTTTGAAAGTTTTTGGAGTTTTTTCCACATGTGAGACGTGAAGCAGAAAGCAACCAGGTTTTGTGGCCTTTAAATTATACAAAATTTTAAAAACCCACCCAACTCCCACCCCCCCCCGCCAAAAAAACCCCAAACACTGGCATTGATTTGAAGAGAAGAACCTGCTTTAGAACACGTGTTTTTACATGTTCCATAATGATTAGTGCTAATTCCCCCCTGCCTAAATTTTGAACAGCATTGCAAAAGATAGCCAATATTTTTGTGCAGCACAAAGCAGTTCCTATGGAAAATATAGTAAATAAATCTGGACATCTCCAAGCTGCAAATAATCTTGTGTGTATGGTGCTTGGGAGCAGCAGAGCTCACTGTTGTGTGCAGTGGTAAGTATAGAGAACTTTAATGTTTGTGTAAGAAAAACTGTCTTTAGGAGAGGTCTGTACCAGGAAAATTACTAAAATTCAGGGTACCTGTTTCAGATAACTGTGTTGTTGATTCCTTGGGTAAACTCCTGTGCTTAGCACTGTCTCTGCAAGATGAACTGCAATCTCGCACTCATTACAAATGTTAACCTGAAAGTGGATGCTGCAATTTGGGCTCTTTTGCAGCATGCCTGTGTTTCTAAAACAACGCAGAACCACAGCAGAAGTGAAATTGGGAAGACCACAGGCTTGAGGGAAACTCTCAGTAAAATTAGCACTTTCAGATCTGCGAGGGACTCGTTGCCTTGCCCGGGCAGCTCGTCCCTGGCAGCAGCCGCAGTTCGAGGCAGCTCTGAGCTGCCCAGGGTGGTGCTGGCACCACTGACACACCATCAGGAGATGGACAGGCCATGTGCCCGGTGACACTGTGCACCCCAGACCAGACTGGGCAGCAGAATGGGGCTGGCAAAGCCTCGGGGCCCAGGGCACACACCCACACATCTGTATCCCTTCGGTGCTCAGCCCCAGGCACCAAGGGGTGTGGGAACCTGTGCAGGGCAGATCTGGCCTGTAGAAAGGGAAGGAATGGTTTTTCCCAGGTTCCTGCAGTCTCTATGTTTTGACCTGCCAGGAGTTGTTTCAGAACAAGTGTACCTCTCCTTTTTTTTTTTTTTCCCCTCCCCCCTGCCTAAACTGTGAATTCCATATCAGGTACTAACAAACATGGCTCATCTCAAAAGAATTCATAATTAACTGAGAGAATTCATAATGAACTTGCACTGCAATTTGTTTGGGTCTTTCTTTGCATAACATGATGGGGATTTGAGATGCTCTGAAGCATACAGTGTCTGTGTGACTGCTGCTGAGCCTACCAAAAGCTAACCTGCTGTAACTGCATGGTGTGTGTGTTTGTATTTGAGAGTTCTCTGACAGACCTGTTTTTCTTTTTCTCTTTCTCTTCCTTGTCTTCTTTCTGCATTGGCAGAGCATCTTGGATTTGAATTAAAGGGTATGGAACAACCATTCATTTATTAATCAGAAGCCATTAAGAGCTTCCCACATTATATTTATGGCTTTAATGGGATGATTAAAAAATCAGCTGTTCTGTTCACTTTCCTGGCACCAACATAGATGTTTGGATTGGGAAAAAAAAAAAACAAAAAAAAAAAACCAAAACCAAAAAACCAAAGCAAATCACAAATTCTAAATGTAAACCTATAAAAAAGCATGTGTATTTATTTTTAGCAGCACTTTTTTCTTTGTTCCAAGCAGCAGCCTGGTGTGTGTGGCGTGACTGGGATACTACAATTGCCATATGTCTCCATTCAACACGCTTTTGTGTATTTACCTGAAAAGCAGGAGTTTGTGTCCATCCAAAAGGTTGCCAGCAGGTGCAGGCGTTCCAGGAATGGGAAGGCAAATTTTAGGAAGATCCAGGCTTTTATAGAAATTGCCATTCCACACGCACAAACCTCCACGGGATCCTACCAAGGGTCAGGATGAGCTTTGCCATTTCTCCTCCCAAAGTTTAGTGGCTCATTTTTGGCTCTTGACTGGGAGGAGATTGTTCCAAAAAAGATAGCATGAGATGAGTTAGTCTAGAAAACTAGATCCCAGGGAAGTCATTAGTTCCCCATGAGAGAGGAGGGTGTAATGCTGAGCACCAAGGTGACAAGCTTGGAAAAACACTGCAGTAACTTAAATGATTTAAAAATAACCCCTTTGGGCATTTACCCACTCCTGCCCAGCTGCTCATAATCATATTATTTTCCTTCCATTCTCCTTCGTCTTTTTTTTTTTGGAAATAAATCAAGTTATCTTTTGAGTAAGCACTTGGGAAATCAAATCTTTGAGCTGAGGTTTCCCTGGAGTGTACAAGCCAAGAGCAGGGAGGGCTGGTCAGATGAGAGCAGAGAGATTGGGCAACGTGATCTAGTGGAAGGTGTCCCAGGGGGTTGGAATGAGATGAGCTTTAAGGTCCCTTCCAACTTAAACCATTCTATGATTCTGTGATTTTTCTATGATCTATCACTTAACTTAAAATCTTTGATTCAGCAGTGTCAGCCAGAGCAGATCTTCATATGAAGATGTTTCTATTCCATTTGCTGGAGATACGGGGGCACCAGTCTTTCACTTCTGGATCCTAAACTGCCCTCTCAGGCCCCTGAGGTGGAGGGACATGCACTAGCTGAAGCTGGAGATGCTGATCTCCTGTAGTTTTTGCATGCCTGATCCCCCAGGACTGGTGACAGTTCCTCCCCACTACAGAAAACATGTGAATTTTATGGTCAGGTGTCTCAGAGAAAGCGGTGCTGCTAATGCTAATACACTTAAATCAACGTTAAAATCGAGGATTTTTGACATCCCTTTTTTGTTGACCTCTTGTCCTTTTCCTCACCCATTCTCAATGTCATCACAGAACCGCACACATCCTGTTCCCAGTCTGCAGTCGTCTCTTCTCTGTCATTCGTCTGTCACTGTCATGCCTTGCTGTGACACCATGGCTGGACTGTGATTCTGTCGGCATTGTTGGCACCACATGGTTTGTTCATAGCATTTGCTGCTGTAGAGTGACGATGCTGCTGATGAAGACGTGGTGTTTGTAGAGCATAGAGACACAAATGGACAAGTCCTGCTCCAGGATCTTACCTGCTCAAATACAGAATTGTAGTGTGCACTTTCTTATTTTCTTTCTGCCGCTGTCGAGATGGTTTGGGGCAACATGAAGCTGCTGTTATAGAGTGTCAGCTTTAATGAGATGTTGGGACCCAAGCTGAATTACTATGATTCAGTTTTCAGTTTGCAGCAGTGATACACAGCCTCACACTTCACTGCTTCACACAGCAGAGCTGTCAGCTCAAGACAGAGAGGCCAAATCTGCATTTCTGATGAACTGAAACATTCCCTGCTCAATTCAGGTGAAGGTTCAGCACAGTCAGACATGCCACAGTTAGGGTCCCATACTGACATGATCACCAGAACAGAGACTGGGATTTGAGCCTCGGGTGAAGAATTTTGTCATGTAATAGGCCAAAAAAACCCAACCAAAAAACATCAACAAAAACACAAGAAACCATAGTTTTGATGACTTTGGCTCTTTATTTCTCCTCCATGATTCAAAGATAATGATTTATCCCTAGGAAAAAAAGTCTTTGTAGCAAAAAATATTGCTGGTGAAGAATCTTTGAAAGAATTGGCTTGATGGATGAGTCCATGGTGAAAACCAACCTCCTGTCCAGCCTTTTTTTTTTTTGTTGTTAAAGCAGTTTTTTCTGGATAGTAGCAAAATTCTTGCCCAGTGCCATCTGTAACCAGGACATGATCTCCTGCCTGGTTTTCCTAATTCATACAAAATCTGAAATTCTTGTCTGAAGGGAAGAGCTCTACTGGTAGAATCCCAGTCCCAGAGGTGTGCAAGAGCAACAAAACTTGTCTGCCATGGTTGCTGATGCCTGGAATAGGGCACCCATACAAGGGAAGCACATCACTGAAGGAGTTGTTTCACCCCAGAGTGGGTCCTCTCCCCATTCCAGTTCCACCTCGTTCATTATAGGGAAAAGAACCACAAGCAAACTCTGCTTTACATCTTCATGCCAGGGCTGTCATTCTCAGCCCTTGTTCACCAAACCTTTCTCCATGCCCATTTTGAGACTTATAAAGAGATGAACATTTTTACTAATGCTTTTTTTTTTCCTTCCAAAAATGCTTTTTCCTTCCTAACATGGCAAGCTGAAATTTCTCTAAATATTCACTTATCTGGGAGGTTTCATTGCTTTCCCCTCAATTTTTTTTTCGCTAAAATCTAGTCCCGGACCAAGACCTATTTCTCTTCTGGTTTTGTATTTGAGTGTTTGGTAGCACTGGGGGTTTCCTAAAATCCATGCAAGGTACTTTGAGTGGTGTGGTGAAGCACAGCAGCCATGGCATGACTCTTACTGACTAATCTATATGAAATAAATATTTCAATGAATATTAAAGAAGGCACAAACCCAAATAACTTGAACATTAACACATAGTGTGGGGGCATGAGGACATCATTTGTAGATGCTGAACTGAAACACCCATGGCAGCTGTGCTCTGAATCCTTCTCCAGTCATCCAACTGGAGAACCAGATTGCTGGATGCCATCAAGAAGAGCATCTGCTCTAATGTAGCCATGGAGGAAGAGGTGCCCTTGCCATGGGATTACTGCCTAGGTGTAGCTAAGTTACGCTCCAAGTGATATCCAAGCATTTCCTGGGAGTTCTGATTGATGGGAATGAATTACCTCACTTCCAACATGGTCTGCTTTTGACGCAAGTGACTTTTCTGGTTTGAAAGGTGGCCCATGACCCACGGTGACATTTGAGAGAAGCAGCAGCAAGCTGCTTGTATTTTGTGTGTGCCTCCGAGCTTCCTGGTGCAATGGAATGAATCACTTCCTAGGATTCTATTAAAATTCTATCACTGGTGACTGTATTTTAATTACTCCACTCCCTTTTCTTTGTCGAACACGCTGTCACTTTTCCATCCTCATGCTGCTTTTTGACTGTTCTAGGATGTCCCTTTCAGCACCTACATGCTTTGGGGCCTGTTGCTCAGTGGTTGTAGGACACCACCGAGCTCCAGGGCATGCAGCAGCTGCAAGGCAAAGGCATTCTGAGCCCGTCAGAGCAGAGCCTGTGATCAGGGCATCACAGGGCACATGTGCTCATGGTGAGTGGGGGGTGCTCGAGGGCTTCCTTGGTAGGTGACTGAGGCATCACAAAGGGGGGAACCGCTGGAAGGGAGAGGAGAGTCCTGGGGAGTTTTGAGATTAGTCACTCTGGGAGAAGAAGGGAAAGTGAGAAGTGTGAGTGCAGAAGGGGTGAGCTACGGAGTGAGAGAGGGCCAAGGTTAGACAAAAGGAGTGCAGATCTCATGAGGGGTGAGTGAGGTTGGGCCAGCTGGGCTCAGGTTTGGGGCAGCTCTTAGACGGGCAGTGGATTGGTAGGAGGTGTGCCTGAGCCCTGTCCTCTGTCTTACCCACACGCAGTGCTGGTTTCTGTGCAGCCAGAGGCACCCCTGGTGCTGGAGCCCATTTGTAACTGGATCCATTCTCTCCATTTGCAGAAGCAGAAGAGCTCTACCAGAAGAGAGTTTTAACCATCACGGGAATCTGTGTTGCTTTGCTTGTGGTGGGCATCGTCTGTGTGGTGGCTTACTGTAAAACCAAGTGAGTATGGGTGGCTGACAGACAAGAGCTGGCCAGAGATTAGTGAATGGTAGTGTTCATGCTTTCCACTCTCCTGTTTTTCACCCAAATGCTATTTTAAGGAGATGCTCTGCTGTGGTGTTCCCAGGAAGGTCTCATGCACGAGGCCAGTGAAGCCATTTCTGTGCCTGAGCAGAATGTTTTCCTGGGACCGTCTGCTTATGCCCTGAAACAGCATCATTTTGCCCAGACAGGTGATGCTGTTGTCACTGGGAAAAGCTGGCCCGAAGCCAGCGGCTCACCTTCTGGCAGTAGAACCCCACTGGGCTGTTGTGCAGGAGTTGTGGGCTCAGCTGTGTACATTCCAGAGACTTTTGGAACAACCTTGATTTAACAAGAGGCTTGGGAACCTCTTTTATGGCCAACCTTTCCTGCCTGGACAGCACCTTTCTCTCTACTTAGCCTGCACCTCATCTCAGTTCAGGTGTCTGTGGGACATGGTGTCCTGCCAGGGGCGTGGGTAGGCTTTGCCACTTTGTCCTTTACGCAGGACAGGTCAAGTGCCTTTCCGCCAAGGCCAAGACAGGACTTGTTCCCCCTTTTCCTTCTCCCCACCTTCCTCCTCCCCTCCCAGCACCATGGTGTCCCTGGCTCCGCTGCTTTGGGCTGGACCTTGTCTTGAAAAAGGGACCCGGGACCCAGCTTCCCAAATTGTCCATGACAACAAAAGTTCACCTTTTGTTTGGAAAAGCAGCAGAACATGTTAAGTGTCAAATGCTTTGTTCCTTCTTGTTTGCAACTTTCCACAAACACCATTGGAACATCCATGTCTCCAAGACTTGCCTTCTCTACTGTCTCTGGAGGCAGAGAGCCCCATGAGAGAAGTCTTCCTAATAGATTTTATTCTTTTTTTCTTGTCTGTTTTGAAGGAAACAAAGGAAACAAATGCATAATCACTTACGGCAGAACATGTGCCCTGCCCATCAGAACCGGAGCCTTGCGAACGGGCCAAGCCATCCACGTTTGGATCCCGAGGAAATCCAGATGGCCGATGTAAGACCCTTTGTCTCCATCTCCCTGCAGGCTGTTTTCCACCAGGGATTTGGCATGGGTGTGTGTGCTTACACACCTGTGTGCAAGCCCATGAGGAGCAGAACAATAACAAACTTGAGCAAAGAGCTGAGATTCCGCATAAAAACATTTCCAAAAACGACATCTGAAGGGAAATGTTGTTTTACTTCGAAGTACGGGATGAGTTTCGGGCACTTGGGACAGGCTTGTTTTGATGAATCAAGTGTGACCCTAATTTCCACTAAGAGAGATGTTCCCACAGTTTCCTGTTTATTAAGCTATCCCGTCAAGTCCCACTTTGCAGGATGACGAATGGGATCAGAGGGACAGTGACCGGAGCTGCCGTGGTGACGACGTTGTGCTGAAGCATGTCATGGTCATCTGGTCAGCACTCCATCAGCCCACGTGCCCAGTACCAGTGTCAGACCAGTGGGAATGGCTTAAGTCTTTAGGACTGGATCCAGAAGGGCAGTTCAGCCACTCTTGTGACTTCAGTCAAACTCCATAAACTCAGTGGGTTTAAGTGCCTTGCTGGACCAAGGCCTTGGAAGGGGTCAGAAAAAGGGAAGGGGGAGGCAGAGGCAAACAAGAAGTACTGAGGCAAATGAGTCCATCAAACCAGCTATGAGGTCTGCTGGGTCACCCTTTGGATGGTGAAATTTGGCTAGGATGAATCCCAGCCATGAAGGAAGGGGGAATGGGAATTTCTAAGAACAACAGTCCCCTAGCCCCAAAGGACTGCCTCCTACAGAGGCCGTATCCCTATGAGAAGCAGTGCTGGTTGATAGATGAAGGTGTATCTCAGCCTAAATATGTGGATCACTCCTGGTGTTTCTGTAGGACTCGAATCTCTGACAGATTTCACGTCCTTCTCTTTTTGCTGGTGTAACCTCCTGTGGGCAGATGTGTGTCTCTGCTCAGTAGCTACACATGGTACCACTGTCCTCTGGGGAGACCTTGTCTCTCCATATCCTTCTGCAGTCCCCGTGCCGCGGCCCTTCTCCAGTGTTCTAAGTGTAGAGGCAGAGAAGAGCTTCCACCCTCCTTGTCTTCTCCTGTGGGTTGTGGAGCTTGTGGGTTTACCCAGTCCTCACCTGATTTCACCAGAAATATTCCAGACAGCTAAATTTCTCTATGGCAGCATTCACAAACTGGTGGCTGATCTGTGTGATTCTTCATGTTTTACAGTATATTTCTAAGAATGTTTCTGCCACTGAGCATGTGATCCGAAGGGAAACAGAGACAACCTTTTCGGGAAGTCACTCCTGCTCCCCATCTCATCACTGCTCCACAGCCACTCCAACGTCCAGCCAGAGGTGATGTGTACCATTTTCCCCTGACCTTCCTCCTGCTCTTTGCCTTAGGATGCTGTGAGATTCAAAAGGTTTTCCTTTCACCTCGCTTTCTGTTTTCATTTGATGTTTGGCTCTGCACTGGCATGTGGGCCTTGTCTACACTGCAGGTCTTTGCAGGCACAGCTAGATAGTGAGAGGTGTGGAAAAGTGTGATCCTTGACCTGCAGGGAGGTGCCAGCAGGAACCTGCAGCACTGACATTGCTGGAAAACAGGAGGAAATCAAGCTGTGCTTCCGTGCTTTGCACAGACCCAAATGGGAGGATTCATGTAGGAAAGGCTTTCCAGGTTGTGTTTGCAGCACACTGGACATCTGAAATAATTCATTAAGCACACTCAGGCTATCTGTTTCATATTTAGAATGTATTTGCTGTGTGGAAGACAAAGCACACAAAATATCACAAAATGTTTTGGTCAGTTCCTCAGAGTCAGGGTTTGCCTTGGAACTCACAGGTGTTCACCAAAAAAACCCTGCTCCTGTGCAATTTCTCACAGTCCGGAGAGTTGTGTTAGAATCTCAGCCTGAGGTGGTGGAAGTCTTTCTGCGGCTTTCAGGAAAACTGGATCTAGCAGGAAAGTGCTAATATTTCTTGTGACACAGGATGAGACGTATTTTTTGTTTTCATTTCAAAATAACTGTCAGGGGAAGAGCTTGGAAGCTGAAGTTCTCATGGGTTTCAAGAGCATTTAAATTGCAAATGGACTCCCCTATTTTCATGACGTTAAGAAAAGTCTTTCAAATGCTCTAAAGAAAGTCCTATGCTGTTTTGAATTTGGATGCTCCACTTCTTCCTCTTACTCAGCTCTTGTGCTTCTCCCAGTAAGTGATGGTGTTTTCCATGGAGATCCCTTGCCTTTGATATGTGACTGCCTCCTGTACTTCATTAGCCTGATGGGTTTGTCTCCATTCATCCAGGAATCCTAGAATTCTTTTGGCTAAAGCTCATAGGTGGCTCCCAACAGGTTTCCTCAGGGTTCAGGCATTCCTCAGGGTTGAACAAGTACTCAAGATCAACTTAAGATATTGAACTTGGGTTTTCAGGTGAATCCCTTCCAGATTCCTTTGGCTAGACCTCCAGCAAGTAGAGAGAGATCCAAGAATGACTCGATGGGCTGGAAATGACTGATTTTTCCAGGGAAATCCCACCCCTTGAGAGCTAGACGGTGTGTTTTCCAGGTTTTTTGAATTGATACTCTGCAACCCAGCCCTGGATAGGTGTGTGCAAGCTTGAGCCAGGTGCACAAAGGCTCCTGTGCCAGCAGTACTACACATTGCTGGCCTTCCATACTTGTTCCAAAGTCCTCGGCCATCCCTGGGCAGCTCCTGAAGAGCAAAGGTGTGCCTGGAGGGCAGCATTAGCACATGGCAGCTGTGGGGAGGAACCTACCTTGCGCAGCCTCTGGCCCTGGCTACCTGCCATCTAATTTTCCTGAGTCAAGTGCAGCAAGCAGGTGATTCTTGAAGTCATGCCAGAGGCAAACTACTGGCATAATCAGGCTCCATTTTACTCCATCAGTGCCTCTAATGAGGACACTGTTTGAAGTTATAAATGAGTATGTGCCTGGAGCCATCAATAATTAACAAGTTCTTGGGAAGTCTTAATGAGGCCTGCTCTCCTCTGCCAACCCCCACCCAAAATCCTCCATCGGCACAGCTCCATCTGGTGCAGTTCGGGAGTTCAGAGGTGTTGTATTTCTGCCACAGAGGGGTCAGTGTGGTGGCCGTGGTGTGGGTGGGACCCCAGTGTGCAGGTGGCCTCGTGTGACCCCGGCAAGTCTTTGTAGGGTGTCCTGGTTCCCCCCAGACTAGGACAGGTGAGGCTCTGAGTGCTCAGCAAGTCTAGCCAGCCCATCATAGTTCTTGTCTAGCACCTTGAAAGTGTTTGGTTGCCAAAATCTTTTATAAACCAGTGGAAACTGAACATCCAGATCTCTCTTTGGTACACTTTGCTCTGCTAATTTTGAGTGGCTTCTCCTGGCTCCTCTCTGGTAGCGATTCCGAAGGGTCTGTCACTTGGCAGTGCAGGTGGCACATCTGAAGAAACTTGGCAGACTTGCCTTGGCACGGCCAATGTGTGCAAACCACACCCAGAATGGTTTGCAAGCACAAACTCAGGATTGCACTAGCCTCCCTCCAGAGGCTGTCCCGTTCTGACCATTTATTCAGTGATGGGATAAATATCTTCTATTTACTGGTTTGCTTTCTTTGTCCTCTAATGACATCTCCAAAAAGTAGCAGAGAAAGGCAAATCAAAGGTAGGGTTGGGAAGCTGGGCACACCTGGCCAGACATATCCTAGTGAGAGAGAGAAAGGGGAGGACAGTGCAGAGGTGCAGAGCTGAGTGTGAGCGGTGCCTGCGCGTGGCTCTTTGGAGAAGAGCTCGATGGCAATTCCTTGCTCACTGTCCACTTGGGGTTTGGTCCACAGACATGAAAGCCACACCTGGAGCTTGGAACGAACAGAGAGTCTGACTTCGGATTCCCAGTCTGGGATAATGCTGTCCTCAGTGGGAACCAGTAAATGCAACAGCCCCGCGTGTGTGGAGGCGCGGGCTCGCCGCGGGGCCACCTTCTGCATCGAGGACTCGCGGAGGCCAATGACACAGTACCGGGACTCGGTGGATTCCCTGCGGGACTCACCCCACAGCGAGAGGTCAGACCCCACTGCTTGGTGCCACCATGGTGCAGCGGGGTAGAGATGTGCCCTCTGTGCACAACACAAAAATGTTTACCTTTCCCAGCCCTGGAGCAGCACTCCCATGGTGGCACTGGAGAAACTCCAGCTCTGTCCTACCAGAGGAGGACACTACTCCAGGAGGCCACTGTGGTGGGGGCAGCAACCAGTACTGCATCCTGCTCACCTGGTGGCAATGTAGATTTGGAACACGGGGATGACAGGAGTGTAAAATACCTGGCTGCAGTTAGCAACTGGTAATGAAAAACTGGCTGAGACTGCACCCCAGGTAGCTTGGTGGGCTGGCAGCTTGGGCAGGGTCTGGCCCTCAGGTACATGGGGAAAAGATTTGTGTCCTCAGCATAGTCCTGAGTGAGGATGCCCTGGTGAGCAGGGTCCTGCACAGCCGTGGGACAGGGCTCGATATGACCTAGCCTTCCAAGGAGCACAACTGCAGAGTTGAGACACCATCAGCAGCTGTAACAGTTGTCCTCTTCCCAGTCTGGTTCCTAGTGATGCAGAAGCACATCTCCACCCTTGCTCCAGCTCTTTGCAGGTGACACTGGGTGGCCACGTGGCCACTTTCAGGCAGTTACCCTTCAAGACAGTGGGACTTTTTCATGGGGCAGAGGAGAAAGGCAACATCTCTTGCTGTCTCATTCCTGTCCCTGGTCCAGTCAAGTTGACCCAGCTTGTACAGAGATCTCATACTTCACAAAATACATGGGTAAAAAGATGCTGGACTAGCCAGAGAGGCTGGGCAGATAGAATTGTCCAGAGACAACATTGGGATTACTGAGAGGATTACTGCTCCTTAGAAAGAGGTGATGCCAAAGGAAAGGTTGTTTGGAGAGGAGCTGGACTAGACATGGGTGGCCACATCGATGCTGTCACTAGAGGACAGTGGTAGATGCATTTTTGATATACAAGATTTTTGCTAAGTCAGAGTAAGCAATGCCCAGGCTCTCCTCATCTGTGGCCTGAGCAGGGAGAGGTAATTTGGGGATCTTGCTTGGAGAGAAGCCTGGCAGCTCCAGAGGGAACAGAAGGCAGGCAGATGAGAGGCAGTGAAGCCTTGACTCAGCAATGCAGGGTGGGAATTGCACTCTGAGTTCCTCTGGAGGGGCAGTCTGCGGATGCACAGTGCACAGTGCCCTAGTGCCCACTAAAAGCAGCAGCTCACCCTCCCTTGGCCCAGCAGTGCAAGCTCCCTCCTCCTGCTTCCCCAGGAGTTGTGGAGCTCCAGGAGCAGGTGCACCAGAGGCCTCACAGGTCCCTAGTCTGGGAGTTTGGTAAAGCGTGGGCACAGCTGATGGTTTTTGGGGTTTTTTTGGTGTGTCCAAACAGCGGTGTTGTTTTTTCAGGTACGTGTCGGCCCTGACCACCCCAGCACGCCTGTCGCCCGTTGACTTCCACTACTCGATGACCACGCAGGTGCCCACCTTCGAGATCACCTCCCCCAACTCGGCGCACGCCGTGTCCCTGCCGCCGGCAGCTCCCATCAGCTTCCGCGTGGAGGAACAGCAGCCCCTCCTGCGGCGCTACCAGCTCCCCTTCCAGGACACGCAGAGGTACGACAGCTACTACCAAAGGAAGACCTACCTAAACGACAGCATGGGGAGCCTTCCCTCCAGCCCCTTCCGCATCACAGAGGACGACGAGTATGAGACGACGCAGGAGTACGTCACAGCGCTAGAGCAGCCAAAGAAAACAGCCAGCAGCAACAGGCGGTGGAAAAAATCCAAACTGAATGGGCACATCCCTCACAGAGCCAGAGCCGTCCGGGACTCCTTCTCCTTGAGCAGCGCCTCTTACAGCGAGTCTGACGAGGAGCTGGTGGCCGAGAGCACCCCGTTCCTAAGCACTCAGAACAATGAGGCGGCGCGCACGGAGTCGCCGCCGCTGCACCGGCCGGGCGACAGCCGGACTCACTATTCCTGCAGCAGACATAGCGCCCACGGGGAGAGCGGGCGCAGCAGCCTGGCACACGTGGCGCCCAAACCGGACCCCGATCCTCTCTAGGCACCTCCCAGACTCGTCGCATCCGCAGACACAACCGCATGGAGGAGGCCGAGGAGGGAGGCGAGTCAAAACAAAAACAAAAAAAAACCCAGGAACAAAAAACAAACAAACAAACAAAACCACAAAAACAAAAATTAAATATTTTTATTTTATATAAAAGAGGGGGAAAAATATAACAAATAAAATGTTTTATTTTCATTTTAGCAAAGTTGTCTTATAATAGCTAACGACAGTGACTTTTTTATAGGGAATCTCTATTTATATGTAATGTCTTGATTTACAGCTTCCGAGAAAAAAAAAAAAATAAAAAAAAAAAAGAAGAAAAGAAAACAAACAATAGAGTAAAAAAGAAAAGTGGGCCAATTTTTGACTACTTAAAAATAGAAAACAAAACTATCGTGGTGCCTTTTGCTGTATGCTAGTGCTGGGATTCATGCCGAGGATTCTGTTTCAGTAGCATTTTTAAGATCATAGATTTTTGTTTGGGAGACAACCTGTCACAAGGGCGCTCTTCTGTCGGAAGAAAACAGCCTCGCCACTTTGCCCCCCCCCCCGTACCCTGCTATTAATGATCTTATTCTTTAAAGTATTGTTTAAACACACATTAAGGACATGAGTGGGAGCATCTCCATTATCATGTCTAACGGGGATCTGTCTTGCCCTGTAAAATACTTGTATTTTCGCTGAAATCAGGAGAAAAAGAAACCCAAAAGCACCATGGTGAAATGCAAGAAATATCGTTTCTTTTGGCACACAGGTAGGAAGACAAAATGAAATCGTGCAGCAGCAGCAGCCCTCACAATTTATCTCCCAACCTTTGACCATCTCACCTGTGGGTCTGGAGTTGGGTTGGCACAGGTTTGTAGTCAGGCAAGGCAGACACCTCTGTGACCCTGCCGGGTACTGCTGAATCCATCCTGGGCAGGCTCTGTGTGTTGTTCCAGCAGGGTGGGCTCTTTCCAGCCCCGGTGCCATGGCTGTGTTGCCGTGCCAGTGCCGTGCTGGCCACGGCACCGCTTTGGCTGAGCGGTGTGGCTGCGGTGCCGTAGGGCTGCGGAGTCTGTGGTGTCCTGTGTGACATCCTGCATGACATCCTTGCCAGGAGGACATCCAGAGGGGGGTCCCAAGGCTGCGGTGCCAGGCAGTCGCCGGCTGTGCTGCCCCAGGGTTCGACAGGACCCTGAGCACTTTGGGCCCCGCGTGTCCCCTGCCTTGGCTGCGAAGGGCCCCGTGTTGGGCAGCCCAGCGAGCGGATCCTCCCCCACTGCCGTGCTGTGTGTTGTAAAGAAAGTTGTTACCGTCATGTCCCGCCACCGGCGATGGACATCGCGTTTCCAAACTCGGAGCAGCTCTGGCCATCGGCTCTGTGGCGCAAAGAGACAGTCCTGTGTGTCCAGGAGGCAGAGCACCCCTCGTGGAAGTGCCCCTCTCTCCTCAGTTCTCTGCAGCAAACCTGTTTACATTGTAGCCTGACTTTTTTCTTTTTATATTTTTACTTCTGCATGTCCTTTGCATTTCAGATACTGTAGATTGGATGCATGGTGAAGCTGTGACTGAGAAGATAATACAACAATTGACAGTGTATTATTTCATTTAACTTTTAGCAATAAAGTAACTAAATCCTCTATTCCTCACCCATGATGGGGTCAGATAGAAAACTCTGCTAATTTGTCATAAGATGATTGTCAAAGTTTGCTCTGGATTGTCTGAATGTCAGAACTCTCGACTGTTTAACACTTGAACATTTTTTATATTATAAATAAAATATGAAATATCAGGCTGTGGGCTGCATTAGTATCAGGCCCTTTGGGGGGCCACTGGGGAGCCGTAACAAGTACCGTCCACAGAACCACAAACTGGTTGAGGTTGGAAAAGATTTCATCCAAATTCCCTGCTACACCAGCTCACCCAGAGCCAGTTGCTCAGGCCTGTGCCCAGTCAGGGTTTGAATATCTCCAGGGATGGCAACACCACAACTTCTTTGGGTAACCTCTGTCAGTGCTTGGTTCCCCTCAAAGCAAAAAAATTGTCTTCTTGCATTTGGACTGTATTTACTATTTTTTATTTCTGCCCATTGCCTCCTGTCCTGTCACTGGATGCTGCTGAGAAGAGTCAGCTCCCTCTTCTTCACTTCAGGTATTTATACACATGGATAACGTCCCCCTGAGCCTTCTCCAGGCTCAACAGCTCCAGCGCCCTCATCCTTTCCTCATATGAGTGTTGCTCTGGTTCACTAAAGATCTTTATGCCCATAGAGACCCATAAGTAGGTGTTTTTCTACCTGGCATGGAAATTTGACCATCACTGCAGGGCTTAGGCGTGGAGACTCACTGAAGTGAGTATATGCCATCCTCACATCCCATTCCTTCTCCAACTGCACACCAGGAGATCCTCCTTCACTCCAAATGGGGCAGCTTTTAGTTATTCCAAGAGAGGCCAAGATTTGTGGCATGTGCTACATGCTGGCACCCATTTCAGTGACTTTTTCAGCAAAGTGGAGACAACCACCCCTGCCAGTGCTGTGCTGTCGTGCAACACCTGCCCACCCACAAAACAGGTCCCTTCTTCAGCTCTTCTGTGGCAAATCCATGTCTCTGGATAGCCTCCCTGCAGGGGACTCACTGACAACACAGTGTGTTCACAGGCATCACAGGCCTTGAGGGGGAACTCATGGCACAGCCCAGCTCAGATCTCACTCACTTCTTCCTGCTCAGTGAGATGAGGAGGTGCCCAAAAGTCCCAGATGAATTCCCCTAGGAGGAGAGGGATCTGCTATACGCCAGTCTGAGACAACCCTGTGGGAATGGATAGGTTGGAACTAGACGATCTTGGTTAGAACTAGATGATCTGGTTAGAACAAGAAGATCTTTAAGGTCCCTTTCAACCCAAACCATTCTATGATTTTATGAATGCACAGAGCCATGAGAGAAGGTCCCAGCCCTCATGATGCTGCCCATGCTGAAGGCCCAGATAATCACACCCACAGCCTGGGCTTCTTCTACTCCACCCCCCCCCTCACCCACCCAGGATGCCCATTGCCTTAAAGCTAACCCTGCTGGGTCACAGGCCACCCCTAACACCCATCACATGTGCTGAGGGGACTCCAGACAGACCAGAGGGCTCAGCACTTCACCCTCAAAAAGGCATCTCAATGCTGATTTCCCAGAAGGTTAACGGCTGAAGGATCCTGCCCTCCTGCCACAGGGCCCATGTCACCCAATGAGGTCTTACATGTCTAGGACTGGGGATAAAGGTGGTAGGGTCAAGTCCTGATTTGGGTGACATTTGCCATGTAATCCTTGAATACATCATGCCCCACTTCTGTGCAGCCCCAAGCCTTGCTCGATGAAGGTAACGGTACCGTGCAGCTCTCCACTCTCTTGTTACTCTGCGGACATGCTCCAACTCCTCATTGCCTTTGATCTCCCATCTTATCTCCTCCAGGGGTTCCTGGAGGATAGTGAGATGGACAGGAACAGACAGAGAGCACCTGACCCCTTGGAAGGAACACATGAGGGAGATCACCAAGGCTGATCCCTGGGGAAAACAGAGAAGTAGAAAAGAGAGGTGGGAGGCCATCGGGTTCCCAAAGCAGCCCTGGCTCTCCTCAGAATCTGTGAACTTGTGAGCTCCATTTATGGGGAATTCCCCCCCAAGGTTGACACAGCAGTGTCTGCATTACAAGAAGGTGCAGCTCTTGGGTGTCCTGCTGAGGTGCAGCACAACCCTGGGGTGCAGAGCAACCATGGGGCCAAACCTCAGGGTGTGCTCAATGCAGCTCATCCCCACCAGGCATCCCTGCTGCTCTCTGCTCTCTGGGGCCCTCAGAAAGGAGATGTTGGTTTGCCCTGCACAGGAGGATCCTTCCCTGCTCCACAGCTTGCAGGGATCTGTGATGCTCTGCATCTGCTAAGACATCACTCACTAGCTCAGAGCCATGGCAGCCTCACGATTTTTTTTCGTATGGTGATTTCTCGTTAAAAGTGCCCCTTGATTCCCATAATTGTGTGCTATATTTAGAGGCAGTTACGCTACTTCAATTTTTTCTCTGCCTCTGAAGGAAGCCTGTATCTCTCTCCTTTTTCCCCTGGCTGGTTTATTTTTAGACTCCTCATTTCCAGCCATGTGTATTCCCAGGGTTTGGCCATAAATATTTTACAGTGATTTTCACAGGTGGGGGGAGCCACCAAAGCCTCCTGCCAGCTCTGTTCTGCGTGTATGATGCCTTTGCTGCCCTTCCCAGAGGGGAAGGAATTGCTCTCTGACACAGATTGGGTGACACAAGCAGGAGAGGAGTACCAGATCCTGGCCTTGGGGTCACAAAGCCTCCCCCTCAAAGAAGTCCCTCTGAAATGAATTGGGTGCTGTCTCCAGGAGAAGTGGTCAGGCTGAACCACCACTGTCAGGTGAGGTTGTGTGAGACCCAGAGCAGTCGTGGTGCCTGCTAGAGGGGCTGGCACAGGCTGGGGATGTGCCAGAAAGCACATCTGGGTACCTCCAGGAAGGGAAAAGGATGTGGCTGCCTAACTCCCCTGAGATGCTTCTCTTCTCTCTTAGTGGTGGGTGACTGAGTCCTTGACCTCCAGAGGGGGAAAGAGGGAGGAAAAAACTATTTTCTTATAGGCCACAAGTTGAGGATGCGGATTGGTCAAACAAGGAATTTTTGGCTGTTCTCAGTGCCCTTGTGCAGGTGAGATGCTCTCAACACACCTGCAAATGTGTGTGAATCTCGATCAGGACTTGTGCCTTTGGCAAACTGCTGGTATTTTTACCCTCAGAGTATCAGAGTGCAAGTTTTTACTCTCAGTGCAAGTTTTACCCTCAGAGTTGTCTTGCCAAGTGCTGTCTGACACCTGCTGCCACCCCTTTCCACATCCATGGGGTGGTGAGTCTCAAGGCTTTGAGGCCTTTTCCTGGTGCCCAGAGGAGACTTTGCAAGATCCTGCTTTTCTCTGCAAGTTCTTCCCAGCTGAGGATGGCAGACTGGCACCTTCAACCAGGGGGCTGAGCTGGTTTTGGTGGCAGCTCAAACACACTGGAGACATCACTTCCCACTGGAAGGGATGCTCAGAAAGGGCAGGCTGAAGTACAAAATATACCTGGGATTTCGGAGACAAGGAGTTAGGTCCAGATTTCCTCCAAACTTCCACTGTGGGAGTCTGGGCACCAGACACTTCATGTGAGTAGGATCATCTTGGAGGTCTGGGTGCAAGGGATGTCTGTACAGTACCTGACACAAAAGCAGTGATGTCTTGGAGAAACAGCCACTCAGTGTAGCCCTGGACTGCCCCTCTCCCCCCAGAACACCTCCAACACCCAATGTAGGTGTTGGTACCTTTCTACTCCCATAAATCTCTAGGCTGCATGTGGACAGACACACCTGGGATACACCAGCCAGAGAGAAGAGTTCCTGAATGTGTTCCCAAAGCAGCCCATCTGTCCACACCTGCTCCAGGGGTGAGTCATCCATCCAAAGGCAGGCCAGTGCTTTCAGCCTCCAGGAGGATGGGTGGGGTTGTACCCCACTTGTGGAAAGAAATTGCCATTTTCTGCTGCTGTCTGTCCATAGAATCCTGGCTTTTGTGCATCAGGTGCTGGTGGGAACTTGTATCAGGCTGGCCTTCTTGTGCTGTGAAATCTGGGATCAATCCAGCACACAGTGGAACACTGCTTCAGACCAATTTTCTTTACCAACAGATTCAGCTTTATTGTTATTCTTTTTTTTTACATGATTCTTAGTGCATCATTTCAAATAAGCTATCAAACTGTACAAAGAAACAGAGATAAAAGAAGAGGTGACAAAGTTGGGAAGAGGTTTTTAGTGTCATGAACCATCATGGAAAACAGTAGTCCATAGGCTCTCAAATGTCCAAAGAAATCTTATTTTGTTTGTTTAAAAAAATGCTGCAAAAGATAAACAATAAAAGACTGTAATTAGCAGCTACAAGATCCTTCAAAACTGGAACTTGATTACTGTGAATGCACCGAGGGGAAAGAAAAGCAATCTGAAATAAAGGACCAAACCAAACTGTGAAATAAATAAAGTGTGGGAGGACGGTCATGGCATTGAAATGCAGAGGAATCACTTCAGCACAACAGCAAATCATTGGACCACAGACAGCAGAAAGGAACAGAAACACAATTCCCCACTTAAAAGAGTACAGCATGTGCATCGTAGGATGGAGAGATCCAGCAGGGATGGGCAGGTGGGATTTCTTCTGCACACAAAGGTTCCCTGGACCGGTGCACAGCTCCAGTTGTGCCTCGAACCCAAAGTGGTTGCCAAATAAGCAACCACTTGGCCAGTTTGTCTGAATAAGCAGGAACAGGAGAGTGATGTTTCACAGCAAAGCCAGGTGGGATTTCCATTTGAGTAAAAAATGGAGAAAAAGGGGAAAAAAAAAAAAGATACATAGGCTACTGCAATTTTTAAAACATCCTGGGAGGCTGGTCAGACCCTCCACATCCCTAGTGACTTCCCCAGGCAGCTTTGCCTTCACTTGCACACTGAGGTTAAAAACCCATGTTAGAGTTTCCTTATATATATATATTTATTTATATATATTCATATGTATATATATATATATAAAAAGGATAAGGTGACAGAGGGCACTCCAGGCCCCTCTTGGGGCAGACGATGTTCCCATGTGCCACGCTGGAGACACCTCTCACTTGGTCCGTGATCAGCTCATGACACCCGTCTCATGTCACGACGTGCTGAAGGGTGCTCTCCTCATGGGAGGGACGCGCTCCTGCCCCTCTGTGCCCTTCTCTGGGAGCGCTGGTGGTGCCACAGCCATGTCATCTCGGCTGAGTTTCCTGCACTGCCGGGGACTGTGACCATGAACCGGTGGGGACTCCAGAGAGGGAAGGCGGAGAGAGAGGGCTGGTGGAGAAAAGAGCAACCTGGCCCTTGAAGAACCAGCACATCCCTTTGTTGTGCAGGTTGCAGCAGGAGGGAAAGAAAAGCCACTGGTGCTGTTGGGAATGAAGAAGAGGTGATGCTGAAATGTCAGAGCATTGTCAAAGAGTGTCAACTAAAGCTTCTTTGATTTCTTTCACTAGAGCAATCCCCATGTCATACACGTCTACGGTTTTGCTCGTATAATTTCCTAAGTAAAATTGTGCTCATCGATCTAGTCCAGGAGCGCAGAGATTTGCTGGTTCATCCCCCTGTGCACACATTCCTTGTTAAGTGTTCTGCTCTAAAATGTCCTTTTCTGCCTTACAGTTGATGGACAGGTGCCCTTGGCTCAAGGAAGGGCTCGAATGTGTCTTCCGCAAAGCAAGGTCCTCAGCTTCCACCTTGAAGAAACTGGTCTCAATTCTCTCCAGGTCATCTGTCCCCACTTTTATCTTCATGCGCAGCAGGTTGATGTACGTCTCGTAGCGGCTCTTCTGCAGGGAAAGAGGGAACAGAGAGCCTGGCAACAGGGACAAGCCACAGTGTGTGTGGCAATGCCATCTGCTACTGCAGGAAAACCCATCGCATACCATCAGGATCCCACTAATCACACCCCCCAGGTTTAACCACAGCACAGTGCTTGGTCTGTGCAAAGACTGATCAACCCAGTGTTGAAAGGGGGGGGGGTGGCGGGTGTCTATGTGTGGGTGTGTGTGTGTTTAAGACTCTCCAGCTGCTTTCACAAGTCTTGGCTGCCACTCTGATTGTATAAGGACAATACTGGAGGCAAAATCAGATCAACAGATCTGCTCCTTCCTGATTTAGGAGTTCCCTTTGATTGGTTCAAATCCTTCAGCTTATTATTGTTGCCATCCAGTGACTCACTTGTTGCTGCTGAGTTATGTCCCCATCACAGAGAACAGTATCAAGGGAGGCATCTCCTCTCTGCCTGGATCCCTTCTTCCAGTGCTAGATGGGATCTTTTTAAGGACTTGTGCAATACCCACCCATTCTCTTAACATCTCAGAGGCAGCCTGTACTGGCTTCTTTGTCAGCCCAGAGAAACAAGCATTTCTAGAGCACATCTCACAAGACAGATGAGATGAATTATGCTCTGGAAGTGCCAACTTCTCCTTGAAGACTGAAAATGCAAAGAAATGCTCGGGTGGAGACTTCTCTGCAGGCATCCAAAACAAGATGTCTGGAAAATGGGAGGCAGCACCAACTGTTTGAAAGGTTGGTACAAAGACAAGGGAACCAGCAGCCAGAAGCTGTGGCTTTGGAGAGTCTGGGTGTTACACAAAAGGGTGGTGCAGCCCTGGCATGAGGGAGGTGGGATATTTTCATCCCTGGAGATTTCTGAGACTCAGCCACTAAATGACACACTCAGTCTGGGATAAGACTAGGAATACTCCAAGTTCCTGCTGGAAGCAAGACTAAAGGCCTCCAGCAGTCCCTTCCCACTGACACCTATGTGGCAGGAATCTTCTGCTCAACTCTCACTGGAACAAAATATCCCATTTGTCCCACAATTAAATGCCTATTAGACTTTAAAGAGAGCTAAAACTTAGTTACATGCATGCTCAAAGAGTCTGTAATCAGCTGTAATGCTGGGTTTGGCTTTATTTACAGAAATTGTTACAGCAAAACAAGATTAATTCTCCCAGGGATTCCCTTCACTTTTTATTAACGTTGCTGCAAAAGACTGATGCACACCGAGAACTCAAGCACTTTCTTACTTGGGACCTGAGGAAATGTCAAGATTTAGCACAATAAAGGAAGATTTTCTTTTTCTCATCAGTTTTCCCCTCCTCTGGTTAGAAATCACAGAGGGGAGGGAATGCCTGTTATGTCTTTTTTTAGCTTCAGTGCAAAACAGCAAGTCCTGTCCCAAGACACTCATCCAGCCTGGGAGCCCTTGTCCTTCTCTCTCCTTTCATGCTCTCCCAGGCTCACAGCATCCACCCTGGAGTTCTCAGTTCTCCTCAATCAGCCAAGGTATCATTTATCACAGAAAAGATGTAAGTTCCTTTACCTCAAATATTAGGTAATGTTCTTTGAGTCTGTATTCCTCAGCCTCTTTTGACTTGAGGTTCTTCTCTACAGGATGTAATTTATGCTCTCCTAATTCGTCTGCAATCTGCTTCATTTTATTTTCATGAGACCTCAGCTGTTCCTCCTGCCGAGAGAAGAGTTGTCAGGTATTAAAATGTGGGAGTGCAGCACCCAAGTGCACCGCCTGGCTGTGGATGTGGGAGCTCTCCCTGCAAGGACAAAAGCTCAGCTACTGTGCCGGAGCCAAAGGTGTGCTGGGAATTTGCAAATTCATCTGATAAGGAGCAGTGGAAACACAGGTATTTGAGTGAGTCCAAACCTCAGGGATCTCAAGTGCCAAGAGTGGATTTTTTTGGCATCGGGGGTATCTTAACATCATAAACATGAAATGCTCCACATCCTTTAACAGCCAGGCAGAACCAGCGCTGTCCCAAGAGCTGCTCATCCTGCTCTTTTCAAGATAAGAGCACCCTCCCCATTTGGGCTCTGAGAAAGGTGATATCTGGCCTCATCTGGCTCGGTAGACAGGAGTTGTATCTCTGCCCTGACATTTCAGGCTATCCTCCCCTTTGCTGGGGGCAGTGGCAGCGTGTCCCTACTTTTGGAGGTGGTAAGGCATGTTGGGATTTCCCTGGACAAGGAAACAAAAGCTCCTCTTTGGATAGCAGCTGCTTTTGGTGAGCTGTGGCCTCATGCACTGGGATCTCTTGCTTCCAGAAACTTCTCTACTGAGTGAGACTGAGACTCCCCCTTCACCTGTGGCTTTGCAGCTCAAGAAACAAGAAGGTGCCATCTCTGAGTGCCATGAGATAAAATAAACCTGGGCTGCAGGTAAATAAAATAAAAATAAAATAAACCTGCAGAGCTGTTGGGCTCTGCAGCATCAACTGTGGAGCTATTCAGCTCTTTCAACTCCAGCAACAGGAAGGTGCTGGGATGTGACGGGCAAAGAGCAATAAACAAGCCAGAACCAACAGCCAAACAGGCAGGTGTGGGTAGGGTTGTTTCCAGCCATTGTAAAGGAAGCATTGGCCCGACACCAGGATTTTCCATGGCTGTTCAAATGGCCTGTTCCACTCCCCTGCTCCTGCCCTGAGCACCTGAGTGTGCCCATCAGGCAGGAACAGGTGGACCTGCAGATGAGCTCAGCTTGAGCTGCCTGCTGAAGGGCTTGCTGAGCGCTGGGTACTTCTCACCTTACCTGGCACAGCTTGGTCATGGACGAAGGCAGGAGCGGGCGGCAGAACTTCTTCATGGAGCAGATTGCAGCTGGGAAGGCTGGAGCAGAGAAAATAGCAGCAACAAGGTTGATTCGCAGGATCCAGGAGAGCATTTCTTCCTTACTCCTGTTATGGAGGAGGGGAGAAGAGAGAGGGTGTCTGTAAACAGGACCAGCCAGCTCACAACAGTCCTGGAGCCACCCATGAACAGGAGGGACATCAGTGGCTTTGCTTTGAAGCCACTTCGTGCCACCCGGGGTTGTGACCAGAGAGAAATCCTGGATAATTGGCTCCTCTACAGTGCCCTGATGATTTCAGGGCTGCTGTCTGTCTCTCAAAGTCCTAGCAGTCCTTTCTTCCTCATCAGCTCTGACTGCATTCCTGAGGAGCTGGGGAGAGGCCAGGGCCAAGGATGTCCTGCTCTTTGGAGAGCAAGAGCCACACAACAGAGGTCCCACAGAGCAGGATAGGCCCCTCAGTTGTGTCATTGGTGGGACATTACCCAGGGTCTCTCATCAAATTTGTTCAGGCACTGCTCCTCCAACCCTTCTGGGGGTTTTTGCTGCAAAAATTCAGATGTCAATTTTTAGCTTGATAGCACTTTAGCTTGATAGCCCAACTTCCAACATCACCTCTCTCAGCAGAAGATGCAAAAAACATGAGACAGAAGAGATGACTCAATCACACTTGACACTTATGAACAGCACAGCTTTCCTCTGCAATGGACTAAGGAAGGAAGAAGATCCAGCCTGACTGAAATGTCTTCTCTGAGGAGCTTGAGACAGTTTCCCCATCAAAGGATGATGCGGGGAACCATCCCCTGCTCAGTTCAATGCACCACATGGATTTTCTGCCTTCCACTGCCAATTGAAGTTAGCAAGAGGAGACCTTTACTCAGCCCTTTTCATCCCAGCCCATCCTGCTCAGCTCAGCTTGGTGACAGATGAGAAGGTCCTTCAGAAATGACACAAAGCTACCAAGAAACTGTGATCTACGGCCAAGTCCTTTGAACAGTCCCTCAGGTCCTTTCTCCCCCCAGCCCTGCCCCGTGACGCGTGTGCCGACCTGGGCAGGTCAGGGGGACTCTGGCAGTGGCTGGAGGTCAGGCTGCCCATCCAGGGAAGAGCTGGTACTCACGGGGCCTGGAAGAGGAAGACTCTCCAGTCTGCTGTCTTCAGCTTGAGCACATTGGACTTCTTGCTGTAGTCGGAGGCTTTTGTGGCTAAGGCGTGGTGCACACGGATGGCGTTCTTCAGATCCACTTCAGAGAGGTCTTTGTCAGGTTTATATTCATCCTGTGAGGAGGAACATTAATTGGATAATGACAACACGAACACTCGCGGGCTGCTTTAATGAACCTGCCTCTTTCCCTTCCCGCGCTATAATCACAGAGTGCCGGGACCAGGAAAAAGCACTGCTTTGTACAGTAAATGCTGGGAGCTGATAATGATAATAATTAACATCTGGCAACTGCTTCCATCATTAAGTTCACTGGGAAGATTTGAAGAAGGAGATGAAAGTTTCAAACATAATTCTCTAACATGGCACACGCCTGAGGCTTCGTGGGAAGGCACAAGGCAGGGCCAGGGTTCTGCAGAGCTGCCCCCACAGCTCACAGCTCAAGCTGGGATGCAATTCCCAGTCCACAGTGGGTATCAGTGAGTGCCTGTCCTGGTGCTGCAGCTTCATAGAATCATAGAATCACAGAATGGTTTGGGTTGGAAGGGACCTTAAAGACCATCTTGTTCCAACCCCCTGCCGTGGGCAGGGACACCTTCCACTAGCCCAGATTGCTCCAAGCCCTGTCCAACCTGGCCTTGGACACTTCCAGGGATGGGGCAGCCACAGCTTCTCTGGGCAACCTGTGCCAGGGCCTCCCCACCCTCACAATAAAGACTTTTTTTCATATATCTAACGTAAATTTCCTCTCTTTCAGTTTGAATCCATTACACCTTGCCCTATCACTCCAGCTGGGTCTGGGTTCTGGAATAGCAGCATCCCTGCAATCAGTGCTCTTCCATACAGGTTTGGGGTTTGCTGGACAGTTGCCAGACTGAGTGTGGCTCACCTGAACCACTCTTGGTCTCCCCTGTAATTCATTAGACTGGCACTTGCAAATTGCAGCAGCATTCCCTGGATTCTGCTTTGCTTTCTCCACTGAAAGACGATTTCACACAAGTAGGGAATTAGGCAATAACTATATATGTGTATATTTTAAAACAAGGTAGAAAATACTGAACACGGGATTCTGAAAGGATGACCCTGGCACAGCACTCCTTGGCAAAAAGCAGAGTCCAGTCAGTCCTGTTGTTCCTTTTGCTTTCCTAGTGACTGAGCTCATGGCCACTTAAAGCAATACCCTTTCTCTAACTCTGCACCCCTGCCAGCTCAACAGCTGGTCCAGCTGGATGGTGGGATGGAAGGATGGACAGATGGATGGATACACACATGGACAAGCCATGTAAGAGAACCTGGCCTGGCTAAAGCAAAGCACCACACCACCACACTGACCAGGGCAGGACAAGGTGCCCTTGGAAGGACCTGCCTTGCCCTGGCAGGTGACAGTGCCACAGGACTAATGTGCTCTACAGTTTGCTTTCCTTGAGTGCCCCTGGTTGTCAGCACCAGGGTGGTTCTATCTGGTGGTGGTGGTTTATCTGTCCCAGCCCTTCCTCACCTTTCAAGCCAGACCTTGGTTTGTTCTGCAGATTTGCAAAAATGATGGTTTTTTCCTGTGTCCTGGTGATATAAATGCAGCTGTTCAGGAAGAGCCACGCTGCAGATGGTAACCCTGGTCAGTGAGGCTGTTCTCTGGTGTAGGGTCAGAAAGGTCTCCCTTTTGCTGCTTTCCAGAGCACCAGCACACCCCAGCCCATGGATGTGGCTCACTGATGGGATATAAGCTTCTGAAGCTTTTCTTCCCTCCTTTTCTGAAGCAATCATCCCATCCAGGAGAGTGGTTGCCATACTGTGTTCATCAGCATTTGAAACTTGGCATTGTGCAAAAAAAATGCCATGCAGCCAACCAGAAATGTCAGGCAGGGACTCCTGGGCTTGGTGAACCCCAAAGAATAGCCCTGGCTTTCCAGCAGAGGAAGTCTGGGTGCTGCAGGAATGCTGCATTTGGGTGGGCCTTCAGATGGGCAGAAAAAAGAGAGAAATACTTGCTTGAGGAAGACATTGCTGCTTGGGCCTCCTATATTGTAGAGATCGCCCAATTCAGGATGTTTTTCCAAGGCTGAAGCTCTTTGTATCTGAATAAATATGACTGTGCTGCCTATGATCTCTAATTTCAAGATAAGCTTTCTGAAAATACAGCACAAATAACTCGGCTTAATGGTGCGTGACAAGAAGAACCTGCCACAGCCGCAAAGTGCTTTGACTAAGGCAGATCCTCAGCTGGAATGGAATCATCAGGTATTGCCTCTACGGATTTCAGGCTCTCAGACTTAAGTGTCTACTTAAGGAAAAGCCAAATCTTCTGTTTCCAACACTGGGCCCAGTAAATCAGCGTGGGGTGGAATGAAGAGGGTTCTCTCCTCCTTCTGCCTCCCTTTTTGCAGGAGTACAAAGTGCTGGAGGTCACTGAATGGGCTGACTCTTCCAGGAGGCTCATCCCAGTGCCTGTGCTTTGGTGGTCATGATGGTGTGGATGGCTGATGATGCTGAGGGATGCGTGTGTGCTCCATCCACAGACATCCCCAAGACTTGCCTGATGCCTCACACGTCTGAAGCCACTACAGTGCCCAGCACTTACACCACACTGTAACCTACTCCATGTAGCCCCTCCCTGGAGAATAATCCCATTGCCCTTCAACAAATCACATCAGCTCTGCTCTGAAGTCTCCAGCAGCTTCTCTGCATTTTGTCTCACACCCTTTCTGAGCTTTGATGTAAGTTTAAGTGTGTGCATAAACTGCTGCTGAGGAAGAGATGTCTCCAAAAACATAACAGTAACACAGACGCTTCCAGTGAAGTGCTTCTGGTTTAACTTTCAAAAAACTGATCTATACTAAAACATAAGTGGTATCATGTTTGGAGGAACTTCAGGCAATGTTCTGTTCACTGTATCGTATCACTAACCTTATTCCATGGTGTTATCCTGCCGCACATTTCCTGGCAAAGAGCTTGATTTGGTATCAAGGGGCTCTAGAATTTTTGTCCTATGTGTCCTGCACCATTCCCACAGGTGTATGTCACTGGGAAATGGGCAAGGAAATGCTGTGCTACATCATTCCAGTTACCCTTAGCCCCCAGCCCTTGAATGGTCGCATGTTGATTTTTCCCTTGCTTTTCCAGGTGGAGGATAGTGGGGGTCAGCACTTTCAGGGTCTGTTTTGGGGATATCCTCTGCAGGAATTGATGCCAGGTGTGGACACTTTGTTTCAGAATCCCTCTAAATTTCCTTTCAGCTTCTGATGTTGATGGTGTAGCCAGATTCCCCATTCACATGTCTTCCCTGCTGCACCAAGGCTCTGCTTAAACATGCACGACCAACCCTTGCCTGGGCTTAGCTTTGGCCATGGTGGTGCTCCTGGAGGCTTTGGGACACTGTTACCTGCTGCCCACCCCTGTGAGCAGGTGGTGGGAGATCCACCAGTAATCTCAAAGCTTGTTTTGTCAAGAAAAGGCCCCTACATCTTGTCCCTGCCTTTGTAGGGCATCTGAATGTGGTGAGAGAGCCTGGTGTATCTGCTGCCCTCTCCTCTGGCCTCAGAACCAGCCCTGGGCAGTGCTGGGAATATGGACATGGAGCAACAGATTCCTCATGGTCTGGCTTGTGAGTGGCTTTTCCTCTTTTTCCTTTTCTTCACTTGACATCTACCACCCTAAATAAACCATTTAATAAGGAATACTAACCCTTGTGTACTTTCCAGTCTTGACAAGGACTCGGCTCTCCAAGGAGAACTATCTTGGCAAGGGTCTGCCTGCAACAGCATCTGTGGCTCAGGGCTTTGCTCGGAACCCCCTCGTGGTTGGGGGCTGCAAGGGCAGAACTTTTGGGAAGACCTGCACCCTTTCCAGTATTTCTGTATAAAAGCACCTCATGCTTTACAGCTCTCCATCATTCTTCTCAACACCCCTCCACATGTGGTGATTAAGGGTTATTATCCTCATTTCACAGAGGTGAAGTAAGTTGCCAAAGGCCATGGAGTGAGTCAGTGCCCAGAGCAGATTAGTGCACAGGAGAGGTGTGCCCTGCTCCCAAGCCTGCATTTCTTCCTCGAGACTGCTGCAGCCCTTTAGGGGATCAAGGAATTGCTTCAGCACACTGTGCTCCAACATGCTGATCCAGCAATTAACACCAGCAAGTCAATGACATGTGACATCTCCTCACCAGCAGGTTCATGGCTGCTGCCTGAATTGTCTCTGTCAGACCCACTTCTACCTGTTCACCCACACACCCTTCTGCCTGTTTTATGTCCACCTCTCTGTCTGGCCATTTCTCCTTCCATCTACCTCCCCAGGCCCCCTTCCCCCCTGCTTTCCCTCTAGCACTCACTCTTAGGTATACTCAACTTGCTCCTCAAAACCAAATGGAGGACAGTTTCCTATGAAACTTATGGGAATTTACTATCAAAGCCCAGATCCTTGATTTGGTCTGAGCAAAAACGTGGAACAGGCTGAACCTGTGCTCCATGAGCCAGGTGGATCTGGAAGCAGGTACTTTCTCCTCTATCTTCACATCAGAAAATCTTTTCCCAGTGATTTGTGCTCAAGCCAGATTCTACCTTATGTTTATCTGCAGGCATATTCTGCTGAGATCCTGGAGGCTGGCACACTGCTTCCTTCTGTATCGTGCATCTCCTTTGCTCTGCAAACTACCCCATAGGCAAGAAATGGCACCAGGAATCCACAGGGCAGGTGGATGTTAATCCACTCTCGTACCTTTGGGAATGTTTGGAAATGACAGGGAAAAGACTTTGTCTTCATGGTCTCATCCTTCTGTTCTGTCTCTGCAAGCCTGGTAGACACAGTCTACAGCCAAGCCCAGCCCAAGGAATCCCCGGAAGAGGAGTATAACACAGTCTGGAGGCAGCTCACAACTACGAAACCCCTCTTTGCCCAAATCCTTTGCCCAAACTTTTCTTAGCTTTATTTTTGTTGTTGTTCCAAATGCAGCTCCCTTGGGGCACCCTTGGCAACTCTGGTCCCTCCTGCTAATTACACATCAGCCATGGCTGTTATTTATCAGACACTTTCATGACCTAAAGAAATCTTGGGTATTTTGCTTCTTCAGCCCTTGTCCGTAAAGAAAGCCCTCAGTCTTAACCATTTGCTCCTGAAGGTCACTGAGATAAGAACACTGGTCTTCTAACTGCCATGTCAGTCTCATCCTCACTCTCTTTTAAACCCTGAACACCTTGGACTAACATAATGAACTACATTCATGGGTGGATATTGCTGCAAGCCTTGGAACAGCAAAGAAACTCCAACCCCTCTGCCCCAGGAGCAGCGATGACACTCAGTGTCAGCGTCATGGCTCCTTCTGCTGCTGCACAAGCAGCCAAGAAAATCTTCAGTAAACTGGATTTTTCGTCCAGCATGGGAAGAAAATTCCACTCTGAAAGTGTATTTCATTCCTAATCACAGAATATCCTAAGTTGGAAGGGACCCACAAGGATCATTGAGTCCAACTCTTGGGCCATCCCCAAGAGTCACACCAGGTGCCTGAGAATATTGCCCAAACACTCCTGGAGCTCTGGCAGCCTTGGGGCTGTGCCCACTGCCCTGGGGAGTCTGTTCAGTGCCCAACAACCCTCTGCGGGAAGAACCTTTTCCTGACATCCAACCTAAACCTCCTCTGTCACAACTTCAGGCCATTCCCTGAAGTCCTGCCACTGGTCACCACAGAGAAGAGATCAATGCCTGCCCCTCTTCTTCCACTCAAGAGGAAACATCTACCCTCTCAACTGACTCATCCCAAGAGAAGTCCTTGGTGAAAAATCCATTCAGATCCCAAAGCTTCCTGCTATCATTGAAGTTCCTTTTTTTTTTTTTAATAGAAAAACTGTCATCAAATTAAATGTTGATGGTATCTCTATACCAAATCCTCAAGTATCACTTGTGGTCAGCACAAGGACTCTTCAGGGGACTCCATGTGGAGACTTGTAACAAGACAAGGACTGAGATGTGAGAAGAGTGCTGCTGACTTGAAGGGCTGGATTAGAACTGGGCTCTCCCTCAGCTGCAGGAGAGAGTGGCAGGGCTCTGAAAACCCCACTGGGCTAAGAGCAACCCACACTGCAAGTTACCATGTGCTGCTGCCAGATTTCTGTTGGCTTTTTGACATCTGCCATAGGACCTGGCAAAACATGGGGATCTTTGGGGTGTGCTATGAGCTCTGAGTCATAATTCCGTGCTGCCCTGAGGATCTTCCTGCCTTTCTTATATAATTCACTGTTTGTTTACTCTCATTGCTGTGGAGATAATGCTGCAATAAGCAGGAGCATCTGCCCACAGGGAGTGCTGCTCCAGCAAGGTGAGTTCAATGGGTTACTGCTCAGCGTGTGCTGCTCAGGTGGTTCAGACCTAGTTCAGTGGGTTATGCTGTTGCATTATGAACAGACATTTGGCTCAGGATTCACATTCGAGTGAGCCCCAATCTAGTCTCCTCGGATTTCCCCGCAGAAAACTTTCCAGCAAACCCTCCTGGCATCCAAGTGTCATCCTACAGCATGCAGGCAAGCTATTCCATGGTGACTTTGGTTTCCATGAGGACCTGGGATTTGTGCTTGTGTTGACTAGAGGTGGCTACACAATGAACAGAGATGAAGAGAGGCAGAAGTGTCACCTGGCAGCCCATGGAAGGACCCAGATCAGGAAGGTCATGAAGAAGAATATAAACTTTAAGCATAAATCATGGAAACACAGAATATCCCGAGCTGGAAGGGACCCACAAGGATTACCCAAGTCCAACTCCTGATCCTGCATAGGCCAGTCCCAAGAATCCCACCCTGTGCCTCAGGGTGTCATCCAAACACTCCTGGAGTTCTGGCAGCCTTGGGGCTGTGCCCGCTGCCCTGGGGAGCCTGTTCAGTGCCCAACCACCCTCTTGGGGGGAGAACCTTTTTCTGAGATCCAAACTAACCCTCCCCTGGCACAGCTCCAGCTGTTCCCTTGGATACTATCACCTGGTCACAGAGAGCAGAGATTGGAGCTGCCCCTCTTGAGGAAGCTGCAGCCCCTGGTGAGGTCTGACCTCAGTCTCCTCTTCCCCAGCTGAACAAGCCAAGTGACCTCAGTTGCTCCCTTCAGACCCTTCCCCATCCTCATGTCCCTACTCTGGACACTCTCTACCAGCTTTAGATCTTTCTGATACCATGGTGTCCAAAACCGCCCCCAGAACCCGAGGTGAGGCCACAGAGAGCAGAGTGGGACAATCCCCTCCCTCTCCCCGCCGGCGATGCTGGCCCTGATGCCCCCAGGATAGGGTTGGTCCTCCTGGCTGTCAGGGCACTGCTGACTGTCCAACTGGCCATTGACCAGGACCCTCAGGGCCCTTTCCACAGTGCTGGTCTCCAGCCTCTTGTTCCCCAGTCTGTCCTTTCATCCGAGGTTGTCCCATCCCAGGGGCAGTTGCCCTTGTTGATTGTCCATCTCTCTAATTTATCAAGGTCTCTCTGCAGGGCCTCTCTGCCCCTGAGGGAGTCGACAGCTCCTCCCAGTTTAGTGTGGGCAAACTTGCTCAGTGTCCCTTCCGGTGCTGTGTCCAAATCATTAATGAAGACTTTGAGGAGCACAGGGCCTACAATGGAGGCCTGTGGGGCCTACAATGGGGTTCCCTGTGGAACCCCACTAGTGACAGGTCACCACCCTGATGTCACCGTCACCCTTTGTGCCCGACCCATGAGCCAGTTGCTCACCCACCATATGATGTGTTCGTCCAGAAGGATCCTGTGAGAGACAGTATCAAAGGCTTTACTGAAACCCAAAAAGATCACAACTGGCTTCCTATATCAGACTCAATAAAGATGTGCATAATCAGATCTCTGCCAGCAAATAAAACAACAGGCAGGATAAGACTGGTCAGTTGCTCTACCTCTTCAGTTCCCTATTGCATTTCTCACCATTATCCTATTTCACCTGTTCCATATCATCTCTTTCTCTCCAACAGCTCCTACTTGCTGGGATACTTCTGCAGAAATCTTGCCTCTTTCATATTTCTTCCTTCAGGGTCCTCTTTTGAGGCTGTGAAGTCTCCTCAGCATGAACACCACTACAAAAGATGAGAGCATCCTCCAGCTATGGTCTCTGGAGGACGCCTGTTATGTCCCTGCATGTGTTAGGACGTGGATTCACCTCTACTTGCACCTATGAGTCTCCTGCTTAGGACATCAGGACTGCTTTGGAGACAGCACAAGACAGCAAAGGGGATAATCCCCCATGGTTACCTTTTGTAAATAAAGGACGGTCCCTTTAAGCACAGCATAAAATTTCTTCCAACCTCTTCTTCCTCTGGGAGCTAAAAAAGGAAGAATATTTAATTGTACATGTCTGCTCCAGCTGGTGCTGCTTGACCTTCCTGGCAAACCCAACCCTTCTCCTGACCCACCACAGGCACACAGTGCTGCCCAGAACTCATGCACCTCCAAGCTTTTGCTCACGAGTGGCTTGTCTGCAGGGACATGAGTTTGAGAGACAGTAGCTGGGCTCTTCAGCCTCCCAGCAGGAACAAAGCAGGTCAACACCAGAGATGAGCTGGTCCAGGGGCACCACTGGACACCTGCAGGAAGTCTCTGCTCCTCTGAGCCCAGGTTTGTGCTCGTGCTCGTGGAGCAGAGACATTCCCTGAGCTGCCCTGCTTCTGGGGAGTTGGGCAGCTGTGCACTGGGTAACCAGCTTCTCTTACACTGAAGAGGGAGCATTGCCACCAGCCAGCTTGATGGACTTGGGGACAGAGAGCTTTCTGGAAGCTGGAGAGGGGTGGAAAGTGAGGGGAGCCATCCACATCACCACAAGACAGCTGATCCTCCAAGCACGGGATAGTAAGAAAGAGCTGGAAGCAAGGGAGGCCTTTGGTGATAATCTCATCTGAAGACTTTAAATTGGCTGCAGTGACTGGGCCAATCACATCAATTAGTAAAAGGGATTATCCAATGTTTAATTTATCTCTGCTCATTAACAGTTTCCAAATATCTTCTCCTTTACCTTGCCTGGAATCCCATATGCTGATAGCAGAGCTATGGGGTGTTCTGTGCCCCAGCCAGCACATGGCAGGATATGGACAGCAGCAAAGCCTGGCAGACCAGACTGTCCCTAAGGTCAGAGCTGGGGAGAACATCCTGCCCCTGTTGCTCAGAGAGTGGGATTGGGAAGGTACCCATGAACAGGATGGAAAACCAGGTCTGTCTGTGTGGGGCAGGCTCTGTTAAGTTCCTTGGCAGTGAGAAGGAAAGACTGAGGCCTCCTGAAAACCTTCATGTCTACAAACGCCTCAAAACACCCTCCTTTCCCTGTGTCCTGGCACTTTAGGGGATCTCTCTTGTGTTCCCTGGGATGCAGTGAGGACATGCCAGGGAGAAGGGTAGGGAAAAGCTCTGGGACTGCCTGGGACACCTCTCCCCCTGTCCCATTAACACGTACTTCTCTTCCCATCCATGTCTGCATGGGTTTTGCGGGTGAGGACTCCGTGCTTGTAGGTGACGGCGTTCAGTGCCTGGGGGATATCCAGGAAAGGGTTGCTGCTGTCAACGATCCTCGTCACTTTTTTCGCACTGGCTCCGAATTTATCATCTACCAGCTCCGAGAGAGATTTCCTCAACTCGTCCTCATCACTTGGAAACAAAATCAGAGAAGAGTTTGAGTGGAGAGGACGTGGGGTGGGTCAGGAAAAGAAGAAGAAAAGAGATGCAGGGACAACGCACATACAGAGAGTGTCAGTGGTGGTGGTCTGAGCTGGGAGGAGTGTGGGTGGCAGGTAACTGTCCCAGAGGTCCCACTCTGAGATTACTCAAAATGGGTGAGAGCATGGGGGCTTGTCTGAACACCAGGAAACTGCAGACACCCCATGCTGAGGACTACAAGCATTTCACAGGGAGAGTTTCTGATTCTGTGCCCTAAAACCAGAGCTTAAGGAGAGCTTTTGCTGAAATCCAAGCTGAAATTTCAGCTTTTGCTGAAAACCAGCATTTCTCAACTGCTGAGAGGCAGCGCCTGTGGCCTCCTAGATACTGAAGGACCTTTAGGAATGTTCTCTGCAGCTCTGAGGAACAGAAACTCAGTAGACATTGGGGAGATGAGCCACTTGACCAAAAAAAGACAAACCCTGGAACAGGTTATACATCAGGTCCCCATTTGTGTCCTCAGGGTGAGCTGGCAAAGAGCAAGAAATGCTGGTCATTTCCATAAAAACTGCTTCTCCTCACAGATCTCCTGGTCCTGGATCTCGAACAGCAAGAGCTGAGCATCTTAGCAAAGTGTTACCGACTCCACCAAGCCTGTCTCTTCCTGTCTGGAGTAAAACCTACTCTGGCACATAGAAACTAGAACTTGTATGGGAAGTGATAGTTGCTGGTGTCCCTGGGACATGAAGGAGGAAGAGCTTTCTGCCCTGTGTGATAAATGTCAATGTATAAATGCCTTGAGTGGTCACATTAGGTTGAGATCAGACTGAGACCAAACATCAGCTGAGGAGTGACCCAGAGGTGAATCCACTGGCTGGGATGTGAGCAGTAAAACACCACACTGCTCCCTGCACAAGCAGATGGCCAAAGCATCAGACACTTCTCGTGGAAGAGAAGGATGATTTCTCAGCCCTCAGCACCCACAGGAGTCCTGGGGCTTAGCCTGAGCACAGCCACCACAGCTGGGTGGGAACTCAGTGGGGCTCAGTTCTTTGGGCTGCACCGGAGGGACCCCTCGGAGTCCTTCGTGCTGCTGGGCCAATGGTCACACACCTGCCTGTCTGGTGGGATTTGTGGTCAAGGGCATTTCCTTCCTGGGATGGACAAGGACAGAAGGCAGAGGCAAGCAGAAGGAGAGGGTCCTGCCTGTGCAAGGCTGTGACTCAGTGCCAGGTGTCCGAGAGGAAACCAGGAACCCCCTGCCAGGGAGTCTCTGACCCGAGTACCTCGTGCCAGGGAGTTTCTGCCCCAGGTATCCCATATCAGGGAGCATCTCTCCGCACTTGAGGAGCTGAGGGGTCTCTTGATCCCAGGCCGGTGTGGGGTGAGTGAGGGGTTGTAGGGATACCATGCGGTGGGTGGAGGAGGGAAGGAGAGCGCTGGATGCTGGAGCGGGACCCGGGGGGGGGTTGACATCCCTGGGATATGCCCGAGCAGGGAGCTGTGCTGGCGGGCGTTGTGTAACCAGAGCCCGCATCCAGCGGCAGATGGATGCACTCCTGCTGAACTCCCCTTACATAAACCATCCCGGCGGCTGCGGCTGCGGCTGCGGAGCTCGGAGCTCCCTCTCGCGACAGAGCCCGCGTGCAGGTGACGGGAAAGATGGGCTTTACAGGGAAACCGATGGTACCTGACCCGCTAAGAAACTTCTGCCTTCCCAGGGCTGGCTGCGGAAGGAGACACCAGCCACTGCTATCGGGCACGGCAGGTGATGGGGGCTCCTGCCCTGCAAAGCTTCACCCAGGTAGGTGGGGAGGGAGGGAGGATCAAACCAGATGCTTTTCTGCTCAAGATAATATGAGGAAGAGAGCGGGTGACGGGGTTAAAGGCCCAGAAGGTCCTGTTCAGTCCCATGACAAGAGAGGTCTGAGATTAACAAGGAGAGAGAAAGAAAAGAGGGGAAAACAAAGGGGAGTGCAGGGTATGGGAGGGAAGGGAAAGGGAAAGGGAAAGAGGAAAAAGGGGAGAAGGAAAGAGGGAGAGGGAAAGAGAAAAAGGGAATGTCCACAGTGTTAGCTTAGGATCCCAGGTCTGTTACAGGCTTCCCATCAGCAGCAATGAGGAGATGTTGGGGCTGGGGAACCTCGCTGAGGTCCTGGGCTGTGCTCTGGGCAGGGGTGGGTGGCAGAGCAGGGGAGCAAGGGCTGAGAAGGTGCTGTGTGAATCTGTGATGGGAGGCACCACATCAGCTGTTTCCAGGCTTGTTTGATCTGGAGGAGAAGACCAAGTGAATCTTACTGAACTTGTGGATGACATAAAAAACAGAGGTACAGTGCCACTGCTGAGAGGGCCAGGAACACCCCAGGGCTGCACTGGGGCTCCAGGTGAACAGCAGGGTGAGCAGGAGCCAGCCAGTGTGTCCTGGCACAAACAGAGGCCAAGAGCACCCTGGGCTGTGTAACAGCGGCACAGTGAGGAGGCGAAGAGAAGTGATCCCCTGCTCTGCACTCATTGCATCATATCGTGATACAGCAAACAGTGCTGGGCCCCTGCACAGGAAAAAACATCAACAAGGAGGAGGGAGTCCAGCTGAGGCCACCAAGGACTGTGTAAGAGGTGACTGAGGAAACTGGACTTGCTCAGCCTGGAGGAGAGGTGGATTTGAGGGACCTCCAGGCAGCCTTCCCTGTGTGAAGGGGTTATTGAGAGGACAAAGCCAGGCTCTTCACCGTGGTGCATGGCAGAAGGACAAGAGTCAGTGGGCATAAGGCAAAACAACAGAGAGAAGAAAACAATGCCACTCTCAGAACAGTTAAGTACTGGTTTGTTGATCCAGAGGGGTTGTGGGTTCTCTGTCCTTGGAGGTTTTTAGGATCAAACTGAACAAAGCCCTGAGCATCCTGGTCTGAATTCAATGCTGACCATACTTTGAGGAAGGAGCTGGGATGGAGATATCACAAGGACCCTTCCCTCCTGAGTGATTCTCTGATACTATTTCCAGAAAAAAAAAAAAAACCTATGTGGAAGAGGTAGAAAGTCTCAGTGACCAAAGTAACCACAGATCTTTCCTTGTGCAAAGACTCCTGAAGCACCTGGAGAGGGACCAGCATTTTACATGTGTAATAGTAAACAAAGAGGGCATTCCCTTCCTTTAGATCATGGATCCACAGACTGTCACCGACCTCCCCAACTTCTTTTGTGTCTAAGCCATAAATAAACTCCATTTGCCTACAGAGGGCACTTCAGTGCTTAAAGGCCTGGTAGGAAATATTCTGGGACTGAAAATATGACAAGACCTGCCAGACTCTTGGAAGGACACACTATCTCTCAAATGCTTAGCACATACTTACATGGCCCACTCCAGCTTCTCGTTCTTGATGGAGTTATATAGTGTCTGAAACAAGAACATGGAATTAGCTGTGTCTCTCATGGAAGTCTTGTCAGGCTGTGAGATCATCTTCTCCTCCACACTCTGCCTGTGTTCCTGGGGGATTCCTTTCCTTGCTGTACTGTCCTGGAGAGGCATTCACCAATGACCAGGCCAACTGCTGTCCTGCTAGACCCCTTTTTGTCTGTGTGCCACACTGGGTATTGGACTGGACATGTCAGCAGCAGGGGGGTCTGGCAACCCAACCTTGCTCAGGAGCCTGTGTATGACATTTTTCACTCATTCTGGGTGCTGCACCTAGTCCTGAATGAATCCTGGCCTACACAAAATGGCAGAAGACTCAGGGGTATGCCACAATGTCTTTAATGTCTTTAATGACCTTTAATGTCTTCACTAAGGGAAAGGAAAGGGGAGGCTTGAACTGAGTAGCAGGGGAGGGATGAAGGACCTTGGGATCAGCTTCTCCAGTTCCTCCTGTGCAAAATTCTGGTGGCTTCCCTGGGCCACTGGAAAGAAGTAGGACAGTATCACATGGTACCACACTAGCTGTGTTGGAACACTGCATCTGATTACATGGAAGGGAGGTATCAGTGCTGGATGATCACATTTGGGGGTGGGAGGTACCTTGTTCTGTGTGCATCACAGAGCTGCTGGGGGGAAAAGGGCCCCTGGTATGCTCTAAGGGCAGATATGCCACAAATCTGGACAAAACACCACCAGGGAAAAGACCTCTTAGCAGAGACATCCACGGTGGTTATAACTCTTCTCCTGAAACAATGGAAAATGCTGATTGAAGGGCTCAGGGTGTCCCAGCAGGACTAGGTGGCACTGCAATAATAATGACAGTATCCCACTGTCGATTTATATCACGTTACCTTCAGCAAATCCTTTGCAAAGTCCTTCCCATCGTTCAGCCCGTCCAGGTTCGCTATGAACTGTTGGCACGACATCTTTTTGCCAATGTTCTGTAAGGCAAAGAAGCAGCTCATTAATCTCGTGGAGAATTTTGACTTTAATCAGTGCCTTTCAAAGAACAATTTTACATGTGGTGCTGAAAGCCTGGGTTTGTCCCAAGACCTCAAAGCTAGAAGGGCTTCTGATCTGGTTTTCTGTTGGGCTCTTTGCTTTCTTTGCTCAGGCCAGCAGCCAAATGTTTCAAATGACCTCTTTTTTAATGGTGGGGATAAGACACCTGAAAACAGCCTCTCCAGCTCTTGCTCCAAGCTTCCTAAGTGATCCAGGTTGGTCCTAGCACAAGGGCCGTGTCTCAAAACGCAGCTCTGTTGAAATGGCAACGCTTGGATGGGGATCCAAGGCTGCTGTGTGTGAAATCGTGCGAACATGCAGTGCCAGCACCTGAGACAGCCAGCACTGGGCAAGGGAAGGCTGGTCCTTCATGGCAAATGTTATTTTCAATTGCTGTTACAAAAAGAGATGGTCCACATGGTACTGCATGAACTTGAGTGCAGTGGTGTGAGAGGGCAACGCACATATGCTGGGAGAATGTCACAACGTGGAACACACTCACCACCAGCTAATGCCAAGGATATTTGGTGCAGAAGCTTCCAGGCCACCTGGCATCCCTGATATCATGTCTTCATCACCTGTGGCATCTGCCTTCTCAAACCCTTTACCCTTCACCATAGCCAGGTGAGTCCCTTCTCAGCCTGCAAGGGTCGAGGCAGGCAGCCCTTTCCCCAAGCCTCCCTCTGCAATCCCACCTCTCCAAAGGGCTGGAGCAGAGGTGTGGAGGAGTCAGTGGGAATTGCAGGCTTCGGAAAAAGGATTCTGATGACACAAAGGAAAGGTGGATGACTGCAGTGCCATGTCATGTCACACCCTGCAGTGTGTGAAGGACAGACCACAGGTGACAGCATATGGAGTGGACAGCGAGGAGAGCGTGAGTTCACACCAATGGTCCTAAGGATCCCAGTAGCATCCTGACACTGGGTGTGCTTCACATCCAGGTATGGACAGGGAGGCCATTCCAGGAGGGCCTGGAAGATGTCCAAGAACAGCAGCCAGAGTCCTGCTTAGGGCCTCAGTGAGGGGGAGGAAGGGCCTCACTGAGTCACTGGCAAGGGATGAAGCTGCAGCAGATGATACAGGAGGTGCCTTGCAGGGCAAGATTTGTCCACTGTGGGGCATCTTCTTACACAGCAGGTCACCTGCTGGATTCAGCAAGGTCATCACATGGACACATAATGCTCAGGGGAATGTATCTACACACCTCACAACTCAGGGCTCAGATGTTCTGCATCTGTTGCTGAACTGGGACCTTTGGGTAAGAAGAGCTTCACTCCTGCCCAGCTGCACCGATAGGGGCATTTTGCTTTTCTTTGTTTGTCTTGAAAGAGACTGACACCAGAAACCTGCCCACAAATGTGACCTGGAGGCTTTTCCCCAAACGAAAACATCAGGAAAGAGTGAGGCCTTGGGATTAGCTCCCCGTGGCCCCCCTCCACCTGTCACCTGTGTGTGCAAACACTCTTAGGCTACACGGGGAGCCAAGTGCTGCCTTTTAGTAGCTCTGTCTGATACTCTTAATTATGCCTCCTGCTGGTGCCAGCTCCAGATGAGCTGGCACCCTTGAGAGATCAAGAAAAAGAAGAAGAAAGCACTGTTACAAATCTGTAGTGCCTGGGGATGTGGTTGGCACAACACAGCTCAGCCATCATGGGGAGGCCCATGGCTCCCATTAGCCAGAGGCTGCTGCCAGCCAGGGCTAAGAGGGCACATGGGCTGCAGGAGAGCTCAAGAAGCCTTGCAGACATGCTGGGATCTCAGCAGAGGGAAGAGAGATTTGTGTGCTCGCTGGCCAGTGCACTTCAGACCCAAAAAAGAAAGGAGAAATTCAGCATGTGTGGATGGAGAGAGGAAGGAGGGTAAAAGAGAACATTAAAAAATGCAGCAAGGAACCTCCATGAGGAGGGAAGTTTGAGGGTGAGGCAGGTGTGCTGTCGGAGACCTTGAGGCACCAAATTTACACAGAGAGAAGGTGACTACTCCCACCCCTGCCCTGAGGCAGGGAAGCAAAGTGCACAGTGCACTGGTCTTTCTGTCCAAAGAGATCTTGGCTGCACTGATTGCAGAGGCCAACACATTTTTGGAAGGGAGCGGATACAGTGAGATAACACAAGTTATCAGCCTCACAGGCCCTGTTTTGGGTTTTTCGTGTGCGTGTCTGGGACATACCTTCATCCCAAGGGATGGCTTCCTTTTTATTCTGTGATTTTCTCTTTCTCTGGTGCAAGGACGTCTCTGAGCTCACCTGAAACAGCAGCCACACTGTGGAAACGCAGCTAATTTAAAATAAACCCTTACCCTGACAATCAGAACAGGTGATGAGAAAGGATCAGCAAGGATGGGAATACTGGGAATCACCTTGTCGGACAAGGTGGTTGAAGCACTGCAGGGTCAGGGTCAGGACTGAGGCTGGCTGTCAGCACAGGATGCTGGGGTAGCCCTGATGCAACAAAACCTTATGTCAGCAATATTTAAACACTTCTCAACACTCGCTGGTTTGAGAAGTGGGCTGGAGCCAGCCACTCAAACACAAAGCCCTGCAAGTGCCTCCACATCAACACCAGCTGAGCAGAGAGAACAAAAAAAATCATCCCAGGACAAAGACTTTGCAGCTTCTGTTGATCAACACGAAACGATTCTGTGATCACAAGTGCCTCATTAACAACAGCATCAGCACCGGGGACTGCCTGAGCTTTTAAACAGTGCAACAGTATTTACAAGTATGGGGGATCCCAGGAAAATCCCGGAAACGGCCTCTCCAAGGGCTCAGGGGGGTGTCTTCTTACACAGCAGGTCATCTGGCTGATTCAGCAAGGTCATCACAAGGGGCCATAGTGCTCAGGGGAAAGTGTCGGCACACCTCAAAACTCAAGGCTCAGATGTTCTAAGTCTCTTGCTGAACTGCGACCTCTGAGTAGGCAGAGCTTCATTCCTGTCCAGTCTGACATAGATGGGGGCGTTTTGCTTTTATTTAATGGTGCATCAGTCACTTACCAGCAACAGAACAAGCCAGAAAGGCTGTTTCACAGCCACACGTAGCTACTATTCCTGATATGTCCCCCAGGCAGAAAAGAACTTTGTCTCACCTTTGCTTGCTCCAGGTCATGCAGCAAAGCATGAGAAACCAGTCAGAGAATGAGAGAGCACCATGGTGTGCTGGATGGGGAGCCAGTCAGCCAAGAGTGGATTAAACAGTGGATTAAATAGCTGAGAAGGGCTGAATACTTAGATGAATGGGGAGAGACAGTTTGGGAATGGATGGGCAGAGCTGGATGGGTGCAGACACTGTATGGGAATGCAGGGATGCAGAGACAAGGTGCATGACAGTCATAGAATATCCTGAGCTGGAAGGGACCCACAAGGATCATTGAATTCTAACCCCTGGCCCTGCATGGGAAAGCCCCAAGGATGAGACTGATCTGGTGGCAGATAGACAGGGCTAATTCTGCCATCCCATCACTTCAACCCAGTGTAACTCCCCTGTTTACACTCAGGTTCTTGCCTCCTCCTGGACTCAGCTGTCTGCTGCTGACATGGCTCACCCAAGATGATCACAGACCATCTCCTGAAGTGTCCAGGATAGCTCCATCACCTTCAGAATACTCTAACCTGTAGCCTGGCATTCCTTGTTGCCGAATCCCAGCATTACGAGTCTGTGCAGGTGAGTATGGAGGTGGGTGCTCAGAGAGAAGAGCAGGTGCCATGAGAAAGCCTCAGGAGGAGAAGCAGTTTCCTGGGACCTAGAAGGTGTGAAGGGTGGCTGCTGGAGTGCTCTCCCAGCATTCCCTCTGTGAGGTGTTAAATCACTTGAGCTTCTGGGCTGGAGGCCCCAGAAATCAAACCTCTCAGCTCAGAGTGGTGAGTGCAGCACACCTCCAGAGCTACCCAGCATGAGCACCATGCCCTTAGCAGGCCCTGCTTCCACTCAAGGCCCTTTGACCTCTCCCAAATACTCTTCGTCAGGGGAAAACACTCAGGCAACTCCATTTCTGCTCCAGCATGAAGTGAGGGGTCACTGTTCTGATGGGACCAAGGTAGTGGAGGTGTTCTAGGCTGCAGGAGCAAAATCACCTCACCGCAGGGAACCAGCCTGTACCAACGAGCCCTGGGCCACACAAACCTGCTGTGGGCAGACTGGTGGCACTCTGCAGGTGATGCCACTGGCTGCTCCTACCTCAGAGCTCTTCAGCTCTCCTGGTGCCACTAACACAGCAGTACTGCCAACACCAACCCGTGAGCTTGGCTTAAGGAGGGGATCACAGGGTTTGTAAGATTAATGATGGACATACGGAGTCAGGAGCTGCCCAGGATCCCATGTCAAGCTTTGTTTGGTGGCCATGAGAACTGCTGGCCTGCTCTTTGAACAAATCACAATATTGCTCCAGAAGCTGAGCTCTGCTGAAGTACCAAAATGCCCCCATAAGTGCTGATGACGCACAAGTGTTGATCTGTCACGGTCCTTTCACGGCCAGGAAGGAAAACACTGACAGTGGAGAAGGAGACATCCCAAAGCTGTGCCTCCATGGGGCACGGATGGGGCAGGGCAGTTCCTACTTTGCCATAAGATCTCCCGGAGCTCAAACAGCATCAGCAGAGCAAGGCAGAGAGTTGCAACAACTTGGATTATACTACAAGGCTGGGAATGTTTAATGACTGCTGTTTGTTCACACCAACTCCAGGTGCTTCCACAAATGGCGAATGTCTCATTTTAAAGACAACAAGTTTTCTGGGCAGTTTGGAAACAGGATCTGAGTGCACCTGTGGTAGAAAATCAACAACACTGAGGGCAGGTGCAAATCTCTTGTTTTAAAGCCAGTGTTGTTACCGTCAGGCCTGGACTCAGTGTATGTCACGGTCACCGCTGGAATGCTGAACTAGAGCATTCCAGGGGCACTGCTGTGGGGAACTGCCCCTTTACAGACACACATCAACCCCCCTTTCCGCCCCAGAGGAACTTCCCACTCAGGCAATGCACAGTAAAACACTGTAACACACACACACAAGATTGAGAAAAGGAAACAAAATTAAAAGTGATGTGGAATATCATGGCAGCGTCTTTAACAAGAAGGGCCGGCAGATCAAGTCACAGGTTCCCAGGTACACAGCAGTTTAGGGAGGTTCCTTTACACCGGGAGCATTTCATGGGATGCATATCAGCTGCTAATGGCTTGCTAAGGGAAGAACATTGCACAATCACTTAGGAATCCACACAAACAAAAACCCTTACCGTTTATAACACAGGACAAAAAAAAAAAGTCAAATGCCAGTGCTTCAAAGCAAAACACTAGAATGACTGCACTTACCACCTGGTAAAGGGTTAAAGAGCAGAAAGAGAGGTTCCAGGAGCAGAAGGAAATCAAACAAACAAAAAAAAAAAAAAAAAAAAAAAAAAAAAAAAAAAAAAAAAAAAGGGAAAAAAAAAAAAAAAAAAAAAAAAAAAAAAAAAAAAAAAAAGGAGAAGGAGAAGAAGAAATTAATGTTACACATGCAGAAAAATAAAGAGAAGATTTTTTTTTTCAAAGAAAAGCTCAGGCATTTCCACACCTGGTCAAAAGGAAGTTATTTTTTTCTTTGCCTAGCTATCATGAGAACATTTCTTCTTACCAGGCCTCTTAGCCAGCTTGTCAATGAAAAACAGAAATGGTAAGGTTTTGGAGGTTTAGGCAGGTTCTTTTGCCTTTTCAATAATGTCTGTCTTCCCAGAGGCATATCTTGGATTTGTTTTTTCCTTAAAAAAACCCTAGACTAAATAAGATTATTTTGGACTGAAGTCACATAGTTTGCTTTCTGCCACAATGGAAATGCTTTGGTGGAAATATTTCCTTGGCTCCAACCATTTTGGCTGAAGGATGAATGCAGAGATGGGTTACTAGGAGCTGTGTGGGTGGGGATGGACCCAGTGGCCAGGATGACACTGGTCATAGCTCCCTGTTCCCAGAGGATGAGGCCACGGCAGCTGCAGGCAGCTTGGTGCAGGCCACATCTGGAAAGGATGTCACAGTGCACATCTGGACAGGATCCCCCCCACAAAAACCAGTAACTCCCTTCACTGGCTGCTGTGTTGACACCTTGCCACTGCCATCTGTGTTGCAATTATGGGAAGGGTCTCCCAGGTGGACCCTCAGGATGGCCCTGGTGGAGTTGGTGGCCTTTGCATCTTTGCCCTCATGGGTGAAGAGCACTCATGCAGCGTCTCCTTCCAACCCCCACAGGAAAAGGCTCCCCTCAAACGTGATTATAAACCAGTATGAAACAAAGAGAGGTGAGTTAAACGGCCTTCTGTGCTCTCATTACAGGCTAATGGAGAGAAAATCAGGGCAAGCCTGTGCAGATGGACAGCAAAGGGTTACTAGCTGGAGTCAGAAGAGGATTCTGATGATGACCTTGAAAATCATGGGTTTGTGGGGCAGAAAAAGGGTGTGCAGGTTTCACGTGTACAGGCTGCTGTAACAAACTCCTCCCCTGCTCCTTTCCATGTCCCCTCCACCTTTTGGGGAGTTTGCAGCTCCAGGTCTGAGCTCTCAGAGGGGCAATGAAAGAAGGTACTTAATCAACCCGAGAGTTGAGGAGCCCCTCCACCCCTGGAAAGGGGGCACAGCCCTTTGAGCCTCAAAGCTGGAGAGCAAGGAGAGGATCTGGGTCAGGAGCACCTTCAACCTCAGCACTGAGTAGGGCACAGGGTCCACTCCCAGAGCTGTGGCTGGGAGTGGGTCTCCAAAGGTGCACAATGTCCCAGTGCTGTCCCCCGGGACAGGTCTAATCTCCTTCCTGCAGTTATTTTTCCTCCCACTCTCCTCTGCTCTGCATATTCTGGATGACCTTTTAAGAACAAATCCAACCTACTCCACCAGAAAGAGCCTCTAAAAGGTCGTGAGAGATCTTCTCACAGCTTCTGCTCTTCTCCAGCCACTCTTTTGGGCACTGAGCTCTGCTCACCCTGCTCTTTGTCCAGAGGCCCCTCTGGTATGAAATTCTCTTGTTACATCTTGGGGAAAAGGAACAGCTGAGACTTACTTCATGTTTTGGGAAGGAAAGACGAAATCTAGACCTGTGTGAAACAACTGACCCCCTTGAAGCAGTTTCTGGGACAAGGGGAGCCTCAGGTGTCTGCAGCACAAGAAGGTGCAGCACAACTGGTGCTGCTGTTCCCAGATCAACAGAGAGTGGTGGGGAAGACCCCAGTGAGAGCTCCTGGGACAGGGCTGATGTGTGCAACAGGTCCTGGGGAGAAAGCTGCACTGCCTGTCCCTCTGTAGGATAACTGCTGTCAGTAGGAGATAGGCCTTTGGCTTGAGTGTGGAGGGACATTTGTGTGTGGACTGTGCCCAGGTCTGGGCCTGGCACCCAAAATTCCCCCTGGAGCAGGTCAAGTACTCTGCCAACCTATCTCAATTTTCCAGCAACACAATGAGCATGAGGGAAGAGAGCCCTACACTGGGAAGGGATAAAGGATGGATACATCTCCAAGGACTACTTACATGGCCATGCAGGTCTGTATTTAGCAGCATCAGGGCACAGGTGAGCGTGTGAATCCCATCTGAAACACACAACAGTCACACAGCTATGGCTGATTACTCCCCTTCCCAGGCAGTTTTGGTGTTTGCTGTCTTGGCAGCCCACCTATTGCAGAACCAAGGCCAGTTGCTATGGCTGGGGACCTTAAAGAATACCTGTTTCATTCAACAGTGTAAGACAGTTTAAAAAAATACAAAGTCACCCTCTTCTCCCTCAAGCTCTTCCTTTTCCGGAAGCAATCACGAGGGAACTATCTTTAAAGCAGTTTTGCCAATAACTTCCTAAAGACCAGACTTTCTTCTAAGTCTTACTCCATTTCCATGAACTAGATGACCTTGAAAGGGTCCCTTCAAACCCTTTCTATGATTCCACAATTTCCATTTTGTCCTGATGTCACTGCAGATGGGGCAGAGACTCTGGCAAACAGAGCTGGTTTGCCCCAGTTGATTATGGTGACCTCAGGGGTTTGTCCTGAGGTCTTTGGCCATCAGTCCCTGGCAGCCTCTAAGCTCTTGGGGCTGTATGGAACGGTGACAAGTCCTGAGCACTCCATGCTCAAGGCCAAGCTCTTTTAAAGCACTTTTTAAGCACTTTTTTAAGTCTCTGTGGGAGGTTCTAGGCTGACATTTGTCTTTACTACATAACTTCGGTCAGGTAAATCATGTCCCACATGGCCCCAAGGTGGAGCTGGTGCCCCCAAACCTGCCATTCTCTCGCTGTTCCTTGGTTCAGTTGCACTCACATTTTCTCTCAGCTCACACAGCTAAGAGTCACAACACAACCATGTAGCTCTTCCATGACTGGGCTTCATCAGTACAGGAAAGGAATAACAAGACACCACTCTCTGGGAGAAAAACGAGGGTCGACCCTTTCTCCCAGGCAACAAGCAATAGGACAAGAGGAAACGAGCTCAAGCTGTGTCAGGAGAGGTCCGGGTTGGACATCAGAAAGAATTTCTTCACTGAAGGGGTGGTTACCCATTGGAAGGGACTGCCCAGGGAAGTGGTGGAGTCCCCATCCCTGGAGGTGTTCAGGAAATGACTGGATGTGGCATTTAGGTCCCATGGCCCTGGTCTGTAGGGTTAAGAGGCAGATGCAAGAGAACCAGGGATCACTTCCAGGGGAAGTGTTGGAGAGGAGTCAGAACTTGGCATGTGGGATATTTCAGCTGGCGACTGCTGCTGAAAATTCAACCTGCAGTTTAATGTCTCCAGGTGTAGGACCCTTCCCAGGGAAGTTCATCTTAGGGGGGAGAACATCACACAAATGCAGGGAAATGAAACTTAAAGCTGTACTTTGTTGGGATAGCACTGACAAAAGCAAAAAGGTCACTCTATTTTGAGAACAGTGAGTGTCCAGTCAGCTTAGCAGAGGGACTGGAGGGTTCATGTGGCACCAGGTACTGCTGCCCTTTGGGAAGCCTGCAAGGTGGAGACAAGCAGGAGGTCTGAGCACAGCTGGGGTACTGCATGGGAAGGGGGTGGAGGGGGAATAACCGGCAGCTGAGAGCAGGGCAGCAGCCTGATTCCACCCATGGCAGGGGCATTTCCAGATGTCTCTTAGCAGGTGTGTAGAGGTACTTATGTAAGTGCAAAGGTGGGCATGCTCCTGTCTGGGTGTGTGTTTGTGTGTGCACGTGTGTACCAGGAATGACCTCTCCCACGGAGTCATAGAACCGAAAGACCTCTAAGATCATCAGGTCCAACTGTTGACCCAGCACCATTGTGTTCATCACTAAACCGTATCTCCATGTGCCACATCTTCTGAGCACTTCCAGGGATGGTGAAAGTGTAGAATTGTTAAGGTTGGAAAAGACCTTTAAGGTCATCGAGTCCAATCGCTAACCTACAAATGTCAGAAGAAACTATATCCACTTAAAAAATAATGTGGAGAGGCTGAAAGTAGCTCAGAAAATCTGCAGCTACAGTGAGCCCAGAATTTTACCCAGCTGTGCTATTTTGTGTTACAGCTGGAGATGTGGGGAACACAAATCCTGCGTGGGGCAGGCCAACAGCTTTCCTCAATCTGGGTGGAAAGGTCTCCTTCCCCTCAGTGTCAGCAGCCAGCATCCCCAATCCCTCCCAGGGCAGGAATAACAGTCAGGGCAGGATCCCAGACACAGGGATTTGTACCTTCAGACGTGCTCTCCTCTGGGTTGCACTGGCAGTACCTCCGGGAGAAATGGATCAGCACCCGCTCCCTCTCCTGCGTCTCTCCCATCAGCGGGAATGCCTTCAAGAATGTCCTGCAGGAGGAAAGGGATACTTAGAGACTTCGTTTGGATGATCCTCTGGGGCACAGGGGGGGACTCTTGGGGCTGGGCCTGTGCAGGGCTGAGGGTTGGACTCCAGGATCCTTGGGGGTCCCTCCCAGCTCAGCACATTCCATGATTCAGTGTTCCCAGCCTCACTGGGGCAGTGTGGGATGGGCTGAAGGTGACACTGCTGGGCAGTGTCCATGCTAAGGAGGGAGATGGGAAGGGGGTCCTTTATCCTCACCCCAGGCCCTGCAGGCAGGATGCGAGGGGGTCTCTGGAGCGAGTGCTGGGACACGCTGCCAGCTGAGGTCTGACCCACCCCTGGCTCTATGGCACCAGGACAGGTTGTCCATCCCAAGAGATGAAGTTACCTCCACTTGCTCTGATTTTGTATGGGATGGGATTCCTGGGAAAGCTGCTCTCCACTGTGGGGGAGCAGGTTGGGGACCCTCCCCTTGAAGCGCACTTTTGGTGGCAGCATCTTCTGCCAAACGTGACAGCAAAGCAAATGACAGCCTGGAGCCCCCCCAGGGCCTGTTCCTATCACATGGGAGGCCCCCACGGTGCTGGGAATCCTGGAGAAATCCCCACTGCCCTGCTCCATCCATCCCAGAGCCCAGCTCACCTGAGTGCTTTGTCAAGGGTCAGGCCAGTGAAGTCAAAGAAGCTGAGATACTCTTCTGCTACCAACTTGCTAAATTCATTGCTGTAATTAAAGAGGGAGTAGTCAGCCCTTTCATCAGGGAAGAAGACACTGTCCACAAGAGGAACAGCTGACTGCTGCCTCCTGGCCAGCCCAATCCCAGCAAGGCAGTGCAGATGTGATTCCAGACCCAGGGAGACTTTCTCTGGGCTTATAAAGGACAGTAACTTGCCTGCAGGCAGCCCCAGACACCTGAGAATGAGAGGCACCTCCCCTGCTGCACCCCTCTTGTGCTGCTGGTCAGGCAGAGCCTCCTTCCAAACCATCCATGAGGAGGAGGAGGCCATAAGGATGTCCTGTGCTCATCCAACACCTACTTCTCTCCCATTGCTGGACATGTCCCCTCCTCCCACTGCAATATTCCTGCTCTCCACTCCACGTAGGCTCCCATCCCACCCTCTCACCACAGCACCTTGGTCCCATGGCAGATAGATGCTGCTGGAAGCTGAAGCAGGAGGGCTCAGCCAAGTTTTTGGCCCTGCTCATCCCTGAATGCTTCTCCAGAAACCATTCCCCTGCCATGTTTTTGAAGGATGCTTGGAGATGTGTTGTCTTTAGAGCCAGAATGGGGCCTATTGAGCTCCTCTATCTGCACAGTTCCATGGAAGTGCAAGAGTAATCAATGATAGCGGGCAAGAAATCGGACATGATCTCAATATGCTCAGCCTTTGCCACAGACAATTCCTTTTCATTCTCCCCACGAAATAAAAAGTGTTTTGCTAAGGATTTCACATCCAGATTCATGCCAAGAGGTGTTACAGCAGAATTCATTGCTTTTCCTATGGCATTATCTCATCTCTGCTGTGAGGTGGATGCTGCGAAGCCTCTGGCATGGATACACAACACACAGCAGGGTCGGGCAGTGCAGCAGGACAGCTCCAGGGGAGAGTTCCAGGCTGAGTTTTGAGAGGCACGAGATAAATATTGATGCTGGGGGTTGTGCAGGAGACTGTTTCTCTTTATGAAGGCACAAGACCTCACACTCATAAAACAATTGGGGATTGCTAGCTGTGGGAAGGACCTCATGGACCCACGGACAGAGCATTTGTCTGAAGCAGTGTCACAGTCCCCGGTGTGCAGGTTCCTGCCAGCTTCCTGGGGAGACTTCTCCACTTGTCCTGGAACTTCACAGCAGAAGGTGACCACGTGTTTGTGAAAGGAGATATCACCACACCTTCACCTCTCTGGCAAAGGGTGAGCAGAACTAAGCAAGCCCCAGACCTCCCCTGGGATCCTCTGAGCTCTGAGCCTGCAGAAAGACCTCATGCATTGGCTGTGCTTGTGCTGGGAACCAGCCAGTGCTCTCCCTGCTCCCAGTCAGCCCCTCACGAAGGCTGTTTTAGTCTCTCAGGGGTAAAGGTCTTTCCCCTTCTACTCTGCTCTTGTGAGACCACAGCTGGAGTACTGTGTCCAGGTCTGGGGTCCTCAGCACAAGAAAGATGTGGAGTTCTTGGAGCAGGTCCAGAGAACACCACAAGATGCTCTGAGGGCTGGAGCCCCTCTGCCACAGAGACAGGCTGGGAGAACTGGGGGTGTTCAGTCTGGAGAAGAGAAGGCTCCAGGGAGACCTGAGGGCCCCTTCCAGGGCCTAAAGGGGCTCCAAGAGAGCTGGAGAAGGACTTGGATATGGGATGGAAGACTAAGACACGGGGGAATGGCTTCTCACTGCCAGAGGGTGGATTTAGATTACATATTGGAAAGAAATTCTTCCCTGTGAGGGTGGGGAGGCCCTGGCTCAGGTTGCCCAGAGAAGCTGTGGCTGCCCCATCCCTGGAAGTGTCCAAGGTCAGGTTGGACGGGTCTTGGAGCAACCAGGGCTAGTGGAAGGTGTCCCTGCCCATGGCAGGGAACTGGATGAGCTTTAAGGTCCCTTCTAACCCAAGCCTCTCTGTGATTCTTTCCGTGATTCTATGAGTCCTTCTGTTTGGGCATCCATTTACCAGTGTCCTGGGAACCTGCTTGGGCACCCTGGGCACAGACCAACAGTTGCCACCTCCTGCAGCACTGCAGCCCCCAGCAGGGGAGAGCACTGTCTGACTCCCACACTTACTCTCAAGCTGAGCTTGAAGGAATGGCCTTGTCCAAGGCTCCCTAAAGCAACAAGACTTGGCATGTCTATACCCAGCACAGATTTTGGGTGGGTTGAACTGCTTTTGAGATATTTCCATGGCCTACACATGGAGCCACACCTTAATTTACATTTCTAACTAGACCAGGCAGGATGAAGGTGGGTGGGAGTCCCCTTCATCCCACACTCCCATCGAGGCAGCCCAGGCTCAGCTCAGTCATTGGGTCTTGCTGAAAGCCAGGAGTCCATGAGGAATTTGTGAATCCCAGGACAAGTGGTCTGAGCCAGCTGCCGTGGTGCCAGCAGTCCCCAGCCTGGGTGCCCATCACACCTTCCTGTGTGCCCCCCTTGGTCCCTCTCTTCTTGGAGAAGCTGCAGGCAGGGGCTGCTGGCTCTGCTGAGGGAACCAGACAGTACCACAGGTCACCTGAAGGCAGCCAGCCCCCAGGAAGCCACAAACTCCTGTTTGCCAGGGGGTTGGTGACATTGTTGGGAATCTTCTCCCTGAGCTCCAGAGCCAGTTAACATGTCCCAGGCCACGGGATGCCAACAGTGGCCAGGGCAAGACTATGGCCCACACTAAGCTGGGCTTAGGTGTTTGCTCTGGTCTCGTCATTCAGGAATTGTCCTCCTCTCTCTGTGCCAGTCCCAGCCCTCCCTGCAGGAATGGGTGACACTTCCACCATGCAGCTCAGACACCACACAGACATTCCCACAAGAACAAGAAGGCATTTCCCATGGGGACATGCCTGCTATCCTTTGGATGGTGGCCATGCAAGGCATTTCCCGTGGGGACATTCCTGCCATCCTCTGGCCAGTGGCCATGCAAGGTATTTCCCATGGGGACATGCCTAGCATCCTCTGGCTGGTGGCCCCGCCACACAGACCTCCATCAAACTGAGGTGAAAGGTAAGAGGAGCTCTGTAGACCTTCATCAAGCCGTTTCTGCTTTTTTGACAGAAAAAGCAGGCCTGCTTCACTCCAACAGACAATGATGAATGTTTTTTGGCTTCGGTTTATTTTACTTTTGGTGTTTTGTTTTGTTGTTTTCTTTTTTGCTTTGTTTTGTTATTTTTGAGAAAATTGACAATGATCACAAAATAAAAAAGGGTGTAAAACAAGCTAAATAGCTTTAAAATGACATTTCACTTTTTGCACAGCCCTCCTACACAGAGATGACCTCAAAGCATCACTTAAACTTACCCTGCTCCCACCACTCTAGGTTTGTCTTACATTGCCTTAAGTGAGAAAGACCAACTTAATACACATCTATCTTCATCCTTCTCCCTTTCCTGCTCCATAATAAGAGCCTGCAGCTCTAATCAGGTCTTATGCCAGGAAATGGTTCAGATGTCAAAACCCAGCTGATCAAAACAAAATTTTTATTTCAAAGGCTGTGTGAATTCCCAAATGTGGGTCAGCCAACACCCTCCCCAGGTGTGAGGGTTGCAGAGGCGAGTGAGGATGGCAGGAACTAGCAAAGGAATAGACTCAGAGACCCATTGCTTGGAACTTCCTCTCCCTCAATGAGCTGTCATGGCAAATTTGAAAGAAAGGAGAAGGATGTTAGACCTGAGGCAGCAGCAACCAGCAATGCACCTGCTACAAGAACCACAGCAGAAGAGAAGAATGGGGATGCTGCCAGGTGATACAAAGAGGCTCTCTAGGAGACCATTGCTGGGCTCCTTCTGTCACAGGACTAAGCTGGGAGTCACAGACCATCCTTGGGACTGAAGAGTGGGTATTCACTGAGGTACAAGGTGTGTTCTGCTGATCTGGGCGGGAGGGAGACATTTCAAGGACAAAAAAAAAAAAAAATCCCAGCAACATGGGTTATATCTGATCCAGGCAAAGGATGATGGGGATTAGTGCCTTCACACCCACTGGCATCCTAAAATAATCTGTTACTGCCACACTCATTACTGTTACTCTGTCTCTTAGAAATCTCTGCAACTCTCCCACTTTTGAATATTTGAATAAACACTTTTTATTTCCCTTCTGCTCTACCCAGGCAAATCTACCAGCTGAAGTACTTGGACCTCTGGTGCTGCTCTCCAGCAAACCCTTCCTGCCATCTTACAGACTGGGTTGGGAGGCTCTGCAGCAGTAAGATTACAGGGTCCACACATGAAAAACCTGGGGACTGGCAGGGATCCCAGTGATGATCCAGGTCTGGATCCTAAAACTTTCATCTTGGGGATTGCTGTGATCTTGCTGGGCCCTTACCAAAGGCGGGAAGCTTGTGGCAGTTAATGCCCAACATCTCAGGCAGCTTGTAGGATTTATATCTTAAGGGCATTAGGCCAGTTTCAACTGGAAGGATCTCCAACAGCCCCATCCAGCAGCCAGGCTTGTCCCTTCCTGCCTTTGTCCAATGCTCCCCAGACCCTCCCCACCACCGTGCCCCAGGCTGCCACCTCTGCCACCCTCTCCCACTCCAGCCCCGCTCACTTTTTCCCCAGCTGCCGTGCCACGTCGCAGCGCTTGAAGCCCTCAAGGTTGTAGAGGCGTTTGGCCAACCTCTTGGCAGCCTCACTGTCCGCCCTGCAGCCGTTGGCCAAGGTGTCCGTGCTGCCCTGGTCCAGCTGCTCTGTGCTGCCCATGTCGGAGTCCGAGTCTGACAGGGTGTCCTTCAGGCTGGCGTCGCTGCACAGGAACAAGAGACGCTCAAGGAGCAGCAATGTGACTCCGTGAAACCCACCCCAAAAATGCCACATTTCGATTTCTTCTCGTCCTCACCAAAAAAATATGAAAAACCCACATGTTTATGAGGTGGACTGTAACAGCAGAAGACCCTTCTGGAAGGTTTATTATGAGGAGATCAAGGCTTATTTTGCTTAGGAAGACTTTCCTGCCTGGAAGAGTCATTTTTCCCAGAGCCAGTTTTAGATGTTTTCTTCTCCTGCATTCCAGAGAAACTCGCCCTGGTATGAGAAAAAGATAAGTACTTGCAGACATGCTTAAGGGCCCCCACACTGGGGGGATCCAGGGATGATAAAAGCCCCCAGAAGAGCAGGGGGTGTGTCTCTCCCCAGGCCCGGTGTTTGAAACACTGTTGAGGTTAATGTTCTTTAATTCCAGTGTTCTCCACTTTGGAAATAAATTTTCCTACAGTCCTTCCACTGCCTGGCATTTTGGGGGTACCTGTGCATTATCCTTCTTCACAGGACATTGGACAAATCAAAGGAAATGGCACAATTTAATTTCAAATTAAAGGCTGCAGAGAGAGTGACTTCTCCCTGAGTAATCAGGATGTATCAAAGTAAGCAGCCCCAACACCTTTTGAAGCTTCCTCTCTCTCCACTGGTGTGGGAAGGGATACCAAGCTCTTTCCAAGCTGTGGACAAGCAGGAAATTTTAGGGATATGCTTTTCTGTTCAGGTTATTTGCTGGGGGATGAGAAACGGCACTTGTACAAATGGTGTTAACGGGACTGACACCAAACCTCCTGTTACAGGTGGGCTGCTCCTCTCCCAGCTGCCTGCTGGCCTCGTGGCCAACTGTTGTCATGGACAACACTCTGAGTAGCCCTGCTGGCACCATGGAGGTGGGGATACAGCCCTTTATTTCCCTGTCCAGGGCCAGTTATAATACCTACTGATTCATTTTTGATCAGTGTGACTCACTGAAGGCCTGGGAGCTGGACACAGAACCTTGCTCCAGCTCTCCCATGACCTGGTTGCTCTGCCTCATGCAGGGAAGTGCCCAACAGATGAGCTACTGCCTCCCAGGGATGATGGATTGGGTCTGAGCTGGTGCAGAGGATGAAGTCTCTGCTGATCTCCTCACTGCCTGCAGAAGAACCTTTAGGGAGGCTTTTACAGGGGTACCCAGTCCTAAATGAAGCCCTGAGGTTTATCTGCACTTCTGAGCACATGTGGGAGCACACCTGACTGCCCCCAGCCTGCCAAGGTGTCAGGCAGACAAGTCAGGGGGCTGCCCAGAGGAGACTCAGCTTCACCTGCTGTAAGGGCAGACAGGGTTTGTGAGCAGCCAGAGGGATGGTGATGCCCTCCAGAGCCCACATGACCACCAAGTGCAGAGCTTTTGCTTTTCCTGGGATCACAGGACTCCTCAGGATCCTGCAGCTCACCTGTGGTTTGGGGTCCTGGGTTTGAGCACAGGAAGGACTCAGACACAGCCCTGCTGGACTGACTGGATGAGACCTTGGTCCCCAGTGCAGTCCTAACCTACAGGCAGCAAAGCTCTTCCTGGTGGTGTTTGTCTGCCACAACAACACAAGAGAGGAAGCACAAGGGATAAAGGAGCAGCTCCATCTCTACCATGTCCACTGAGCCTTGTTCCTGGACTGGGATCCCATAAGACAAGGAGCCACTGCCCTGTCTTACCTGATGGAGTTAATGATCTTGGTGGCATCCTCCTCCGACCCCTCCACGTGGAAGCCATTTGGGATACTCTTCAAGGACAACCGGCTCAGCACATTCTCTGACCTGCTGCTGGTAATAGAGTGCCTTAGAGGGCTCCCAAAATCTCCCTCTGCTGGCTTTGCTGCTCCCTGCTCTTGCTTGTCAGCAGCCATGTGGTGAAGGGCTTCTCTCTGCTGGGCTGCCAGTTTCTGCTCCAAGAGCTCGGGGCTTTCCTTGGCCCTCTGCTGGATCAGTGGGGTGAGTGGGGCCTCAAAGCTGACACAGCTGTCGGTCTCGTCTGTGAGGGAGAGGACGTCCAGGGAGTCCAGGCTGCTGTAATACGTCCCTTTCATAAGGTCAGACTCAACAATCTTCTCAAAGGTTGAGCTGAAGCCATCCCTGATGTCTTTGAATTGAAAATGCTCCCTGTCATCATCACTGCAGCTCAGCTTGGCATCTCCAGAATCAAACCTAGATCAAAAGGGGAAACACAAAAATACTGTCAAGACAATTCTTGCCCTGTTCCACTTGGAGCTGGAAGGCAGGAGAAGAGGCAGAAATGGACGCTGTGATTACAGACTCTTGGGACCTTTCTGTGGTTTAACCTGCCTTGGTTCCCGATTTTATTACAAGTTTCTATAGCTGAAAAAGGCAGAGGTTTGTGATGAGCAATCCCAGAGGCCCAATCAACCCCTAATTTGCTCATGTCCCAGTAAAAAGCCAGACCTCTGAACTGGAGATGTTTGCACATGACACCTGCTACTGGATCCAATGGCAGAACGGATTTAATCTTCCTTTAACTGTTCCAATTATGGCTACTTCAAAAGCACGAAAATCCTGAAGGCTGAGGATATTTCATTTAAGTTTGGATGTCAGCAGCAAATGTCTTTGATCCCTTTTACAGTGGAGGAAAACCAGAATCTTTTAGGGAGCAATCCACGTGCTGTAACTTCATCCACTTGCCTTAGATGAGGCCCCCTGGAAGTGCAAGGCTGCCTCCAAACAGAGTTCTCTCCACTGAGAGGGATGTGAAAGGTGATGGACATACACCCAGGCTGGGGAGGCTCCACCCTGCTTTACAGATGGCCTGGGGGATTCAGGCACAGCATTACAGGCTGTGAGATGCAAGAACCTACAAGTACAGCTTCCAGGATCGCTTTGCATGCAGGGGCATTCATTCCAGCGCACATCTCAAACAAAGCCACACTGGGAGAATTAATCTGAGTCAAATCCAGCAACAGTCCCTGCCTGAGAGACCTGCAGAGCTCATGGAACAGAGCAGGATCTGCCCGAAATACCCCAGGGTCTCAGGTGAAACCTGTCTCCCCACTCCCAGCAGCCACTGCTGCCATTTGCTCTGTCATAGTCTCACATTTCATGGGTGACACAGGAAAAACCTGCAGGAACATTTCCTCCACCTGTCACGGAGTTCACTTTCCTCACAGCAGCACATACGGTGCTGTGGTTTGGATTTGGAACTAAAACAGCCTTTTGTCTACTGCTGAACATGCCTGCAGGACAGGAGGTACTCTGCCAACAGGCATCTCTTCACCCCAGGAATCCACAACAACCAAAACCAGTCATAGTATGGCAAGGACAATGGACAACTAACAGAAAAAAAACAGTGTAAGGAGGGAAGACTGCAAGCCAGAGGTGCACATAGCCCCGTTGTGGCAGTGAGGAGTGGGCACAAGTCAGCTACCAGGCTTCTCGTTCCCCATCTCTGCAAGAGAAGTGCTCACAGTAAAGAATTTGAGCAAAGGCAGATTTTCCTGTTTCTAACATGCCAGGGTGAGAGACACTGAAAAGCAGAGGCCAGCTCTGCTCTCGGGTTTCTTATTTCTCAGTGTGCCAAGAGGCTGAGAAACCCAAGCAGGCCAGGGCCCATGAAATGGCTGTGCCATGCTATCTCCCCTTCTTTGAGACACTGCAGGCTGGTCAGCTGCAGCAGGAAAAGGGCATCCCAGCACAGCAGGGAGCAGGACAGACCCACCTGAAGGGCTGTGCAAGGAGGGCAACAACCACGTGTGGCTTACACCAGTCATGAGACCTGACAGGCCCCAAACCCCAAGTTTTGGCACCCTTTAAAGTCCCCTCTGATGTCTGAGCCACCGGAAATGCTGTTTTCAAGCCCAGCTCTGCAGCCATATGGGTAAAAGCTTACATGAATCCAGAGACTCATATAATCCCTTGACTTCAAGGATTATGGGATTCAAGGAATTCTAAAGCCTTGACTCAAGGCTTTAGAAAACTGTCACCCAGTTCATCAGAGCTGGCCATGCCTCAAAACAGCAGAAATGAGACAAAGGGCAGCAGCTCCAGCCCAAAGAGCCCTCACCCCCAGGACTGCTTGTCTTCACAAACCCATCCTTCCCTGAAGGATGAACTGCAGTGCCTGGCCATGACAATGTGGACTGGAAAGATCTTCCACAAAGCAGGAGGAACCTTAAAACCTTCCTCTCCTTGTGACAGGAAGGACTTTACAGCCTAAATTATACCCAGGGATGGGAGTTCTGGACCTGCCTGGCAGTCTATCCAGTTGCCATACTTCTTGCAAGAGCCTCTATCCCCAGTGAACCTCCATGTCCCCTCCCCTACAGAGGGTCTGTGTCCTCCATACACCAAGAAAGAACCCTGGGGCTTTGTGGCTTCTGCAGGTGCTGCAAGAGAGCCAAGACACCATGTCTGGGCCTGCATTGCTTCACTCCAACCATTGGTAGAATGGCTTTGTGAGGGAGCACCTGTGCAGGAGGGTCCATCCCCGTGAGGCTGGGGGAACAGCGGGTGTTTCCAGGGTGCTGTGCACAGCGACTGTGCCTGTAGGTGTTCTCCTGGTTGCTCCTGGCTATCGCCTTCATCAACAGCCATCAAGCCCTGCACGTCCTGGTTATTACTTACCAGGTCCCACTGCCATAATCCCAAGGCAGAGAGCTCCCACCCTCTCACCACACTGAACAGAATCATTTCCATTGACTGTTCACACCACAGACCTTGTATATTCCAGACCTTTACTTATCCCTTGAGCCCAAACTCACAGCAGGCAGCAAATGGAGAAAGTCTATGTCCCTGCAAATGTCCCAGCAAAGGCTGTGGAGATCAGCACAGGAGCACTGGTCCTGGATGGGTCATAGAGTCATAGAATGGCTTGGATTAGAAGGGACCTTAAAGCTCATCCAGTTCCAGCCCCCTGCCATGGGCAAGGACACCTTCCGCTAACCCCGTCCAACCTGGCCTTGGACACTTCCAGGGATGGAGCAGCCACAGTTTTCTCTGGGTAACCTGTGCCAGGGCCTTACCACCCTCACAGCCAAGAACTTTTTTTTTTATCTCTAATCTATCCCTGTGCTTCATCTTAAGATCATTCCCCCTTGTACTGTCATGCTCTTGTGAAAAGTCCCTCTCAGTGGGCATCAAGCACATCACATCTCTCCTTGCACAGTCCCAGAGAAGACAGAGGACAAAGAGACTGTACAGTTTAATGCAGAAGCACCATCTGCATCCCATACAAGCAAAACCAGGCTAAGGTAGGAGATAGGGAAAGACCTCGCTCATGTGAATGAACCCGACGCTGCCTCCCCATGGAGAGGTGTCGCCTGCTTATTACACAGCAGGGTAGGCAATTGCTTTACTGAAATAAGGAGTTGTGTATTTATGTGCACTGTAATCACAAGGTTTTGTAAGTGAATTGCAGGAACATAGTCTCAAATTGCCTGTGCTGCCTTCCCCAGTCTCTGGAACGCCAGTTTATTGCTTAGAGTGGGGCACACAGAGCAGGGCACCCGGTGATGGCTGAGCTGAACCACCCTGCAGTTGTATGCACTGAGCTGTTTACATTTCATTTCTCACTGATTAATTAGTTGTAATAAAGTACAGCCTATCATAGAATCATGGAATCACAGAACATCCTGAGTTGTAAGGGACCCACGAGGATCATCAAGTCCAACTCCTGGCCCTGCACAGGACACCGCAACAATGTGACTCATGTTCAACTTGGTGTCACAAGTTTGCTGTGATTGGTGGAGTGGGGAAGTCCTGCCAGAGAAGGACATGATGGAAATCAGGATTTTCTTGCCTATGCACTGCAGACTTTTTGCAAAGTTTCTCTGAAACTTTATTTGATGGAATTCAAATTTTTCAACAGCTATATGTTGTCATGGGTGGAAATGTGTGGGCAAAGGCTGCAGTCCCAAAACTGCAGGGACTAAGTGTGTCTACGAGTCCAAGGTGGGGATTTCTCTATTAAAGGTTTGACTTTTTTGCATGAGTTCATGGGGCTGAAAGCAGAGAGTATCATTCACTGGTGGGCTCTCAGTTTGACTGCAGAGCTGTGACCTCCCTGAGATCAGCAGTGTTGGGGGCTTCTGGGGAGGTGAAAGATCTCTAGGGCACAAAGATCTCTAGGGCACAAAGATAGCAAAATGGGACTTCGACAAATGTTGTATCAGTCTGGAAATGGGTGCCATGGGATAAACCAGACAAGGGAAAAGGGGATTCAGTTAATGACAAACTGCAGCACAAGCACTAAAGCTTTGGCTATATTTTCTGGAGTTTTTTACCAACCATTTCCTGCACAGACACACTAACCTGCCTTCAGCAGGGCAATCATGGTTCCTCTCTCTAGCTCCACCACGGAGTGAAGACCTTGGATGACTTTTCCCTCTTTAATTCTCCATTGGTTCAGTGGGAAGAGCAGGAGTCAACCCCTTCTTCTAAAGCACTTCAAAATTCAGGGACAAAATGCATCCAGCAGCAATATGTGGATGACAACAAGTGATTTGTCATCAGGAACAAATACTTGACTGCTCATCAGTAAAACATCAGGCCAGGTTCTCCTGTATCCAGAATGGGTCACTGCAGAAACTGCAACTCCCCAAAGGGAGAAAAAAACCTGGGGAAACTCAGAGGTGATGCCGGATGACAGTGACTTCCCAGTGCCTCGATCCATCTGTCAGCTTTGCTCCTCCTGACCCACATTGATCCAGGAGAGCCAGACAGTCCATACGGACACGGCAGACCAGCTCCCTGCTATGCTTGGCCCAGCCACACATTTCTGCCATTTAGCCAAAAGAATGGTGGTCAAAGTCCTAATGAAGCTCAAACATAGTGAGGTAACCCCATCCGCAGGCAAATAAGCGCTTTCCCAGATTTCAGCTGTGTCCCTGAAGTTTTCCAGCTGCCCTTCTGTCTTTGAATATAGCGTGTGACTTGTCCCTTGTGCATTCAGCTTCCCAAAAGACTTACTTGCTATCCAAGTGAATGTGTTTAGAGCATAAGATCACGGGCTGTGCATGCAGAGCCCAGTCAGGTTGCATCATCTCCAAAACCTCAGCCTGCCACTTCTCCCAATTCATGCCCAAGCACCTTAAAATAATTGCACTTCCAGTGATTGCAGCAGATTTCTCTGACCACTCCTAGCTCTCAAACTCATAGCCTCTGCCAGGAAGCCACCTACCAAGTAAATATGATTCCCTTGAAACCTGAGAGACTTGCAGATATCCAAGATCTGCCTGCATAGCTTATAGGGCTCATGGGACCTGCTTAGGGACAAGCTCCTTGAGCTCTCCAGCATGAGCCTGCACTGCACACTATTCCTCTTCAATACCTTCAGCTGTGCTTGTTGGAATGGTGCTGCTGCTTCTTGTGGGGGGCCTTGAGTAAAACAAACCACTAGCTTTTTATAGGAGAGCCTGTTCAACACTGGAGAAGCAAAGAAGGAGGGACTCCTGCTGTCAGCCCACACCCTGTGTGGCTCCCCAGCTCTGCTGACACTCCTGCCCACACTCCAGACAGCGCTCCAAACAACCGGCTCAGCCTGGAGCCTGCACTAGGCTAAAGCCAGGAGCTGATCCACAGGCCACCTTGGCCACCCTGTCCTTTCCACACCGTGGAAGTCCGTGCACCTCTGGGACAACTTCTGCTGCTCTTCTCCAACTCCTCCTGCTTGCAGCATCTCTCCCACCCCGGGGTAGGTACACAGGCAGGGCTATAAAATTCACAACCAGCATCAACCCCAGGGGGCTACAATTCCATAGCCCCAGCTGATTTCTGGTGGCAAAGGGAAGCATCCATACCACTCCCACAGGAATGGCATGGGAAGCACCCCACCTCATCCCAGTGACCCATCATTCCCCCTCAGGCCCCAGCCTGCAGAGCCCCAGGGAGGTCTAGAGACTTGTAGAGGCATAAAATCTGCCCCAGCCTGGAGAGTTCTCCTGTGAGCCGGGCTGACAGCACAGAAGACTCAGGGACTGAGAGGCATTGCAAAAGTGCTGGTTTGTCTCAGGCACTTGAGAATAGGATGACACTCATATCTTTTGTCTCACACTGCTGCCCCTGTGCCACCCAGGCACTGGTAACCCCTGCCACAGGTGCAGCAGAAAGCGAAGTTCAGTGCCTTGCCCTCTCTTGGACGCACAGCTGTCACCTGCTAGCCCAGGGACTTGCAGGGCACACCAATCCCCCAGACAAGCCTGGCTCTGCACCATCCCCAGGCTGTCATACTTGCCCTAAGTAATCTCAGGTAACTGCCCTAAGTGCTGCAGCTGAATTCCCAGCTTGTGAGACACGCCCAAAGTGAGCACAACCAGCACCCGGCACTTTCGAGATCCCAAAAGCTTCTCCTTCACTTCAGTGACTCTGTGGGCAGGCGCTGGCTCCAATCACAGCTTTTCTGCATTTGCAACAGAGCTTTTCTGCATTTGGAACAGGGAAAAACTGCGTGAGAAGCCCAGAGAGAAAAGTCAGAACCAGGGGAAAACTATGTGAGAAGCCCAGAGAGAAACAAGACTGAAAAGCCACAGTCAGCCCTGAGAGCAGCTGCAGCTTCTTAAACTGATGAGTTACACACGGAGCTGAGTAACTCGAACCAAGGAGCCTCGAAAACAGTACACACAGAAACCAACCCTGAGCCGACGCTACGACGACTTTACACTCACCCGAACTGCTCCTCAGCCTCGTCAGCGCTTAGAGCCTCCGAGGATCCCAGGACACTGTGCCACCGCTCCTTGCTGAGGGCCCCTCTAGGTATCTCCGGGCTGGGAGAGCCCCTCTCCCCCAAATCCGGGCTGCTCCGGCTGGGAATGTCTCCGTCCTGCTGCTGCGGCTGCCCCGGCGCCGTGACCAGCGCTGTGTCCACCCCGTTGGCCAGCACTGCCCCGTCCTCGCGGGCGCTCTCGCTGGCAGCGCCTGTCCCTTGTCCCTGCTCGCTGTGCCTCTCGCCTGGCTCTGCTACCGCTTCCAGATGTTCGTCCCGCGGGGCCCCGCGCTCCCCCTCCGCTCGGGAGGGCTGAGCATCATCGTGCCGGGGGCTGGCTCTCCCGCTGGCAGGCTCCGGGGGCTGGCCGAGCTGCTCGTCCCCGTCGCTGCAGGACGGCGGGGCCGGCTGCGAGCCCGAGGAATGCGGCTCGCACTCCTGGCGCTCGGCAGACCGTGGAACGGGGCTGCTCTCGCTCATGTTCCGCTTGTCGTCCCGGCGCTTGCGGGATCGCTCCCCGCGCTCAGCTCAGGCTCGGTACTACCTACAAGGGAAAAGAAAGCACGTCATGGACACCGGCAAGCGCTGTCAGAAAGGCACATGCTTTTGACAGCACCGGGGTAGCAACCTGAAGCTCCCACCCCTCCTCAAATCCTCAGTGTAAAAGTAAGGAAGGGCCTTAAGGGCTAATGCTCGTTACTCGGCACAGGGAGATCACGAGAGGAAGATCTGCCCTTGTGGCCCTGAGACATTGGGGACCAGGCAGCCACCTTCTCCTGCTGCTCCCATAACTCCTGTGGCACCTGTGGGCACCTGCCAGGGTCTGTGGTCTTGAGGAGGCAGGAACTCTTCCTGGCCAGCATCTCGTGCCTTCACATGGACAACTGCACCCATGAAGCTGGAGGAGGAGGAGGAATAGCTGCAGGGATTCAGCTTGAGGCTTTGGCACTTTACATGGCTTGCTTCTCCGGAGTTTGGGTTATCTGTGGTGTGGAAGGCAGCCCCAGCCTCAGCACAGGAGACCTGTCCCACAGAGGCTGTTAGTGCCCAGGGCTGGGGAGAAGAACGTGGCACAGCTGCCTTTCCCAGGCTGGCTATCAGGGTGCTACTCCCTAATATTCCCTACCCACCAGAAGTAGGTGAAGGAGGCAATAGGTGTGATTTAGACTTTTTCTAACACTTCAAAGCAGCTGTGATGTGCCAACCTGCGTGATTCTCCCTGCTGACTTGGCAGTTCTGCAGAGCATCCTGCCTGCCAGAGCACCACTCTTTTCCCGGCACACAAGTGCTGCTGAAGGGTGTCACAAGCTGCCAGCTAAAACTCTGGCAAAAGTGTCCTGACTGAATGTACCCTAGGATACTCTCTCTGTAGGGCAAGGGAAGGACGCTTGTCTCATTGCACCAAACAAGACAAGTAGCTTTTTGATTAAAAAAAAGGCACTTTATTGGCAAACATGCCTGCTGATGAAAAGCTTGCAAGTCTTACAAGCACCATCCTTAGCTGTGGGCTGTAGCCCCACAGTGCCATGTAAGCTTTCGTCCATTGTAACCCCCCCAGCTGTAATCCAGTGCCACCAGAAACGATCTCTTCTGGAAGCAGGCATATTCTGTATGGCCCTCAGGCTGGGCCACTGCAGCAGCTGATTTTGGTTTAAAACAATATGTGGCTTCACAGATATTTTTAAAACATTATCTGTCTTCGTGGGGTTGTCCAGCCTAGAGGAAACAAAGCTCCAGGGAGACCTTAGAACCCCTTCCAGTGCCTAAAGGGGCTCCAAGAGAGCTGCAGAGGGACTTTTCACAAGGGTATGTAGTGACAGGACAAGGGCAAAAGGCTTCACATTGACAGAGAACAAGTTTAGATTAGAGTTTAGGAAGAAATTCTTGATTGTGAGGGTGGTGAGGCACTGGAACATGTTGCTCAGTAAACCAGAGATTATAACTCTTCTCTGAGCAGCCATGAGGGTGTCCAGGGGTCAGCAATGGGCTCTGGGTGCTCTGACTTGCTGAGCTGTAGCTCTCATTAGCAGGAAAATCACTAATTGCTTGGCCAGCTCAGCACTCTACCAGTTCATAGTAACAAGGAGTTCAGGGCTGCAGCTGCCTCTGCCCTTACAATCCCTCACCCTGTGGAGATGTCAGCAGCCTCCTCCCTGCTGCTAGTTCTTCTTGAGCAAGGGAAAGATGGGATTTGGACACAAACACTCCTCTACAGCCTGGGTATGGGCAGATCCACACAGGTACGTGCTGAGCTGTTGGCTGAGCAGGACAGATCGTGAGGGGAACCCCAATTTCTGGCTGACTTTGCTCCGGTCCCACAGCCCAGGCAATCCTGGACCTCGGATCTAACCCTCTCTCTGTGTTCTGTTCGCACAGCTGCGAGGAGTGAGGAGTTCAGAGCTCCGCAGGGACGGTTTCGGGTGGAGCCCTCCTCAACGGTTGCACATGCCAGGGTCATGTGATGGGGCAGGTCCGTCCTGGAGGCAACGCTGGCAGTTTTACCTCTCCTCCTGGTGCATCCGTGAGCATCCCCCGCCGTCACAGAGTGCGCAGCATCGCCGCACCTACCGCACCAGCGGCAGCCCGGAGCTCCAGATCCCGGCACCGCCCCTGCCTGCAACGAGGCAGCACAGAAAGTGAGACCCAGGCTAGAGAGAAGATTCCTGCTGATCTCCTGCCACCCTGTTTCTGGTCCACACTGGGCTGTTTCCCAGACCCACCCCATGGCCTGTTCTCTACAGAGCATTGCAAGGTGCTCTTCCCTCAGCACAAACCTCCCTGGGTTTCAGACACGGCACTACAAGAGTATTCCTCATGTAGGACTTCTGATATCTTTCCTTATGAACCCCTCTTGACCAGCTGGAGCAGAGCAAAGGGACTCTGCGATTGCAGGTTTCAGGAGACACTTGATGATGATCCCACTGAATGTCCAATTTCACCCACCAGATCCAGAGAGCAAGACACCTGTGTCATGGATTGATCTCCCCAACAACCCTTCCCCTGCCCCACCAACAAACCAAGAGCCAGGTTAGAAGTTTTCAAGCTTTTTGTAAGCTATGAAAGCCATGATGTAGCAGCAGCTCCCCTGCAGGGTGTTTTGTACCATACAGGAAGGGGCAGTGATGCCTCTCCAAGAGGTGACTCCAGGCTGGAGGAGCATGTCAGGTCACCACAGATGGTGTGTCACCTACAGAGGTCGTGGGCCAGACTTGCATAGAGTTGATGGAGACAGAGAGATAGGGCACTGCTGCCTGTGTTCTCCTAGAGGTGATGGGTGGATCAGGCTCCAGATGTGCCACCTGCTTTCCAGTGGCTGGGAAGAGCCCATGAAGGACCTTGGCAGCAAATACCTGTGTCAAGTCCCTGCAGAGGGATGTGCTTACACCCTCTCTTGGGCTTGCCCTCGCAGGCCTTCAGCCTCATTCTCTGCCAGCCTGACAAGAGAAAGGCCAGCCTAGACTTCCTGGGACACCAGCACATCAGCCTCCTGAATCCCACCTGCAGGAGCTGAGCCCTCCCAAGGCAAGTCAAAACAAGCCCTCAGATTCACACGTATGGGCCAAGTCTTTTATAGCTTGTTCTTCTGCCATCCCAAACAAAGATGGAAAACCTGTAAATCTGTTTCCCACCAAATCCAGGACAGAAAATCAGTCCCAGGCACTCAGTATTAGCATTCACTGACAGCAGGGCCAAGCCAATGCAGCATCTTCCAGGAATTTACTTGCAAAACTACCAACACTCTCCTGAGCATAATCACACTGTAACCTCAAGAAATACTGAAAACCTAACATGGGCCAAATTTTAACTTTACCACAGTGAAGGTATAATACAGACATGCAACATGGATCCACTGTTCAAACCTTTGGAGGAACCTTTCCAGCAAAGCTTTGCTGGTCTTTTCCTTAACATGTGGCTTTTTTTAGTCCATTTTTTTAAAACTAGCCAAAGGGTTTGGGCTGAAATTCCCTGCCATCCATCCAAAAACTTCAGTAGGAACCAGATACCACCCAAGCTGAATTCCAGTCCAATAGCTCAAGCTTGGCACAGCTGTATGAAACCAGAAAACAGGAAACTAAAAGCAGTTAGGAGACAGGCCTGAGTAAGAAATATTGGCAAACCTTAGTAACTGATGTCCCAGCCATCCCTCCTAACTTTACCCAGCTTATATTTTTAATATAAAAAAAATATTATTTTTGTCATTACTGCATTATGCCACTGTTTCACCATCTGTGAAGTCTCCCTGGGATGTTTGTGGTTTGGAAGGAAGGCTGAGGAGTCAATAGTTAAACTCTTAATCATGCTCTTCCCTGGCCTGGGTTCCTGCTGGAACCAGGGAAGCCCTGGCAGAATGCAGGGACAGACTATTGCTGAGCCCGGAAGACCATCAGATTCCAGTGTATCCAAGCTGGGAGCTGAGCAGAGCCAGGAGGAGAGATCCAGGCCTCTCACAGCCTCCTGACCCCTCTGAGGTTTGCATGTCTCCTGTTGGATCCACATTCCATTGCCCACGCCTGCAGGGAGGCTGCCCTGGGCGCCTGAAGTCTGCAGGCAAGCTGGGTGTATATCGACACATGACAAACTACCCAACGAGGCACCAGCTACTTGGTTTTTATTTGTAGTGACAGCCACTGGAAGCACACACAGTTTATGAGTGGCTGAGGCTTCCCAGAAACTCCAGAGGAACTGGGAGGTTGGATTGTAACAGTCTGTGGCTCCATTCCCAGCTCCTCATGGTGATGCCTTGTACTGAAGTCATGCAACCATCTCCTGCCACACCCAGACAGGCAGCACGGCCACATCCCACATCAGCTGCAGAGGGTCTCTCCCACCCTACAGTCCATCCTATGACCTGCTGCCTTCCCCACCTGTGTGGGGAAGAAATATGGGCAACGGGAAGAGGAGACAGGCTGTGGTGCCACAGCTTGGACAACTTGGTAGACAGATCATGGTGGAACAGCTGGTTGCAACTGTCCACATCTACATCCAGCAAACAGCTGAAAGGTCACCAGTTCTTGACAAAGCACCAAACCAGGCTCTCAACACTGTTCTGTCTGCCCCTGAAAGCACTGAAATGCAGCTCAGCATCTGGCCCAAAGCTGCCACAGCTTCAACCAGGCTGTTGGGAGAGGACACACTGCAGCACTGGGGGAAGGGACAGAGAGGCTGGCATTCAGACATTCCCCTTTGGGGCTCCTTTCACTGCCCCGAAGCAGTACATCCTGGCTGTGTTGGACTGCAGGCTGGTATTCCCCAAGTCTCTGCTCATTTCTTCTTGTTTCTGCTTTGCAAAGTGTTTTCCAATGCAGGTAAGAGCTGGAAGGTGATATGTGGGTTCCCAACTGTGGATTGTCACAAGTCTTGTCCTTTCTGCAGGCTCAGGCACCCTCTCAAGTCACTGCTGCTTTCCCAGCTCCTGTGGGTAGGGTGGGCACCCCTTGCATGTTCCCAGCCTCCTGCAAATGGTACATGGGTTAGCATATAAAAAAGGGGTCTGGAAACTAAAGGGGATAACCTGGCACATGTTCCAGCCAGGACTGGTCACAATGATGGCTACTGTGGCCCTGCTGAGCTGTAGAGATTTGTTAAGCAGAAGCTCCACGATTTGGACCAGACCAGCTCTGTAAGGCCCACGTAAGCAGAAGATGATGGATTCATGCTAGAAAGAGGCTATTATTGCTGTAGGACATGCTAAGGGAAGCCAAGGCATCCATGATTCATTGCTAACCATGGCCTTTCCATCTCATTCCCAGAGCTGGGGCTTGGTGGGAGAGATGGGACAGAGGCTGAAGGGATTGAGGACCCCATCCCTGTGGACTTTGATGCTGCCCTCTCTTGCAGGCCAGACCCAAACAAGCCAACTGCTATTGGCTTCATTTATCAGAATCCCAGCAACACCAGCTCACCACTGGGATGTGCCCAGGGCCACAGGATAGCACTGCAGGACAGCCACCAGCTTCCTGCTCCAGCCCCAGGTCTTGCACAGCTCCTGGACTACAGGGAGACAGGGCAGGGCTGATTGGGAGCAATGGAGAGCAGAAATACCCCATCCCATGATGGCTGGATGTGCAGGAGGGCCAGTGAAGCCGGGCTGGCATCCACTGCAGGGAAGCACCAGTCCCAAAGAGGCCGGACAGAGATGCAGCAAAGTTTGCCCTGATTGTGTGAGGGGTTGGAAACCACACAGCAGCTCTTTCAGGGACTGGCTCTGGAAGTCTCCCAGCTTTTGTTGAAGCTGAATGGCTGGTGGGAAATGATTTATTTTTAATTTTCTTCCCTGCATTCAGAACTGGAAAGGCTCCCACTTCAGTTTTGTGTAACCACTTGGCTGCTGCAACACAGGAAGGCTTGGAGAAGAATCCTGCTGCTTAGTCGAGCATGAGCTTTTCCTCAAACTCATGCTGAGCTGGGCTGCTTCCTGCAGTAGCCTTGCTTTTCCTTGCTGCTCCACATCCCATTCCCTCTGGCTTGGTGAAGATAGAATTGTTTGGCTTGAAAGAGACCATCTTGTTCCACCCCCCTGCCATGGGCAGGGACATCTTACACTAGACCTGGTTTCCAAGCCCCGTCCAACCTGGCCTTGGACACTTCCAGGGATGGGGCAGCCACAGCTTCTCTGGGCAACCTGTGCCAGGGCCTCCCCACCCTCACAGGGGAGAATTCCTTCCCAATATTCCATCTAACTCTGCCCTCTGCCAGTGGGAAGCCATTCCCCCTTGTCCTGCCACTCCATGCCCTTGTGAAAAGTCCCTCTCCAGCTCTCTTGGAGCCCTTTTAGGTACTGGAAGGGGCTCTGAGGTCTCCCTGGAGCCGCCTTCTCTCCAGGCTGAACAATCCCAATTCTCTCAGACTTCCTCATAGCAGAGGTGTTCACGAGGGATCTGTCCTCTCCCTGGCACCACAAGATGTGCAGGGGGTGAGGAGGAGGCACAGGGGTGACCCAGAGGAGGAAGGCACATTCTGATGTGGCTCCTGTGGTGCTGGGAGTGAAGGAGAAAACAAAGAAATTCTGCTCATCAGAAAACCTCAGAGTCAGATCAGACAGCAGGGAGGGCACAGTCAGGGTGTCAGGAAGGGGAAGAGGTAGCAAAGCAGGCTACCCATATCCCAGGCTACCCTGCTCTGGGATATGCTGGGGTGCAGATCCCAGAGGAAGGAGGACGCTGGGACCTTCCACCTGCTTGTGTGCAGCCTTGGGAGACGCAGGGCAGAGCAGCACTGACCCTTCTGGCTCTTTCAGTAAAATTGTAGCAGAAGGTCTCACCCAGAACATCACCATGCTCTGCTGGACCTAAGGTGGGGGCAGTGCTGAGAAGGGCTGTTGTGGTCCTTTCCCAAGTCCTCCAGCAGCATTCCTGGCGCTATCAGGGATGAGACAGTTCTTGTGGGTGTTCTCAACACATTTTCTCCTGGTGCACAGTTGCAGGCTTTCATGAAGGGGAATACAGAAGAAGTCTGTGCTGCCACTCGTGTGTCACCAGCCTCTTGGCCTTGTGAGTCCATGCAGACACCTAGAGGCACATCCAATCCAAGCTTCAGTTGGTGTATCTCTGTGTTGTACCTGGAGGTCCAACACCAGCATGGAGTGTAACTCACAAGCTCTGGGCAGTGGGGATGGCTCTTGCCTCAAGCTGCTGGCTGTGCCCTTGCTGACACAGCCCCACACTTGACCTTCATTGGCGTTGGCCTGGGGTTGCTCCAGCCCAGGCTCAGCTCTGCCTCAGGGTGCTGCAGGCAGAGGCCAGGAACAGCTTCTTCAGCCGGAGAAAACCCCACAGGATGGGATTTACTCAGTGTAATGCGAATAAAGCACACACATACCAGGAGCACCTCAGGATCTCCATCCTCAGAGGGAACCCCAGTCCCACACACTCAGACAACCAGGTCAGGAACCCTTAATCCTGTTCTTTCTAAGTCAATTTTATCCCTGGGGCAGAAGACACCCCTTCGCACCTCATTTGCTGACCACCACGAAATGCAGACCTCTGTGGGGCTCTCTGCCCCAGGACCTTGTTCCAGGCCATTGCAAAGATTTCTAAAGATCACAATTTCTAAAAGACTCCTTCCATGCATGAGTAAGAAGCAATTTTTGGTGGCAGCTTTCAGCAGAAAGACATGACAGGCAGATGTTTAGTGCTTGGCCCTTTTCCTTGTCATGATCCATGATCCATGATCCATGATCCATGATCCATGATCCATGCTATGGAGACATGCAGCCACCACCACCAACACAGCAACTACAGCTGGGCCACGTCCCCACTTGCCTCAGCCAGCCTGCCACAACTGCCTCCTGCTCTGCTTAGAGAGGGAAACGTTAATGAGCCAGGTCTGGTTTTCTGGGCATTTGCCTTGGGAATTATTAAGAGCTTAAAAGTTCTCTTGCTCACTTTTGTTGTAGAGAGCCCTTGAACTCCTCAGGCTAAACCATCTCCAGTGACACCCTCTGCTGGGATAGACCACATGCTCTGAGTTCCCATCCCCCTCGGAGCAGGAACAGCTATTTGGTGTACAAGCTGCAGATCTCATCCATAACGTGGCTGGAGAACAGGAATGGGTGTGCTTTTATGACCTGATTCACCAATGAATTTATAAAACACACATGTCACACATTACCCTGGGCAGAGGGAGTACACATGGACACCATGAGGTTTCTTTGAGAAGGGCAACTCTGTAGAGAGATGGAGAGATCACAGCCACGGTTCTTCTTTTTGAAGTCCCTTTTCTCCTTCTTATGTCTCTGCTTTGACCTCTGCCCTTTCAACACGGCTGAAAATAAAAACCTTTTACCATTCTCGTTGTGAAAATCCTCATTTATTTCTCTCATGGGCTTGTTTTTATACGATTTTGAAGACCTCAGTCACATCACCTCTCAGCTTCTCCTCTCCAGATTGTAGTCCCTGCCTTCTTAGCCTGTTCTCAGAAGACAGCAACAGCTTCTCCACCCCCTTGAGTATTTTGACAACCTTTTTTGGATTTTCTCTAACTCTATTACTTCTACCACTCTGTTACACTCTGGAGAGAGGAAAAGCAGGGCTGCGCAGTGAACTCAAGATGTGGGCACAGCAAAGATTTACCCAGCACGAAACTGTTCTGTACATCTGTACAGGAGTCCCTCCCTGACGACACCAAACTCTAACTCACCTGCAACATTGCTGCTGCAGAGCAGGCTCTGAGGCTGGGCTGGGCCTTCAGCCACACACTGATTATCTCCCAGGTGCTACTCCAAGGCAGGATAAAGACAAAAGTGGGAAGAGCTTGAGGGATGGTCTCTGTTCCCCCTTATTGTTCCTCTGACCATGTTATTTTTGACACCACTCTATGAAGCTCTTCCCTGTGCTCCCAGCACCTGCTGGACCTGCCAGAAGATGCTGGACCCACCAGATGCTGGACCCACCAGAAGGGGTCCTCCAGCATCTACTGGAGATCAGTTCTGGCTACATTGCCCATCCTGTCTATCAGCTGAGAGTTTATGTGTGTGACTGCTCAGAGGTTCAGGGGGGCTGTGTCCCCTTCCAGTGTCCATGGAGATGCCCTTTCCTCTGAAGACACAGATGGGCTCCACCAGCCTGGGGCACTCAAAGAGGAATCCTGGCACTTTTGGTTACAGTCTTGGCTTGTAACTTGAGAAAGCCACTCCATCTTTCAGTTTCCTGCTTTGTCCCAGCCTTTCTGAGACAAGGCAGAGCATTCAGGCTTGTAGCTCTGGCTCCTGGAAGCGTGGTAGAGCAGCAGTGCTCCTCGCCTGGGCTCTGAGGCTGGGAGGAGTGAGAGATGTGCTCCAGACATGGAAAGGCTGGACATCCACCATGGCGGTGAGGTCCGTGTACTCCACTCCAACCCACATCCCCAAGCCTTGCCATCTGGGAGGGACTTGGGCTTGACAGGAGCCAGTACAGCACTGTGGGAGCCACCAGGGCCATCTTGCCCTTGCCAGAGCCAAGGTGCTGGTTCTACTGCATGGGTGATGCCACACGCTAGCACACACATGGGCTGGGAGAAAACGTGGCTCAACAAGGACATACGAGCACTCACTGATGCCAGAGTCATGCTTTGCAGAGCCCTGGGGGTACTGATGGCCATTGCTCATGGACAAGATGCTGTCCCAGTGGTTCCCATCCATCCCTGACAGTTTAAACTGCATCCTTCACTCCCAGTGTGGAAAAGAGGCCGTGGATAAAACATATCCCACAGACTAAAATAAACCAGCTACATGCTAAAAAAAGAGCCTTTGGGTAATCAGAAATCACTGTGCATGGAACATACTCTTTCTTGAAGCCAAATCCTACAGCTCCTTATTTTGAATTTTTATTTGAGTCCCCAGAGCAATTAGGACACATCCAGATCCAAACGACTCCTGCTAAACTTCATCTTGCAGAAACAACAGCAGTTTTTCGCTTATAGAAAACAATAAAAATGAGTTTTGAAATCCTTAACAGATTTGCTGTTTGCACTCTTCTGCAGTTACTCAAACAGGGAAAATAAAAGAATATATCTAGCATTTTTGGCATGTTCCTTTCTTCATATTTGACACCTTGGCTATGCAGCACTTGGTGCACTGAGCCTTCCTCTAGCCCTGGGTGTGCATTGTGCAAACCTGACTGCTCCCTTCACAGGCAAAACAGGGTCACAGTCTCAAGCCTGCGGGGGTGAAAGCCTGGACTGTGTCCAGTTCTGGGCTCCTGGAGCATCTCTGGGAGCAGGAAAGGCTGAGGGAGCTGGGGCTGTTGATCCTCCAGAGCAGACCCTGAGAGGGGCCCTGCCCAAGGTGTGTCAGGGGCTGCAGGGAGGGGGCAGAGGATGGAGCAGGCTCTGCTCGGGGGGGCCCAGCAATGGCACAAGAGCAACGGGCAGGAACTGATGCCCAGCAAGTTCCAGCTGAACAGCAGGAAGAACTTTGCTGTGCAGTGACCCAGCCCTAAACAGGCTGCCCAGAGAGGGTGTGGAGTCTCCTCACTAGGGATATTCCAGAACACCCTGGACACAATCCTCTGCTCTGGGATGGCCCTGCTGGGGCAGGAGGTTGGACCACATGACCCACTGTGGTCTCTTCCAACCTGACCCATCCTGCAATTCCATGACTCTGTGACTGCAACCTCACTTTCCATCTTGGTGAGGTGGTAGGAGTTGCTTAAGCCTCCACAAAAAATGGCCAAAGCACAGGGACAGTGAGCTTGTGTATCCCAGGAGGAGTGTGAGCTTGAGGTGGAAGGTCCAGGATGCTGATGAACATGGACCTGAATGTCCCTGTGTTCTAGTCATTGCGTTGTGTCTGTAATCCTCCTGAAACAGGCTCCTTTAAAACCCATCCAGGGCTTCCCGGTTTGACTATGGGGAGGCAAAGATCCTACAGCAGTCAGCGGGGTCTGTCTGACCCTTAGATCCTCACTCCTGCAGAAGGAAAACATGACCCCCTTGGAGACCTTGCAGGGCTCCTCGTGGATTACACCTGCAGAAACCCACTGCAAGTCACAGGAATCCTCCTGTGGTTCAGAGACAATCAGGAGCCTCCAGAGAGGGAACAGCAAAGGAGGCCACATTTTTACTGCACCCTGGGGGAAGGAGGAGAAGGGCAGCTCCCACAGGGCTGTCGTTCCTGCCTCTCCAGGATGATGCTCCCCATGAAGTGGATCTGTCCAAGGTGGTTGTTTGCTGCAGGAGCCTGTGGTGCAGATGTAAAGCCTGCAGCTGTAAAGGCAGGTCACAGGAACACCAAAGGATCCCAACCATCCCTTCCCTGGCATGGGAGGAAAGGCGGGGAAAAGGGGCAGAGGGTTTCTGTGCCCTGGCACCCCATCTTCATGCAGCTCCCACAGCTCAGAGAAGAGAGCTTGAGAGCAGTGATAACAGGTGGGTCCCAGCAGCTCTGCCTTAGTGCAGAACAAACAGCTCATGATCAGTCCATCTTGTTCAAGACAGGAGTTTTTAAGGGGTTCTTCCAGGCAAACTTTATCCCCAAAGAGCAGGTTTTCTTGGTTAAGCTCAGAGCTGGGTCCATCCTCACCTGTGCCCACCTGCTCTGGTGCTCACCTTCTCTTGAGAGGGAGCTTTATAGTTCAGGTGGCTGCACACTTGACTTCTTTTCTAAATGCCTGTAGTTTTTTTACAAAACCAGGCTGTTTATGGGGCCTTTCCACTCAGTTCCATGCAGCATTGTAAATGAATTCATTAAAACCCAGCTTTCCCCATAGCCAGGGTTACCTTCCATAAAAATCCACAAGAGCTGCAACTGCTTCTCATAATCCATAAATGGAAACAGCCTTCTTCCCTTCTTTTTGCCTCCCTTTGCTTTGATCCTCCCTCCCCACATTCTCCCAGTACCCAAAATAATAAAACAGGGCTGGCAGCTGACTCAGACCCCAGAAAAGGAAACTCCTGCCATGCTGTCTGTCTACACCAAACCTGTGCAACGCCTCAGCAAGATTTCAGGAGGCAGCAGGTGAGTTCATCCTGTTCATCCTTTCACTGGGAGAAACATCCAGGGTGATGGAGATCAGAACTGCAGAATGAAATCGGAGTTTTGTAAGGGAGGTAAACTTCCCTTCACACTCCAACTTACCAATAAACCTCAGAGATGAGGACTAGTAAGGCACCAGACTTTTATGGAGATGCTCTGTCCAGAGAGGTTGGTAGACAAGCTGTTTGCCGACAGATGGACTCCAGTCCCAGGGACACAGGAACCAGCAGCACCAGATGCCCACAATGTACAGAGATGGCTGGGCACTGGCTTTGGGCTCCTTGGGAGCTCAGTGTGACCCAGGGAGCACTGAAGGGAGCAAGGTCTTCCTGAGCATCTCCCACACCTCCCAGAAGAGTGGGAAGACAGCAAACAGACTTTTGTGGGTGCTAACATCAGAGACAGATGTTTTGAAGCCAGCTGGTGGTGTCCAAAGCTGATGTGCAGCAACCTGCAACACCAGATAACTCCTCACTTGTCAGCTGGAGCGTGAAGTCTCCCTTCTCTCCACATAGCACTACTCCATCCATAGGGAACCACCAGGAGAATCCTAATTAGAGTGAATTAGAATGAATGGGACAGCCACTCTGGAAGCTGGAGGATGATGGAGAGGATCGTCCTTTGAGAAAGAGAACAGCAAGCATTGTGAATGTCACTGTACACACCCACAAACATCTCAAAAGGTCTACATTTCCACCCTGGACCATCTCCTGAGAAGAAAGAGTAACTTCAGACTCTTCTCTATGAAGAAGGGGATTAGGCTCCCTTGGCAGAGAGGAATGGTCCTTGTCTTGTCCAGCAGAGACTCAGCTCTGGTCACAGAGTCACAGAATCAACTAGGCTGCAAAGGACCTCTGAGATCATTGAGTTCAACCTATGACCCAACACCACCTTGGACCCAACACCACCTTTGGTCTCCAAAGGGCTGCTCTATCAATCAAACATGTTTTCTGCTTGCCAGCACAGCCTTGCACTCTCCAGGTCACAGCAGAACAGCACAATGGTCCCCATGTCCTTGAGAATCCTGTGTAGACAGACAACTGGTTCGAGACTCTTGGCTGCTACTGAATGCCACCAAGTCAGCCTTGCATTTCCAGCAAGGCTCCAAACCAGGAGCACTGGTATGAGGCACCCATGACTACGTAGCAGAGATCGTGACTGCTGAAGATGTTCATGCCCAGAAGGCATCAAGTCCAAAAATGGCTGGTGGAGAAAGCCAGGAGGTTTTCCAGGTAGGACTAAGCCCTCCAACTGGCTTTGGCAAGCAAAGCCTAACATGACTTCCACCAGTGTCCACTTTGGACCCAAGGCAAGAGAACCATCTATGAGCAAACAGCTGGGTAACTGTCACACCAGCAGGGATGTTCTATTTTCATCTCAGAGAAGGAAAGGAAGAACAGCTTCCCTCACCAAAATCAGACTGAGATGCACTTACTGGGCTTGAAAACACAGACTCAGCCACGATTTGCTGACAGCCAACAAGGCTGGAACTTCCCTGACTAACATTGCAGGGGGTCAGGGCACGAAACATGGCAATTCCACTGAAGTCAGCAGCTCCACTTGGGCATAAAGCTGTCTGCCCAGAGGACCCGCAAGGAGCAGCCTGGGAGAATGAGATCTAATATGAAGGGACTTTAAGACGTCATCAGGACCAAATGAAGACATTCAGGAGGCAAAAGGCAAACTGGAGAAAGGAAGCAACTACAGGGGAGCAGACAGGACAATGCTGCAGGAAAATCACGTCCTCTCAGACTAGGATGTGAGCATCAGCCCTTTTCTTAGGAATACTCCACCTACAAGCTCACTAATTCTTCAGCAGGCCATTTTTTTTTTGTGCTTTAGCCCAAAAATTCCACCTTCCCTGTCAAAACATTCCCTATAAAGGAAGTGGGGGCCAAGTTAATCTTCCAGAGGCAAACAGATGGTCACTGAACCTCTGAAACCTGCCTGTTGGCTGTAGAACACCAAGGAGGTACTGACAGTTCATCATTCTTCCGTACTGGAGGACTCACACTCATTCTGTTCCCAAGGGTGTATGTTTTGCAGGTAGCACGACCACTCCCCCTCCTTTCTCCAGCATCTTTCACTCAAGAATAAAAAGACCTGGGTCACACCTACATTTTAGGTGTGCCCGTCACACCTGTGTAGTCTCTCTCAGTCTCCCAGCCTGCAGTCTGCAGGGTGCAGAGACTTAGTGAAATGGCTGAAAATATAATTGCATATCTATTCTCAGGACTCACTAAGAGAAAAGTAGGATTTCACTGCTCCGTTAGGATGTGGCAAGTTCTCATTATCTTTAACAGGAGATGCTAGTCAGAAGTTGGATATACAAAAACTTGCTTGAATACACAGAAAAGCACTTTGAGTGGGACTCAGCTCGCTCAGATGTAGACATCTCCAGCTGAGCTCAGCCCCCAGCATTCAGTCAGCAGAAAGGCTGCATCCGATCTGCATTAGAAGTCTGTGTTACAACCAGAAGAATACACTCTGCTGGTCACTGACTGGACCCCCCAGCCTGGGACAGCAGCCCCGGCTGCTGATGTTTCTGGTGCAGACACCCACGAGGAGAACACGGCTCTCCTGCCCAGCACTGCTGACCACCTCTGGGGGGGTCTACTCAGTGACCTGAACTGCCTTCCCTAAGCACCGATGGCTCTGAGCAGCACGTAATGTTGAAGCTGACTTGGTTTGAAAACTGAGCAAGTTGCCCAGAAAGTGCAACTGAAACCCTGGTGGAGCCATTTTGCAGCTCCCGTGCAGAGGTTTGGTCTGCCCTTAATGGATATGCTGGATAACCAAGGGGATAGGAGTGGGATTTCCCTCATGAAGGAGTCAGCCTCTAACAGATACACTCCTAAACTGATGTAAAGGTGCTTTATAGAGACAAGGATGATTCTTCTCCTCAGGGGAACTCTAAGAAGAGCACAAAGCACCAACAGGCTGATGTAATTGCACCAGGACAGTGCACTGCTTAACTACACCTGCTCTGAGACCATGGGGCTCTCCTAACCTCCCAGTATGCAAGACGCCCTGCACTAAATCTTGTGACAAGGGTACACCAGGCTGCAGTAGGTCTTTTTTTAGGTGTTCTCAGGGCTTTTCTCCTGCTCCTTAGACATCATTACATTTGGGCACCAGACAATGACTTCAGGAACTGATGAATTACATTCTGGACTGAGGCTTCAGCGATGCACAGAGAGGCCAGAGGGCCCTGCCAGAATCAAGTGTGCTGTAAAGATGAAATACGTGTTCAGGAGCTGAATGCTGCTCAGCCTGGTTCAGCGGTGACCCAATGACATAGTGGCACACGAGGAATGGCAATCGGGACTGCTGTGGGGGACGTGGCCCGAGACAAGTGTGCAAACTGCACATCGTGTGTCTGGGACTGGGGATCTCTGATTTTTACAGCGTGCAAAATTAAAGGGAGAGCGTCCCCGGGTGTACTCCTTGAAGTTTGCTCTTATCTGGAGAGCAGAGGACCCCCTTCCCTTCTGACTGTGCTTACAGAAGACACCCAGGTCACTACAGCACAGGCTTTCGCTGTAGGATCATCGCCTACATCTACCAGGAGCTGCTGTAATTTTGTGGCCTTCTCCCTTGGTCTGATGGCACTAACAGTAACACATCTGCATTTCAGGTGTTGCTATCACGCTGTGATCTTGTTGTGATCCTGCACATCCAAACCTGTTGTGTTTCACCTGGGCCTGTTACTCTGCTCCTGGTCCCCAGGCACCGCTGGGCCAACACACCCACCAGGCACTGTGGAGTCACCTCCTCTTGACATTATCCCAGCTCTCACACTGTGGACACCCAGGAAATCCAGGCTTCCTGAAGCCACCTCCGAACACCCAGCTGTCCCCATTCTTGCATGCAAAAATAAAAAGACTTTAGAGGAAGGTGCAAAAGTCTGGGATACAAATCTCTTGCTCTTTCCAGTCTTATGATTCGGGGTGAGGGATAATGCCCATTCTGGTGTCCTGTGGCTCCCACTACGAGGGGCTGTGCCAGAGGCAGGTTCCATGGTGCTCAGGTGCTGTGCACAGTGTGGGCTCTGGGGATCACCTGCAGGAGCAACACAGGCACCATCCCAGGCAGAGATGGTACGGGATGAGCCCCATGGATACTGCTCTGGGGGCTGGCAGCTGCCTGTGAGGACCAGCCAACAGCCAGGACCACCCAACAGAGAGGAGGAGAGGTGCAAAGGAAAAGGTCAGGCTTTATTACAAAGCACATTTGTAAATAAATGGCTAATAAATGATTAGCAAAGGCTTTCAGCACCTTGCAGGGTTCATTTCTCAGAGTGAGAAGAAGCAGAGAAGAAGGTCACCAAGATGTGGGGGACTGCAGAAGGAGTCTCTCCACAGCAACAGCTCCTGTGCAGGTGACCAGAGCCCCAGCACCCCCAGCCCCACCAACACACCCTTGGGCAGGGGCAGGGACGGAGAGGAAAGGACACTGCAGACTAACAGAGTCGAGCCTTCAGGCTTGGAACCCTCAAGCCACCCCAAGACCCCACCCCACCCCAGCTCAAAGGTGGCAAAAGTCACCATCAGACCACAGCAAAGGTCACCATCAGACCACGGGCCAGCAGTGTCATGTACTTGTCCCACCAGCCCCTAGAAAGGAGCCACCAAAGGAAACTGCCTCCGCTGCTGCAGCAAATTCATTCTCTCTACTTCTGGAGGGAAAACAACCCCATGTTTATCTGCTGCCTCAGTTTCCACACCTAGGCAACAGAGAAAGCTGCCTCCTGGGACCTGGGCAAGAGAGAGAGCTTTAATGTTGAGACAACACCAAGAGACCTGGATAAACAGCCTTGAAATGACACAGGAAGTCCCTTCCTCGAAAGGCAGGTTAACATTCCCAGCTGCTGACAGTCAGCTCCCGTTTCCAAGCTCAGGACTCTGGTGAGCAGTGGCTCGGATAGCTGCCCTTGCCTGGTGCTGCTAACTTAGGAGGCAAAACCTAAATACTCATTAAAGCAGCACTTGGCAGAAACCCCATCCTCAATTACAAAAATCAATTCATTTTTTTTTATGAGTCTGAAGCCTTTGGGGCCTCATAATCTAATTAAATAAAGCTTTCTCTCTTTCCTCTTGCCTGCTCCCATAGGTTCTGTTGTACCAGCAAAGACAAATATATATTTTTAATTTAGCAAAATCCCCCTGCATGGTGTAACCCCTTCTGGACAGAGACCCTTTTTGTTCTCCCCATGCCTGTGTCCTGCTTGGGCAGGCTGCATTTGTATCCTGGTTGCTTTCGTTCCTAAGAAGTGTCCAAAACACCAGGGGCTCAGTCCACCTCCATCCACTCCCACTGGCTGGGTACCAGTGCCCATTTGAGGAGAACTGTGCAGAGCCTGGCAGGAGCACAGCCCATGGAAGGTAAGCTTGGCCTTGGGAGTGGTGCCTTGTGCCACGCCAAGGGCAGGTCTCATCCAAGTCTGCAAAATCCATCTTTCATGGAATATCCTGAGCTGGAAGGGACACATAACGATCACTGAGTCCAGCCCTTGGCCCTGAACAGGACACCCCAGCAGTCCCACCATGTGCCTGAGAGTGTTGTCCAAATGCTCCTTGAGCTGCCAGGACACGCTATGGGGAGAGGCTGAGGGTGAACTAGAGAAGGTGCCATGGAATCCTGGAATGCTTTGGGTTGAAAGGTTAAAGATCATCCAGTTCCAACCCCCTGCCATGGCCAGGGACACCTTCCACTAGAACAGGACCACCCTTTCCTCCTGGTCCAGCACCAGCCAACACCAAGTGTCCATGCACAGAGCAGGCAGAGATCCCTGTAAGGGGACCATCCAGCTCTGGATCAGGGGCTGGAAGGAGGTGGGAAGGTACCACAAGGAACTCCCTCTCTACCTCTATGAGGCTCTTGCCCAGAACTGTGTGAAATTTTTTGGAAAAATTGTTCACTGGCCAAAAATTGTGATTCAGATCAGCTAAACCTTACCTAGAGTTGTGATGCATTTGTGCTGCAACCATTGAAGAGCTGGATTTGAAAAAATACCCAAAATGTAAAAAAAAAAAATTAAAAAGTTGCAAGAACTGAGCATTATGCTTGGACTTTGGAGCATGTAAACAAATACAGAAAACAAAAAATGCAACTCTTCAATTTAGTTTGGTATTACAGCAATTCCCTGCAATCTTACAATATTTTAAAGATTTAAGAGGAGAAGATATTTGGGTCATATTTGTTTTTTCATATCAAGAAAATAATACAGAGACAACTGCACTTGGGGGAGGAGAAGCTGAACTCACATCATTCTCACTGGGCTCTTCAGTTCAGTTAGTGAACTGTAAGTGCAGCAGCCACCTGGGTCTGATGTAGGTCTTCCTGCTCGATGCTGATCAGGAAAGCTTCCAACCCCCAAAAATGGGGCATCACTGGGATTTGCTCTCCTTTTGCAGAGCTGCAGGTTCTGTCTGTTGAGGGGGAATTCAGTTCTCCATCACAGAGCCACAGAAAGGCCACAGAGAGATGAGGAGCTCAGCTGCAGGGCCCGCAGGGGGAGACAGGATGGGCAGTGACTGCACAAGACACCAGATCCAGCTGTGAGCCCCCAGTCCACAAAACACTTCGCCCAGAAGATCACAAAGGGATTCTGTCCCCAGTGCTCTCCCTGCCATGCTCACACCACACTGAAAGCTGCAGGAGACACCAGGGGCCTCCATGATGTGGAGGTGTCTGACCTGGACAGCAGGAGATACAAAACCAGTGGACCAGTGCTTTGCCACAACGGGTCTTTGGGAGATGATCCTTGGACCAGAACATGTCCCATGATGTAGAGGAAGGCAGAAAATCCTGGGATGAACCTGTGCTCATTCTGCTTGTCAGGAAACCTTGCCCCTTCCCTGCCCATGATGAGGTGTCTCAAGGCAGCTGGCAACGTCAGGGCATCCCTCCAACACCACCTTTGCTAGGAGCCACCCAGGCTGCCTCAGAGAACGAGAGGATGGAGGAGGAGATGAAGCAAGGCTGGTGGTACCACAGAGGTACCAGCTCACATGGGACCCCTCAGAGCAGCTCTGGGAGGATCCCTTCAGGTGTGGCCTCCTCTTCTGGGACTCAGTGTGAGCATGACTCCTGGTCAGGACATGGGGACACACTGGTCCTTCAAACAACTCGACAGCCTGAGCCACCTGCCAGCCCTGACACCTCCACAGCCACCAGTCAGGCCCTTCAAGAGTGACTGAAAAACCACAGAGCTGAGAAACCTTGAGGGAAGTACGTTGGGTGATGAGAGGAGGAAGAGGAAGGAGTGGAGGTGGGTGACAAACCCTGTGCCCAGTGACAGGCTGAAGCCTGCAGCCCAGAAAAAGCATGGAGAGCACAAGAAGGGGCTCAGGGCTCAGCTGCACCATCTCTGCTCAGGCTTCCTGTGGCTCCTTGTGTTTTCTGGCCCTGCCTGGTGCAAGTGAGGAAGCACTGGGACTGATCCAGTGATGAGAACAACGTTTTCTCTAAAGGAGGATTCACCAGTGTCCCTACCTGGGCCTTGAGCAGAGTTAGGAGCTGCCCAGGATCAGGAAGGCCAGGTTATGGGCTGCAGGGAAGGGCCTCCCTGAGCATCTCAGCCACTCATCTCCTGGAGCTCCTGCGGGAAGACAAAGGGACAGCAGTGAGGACAAAGGGTGAGGTGGTTAGTGCCCAGCTTGGGCAGGCGCCTCTCCCCGATGAGCCCAACCTGCCAGTCGCCTCCCCAGGGTCACAGGAAATGAGGGAGGGAGGCAGAGCTGATCCCACCCTTGTCACCTACAATTCCTGCACCATAACCACCACAGAGAACCATCACGAGCCTCCTGTGCAGACAACACCACTGCAACATTAATATGGGTCCATCTGACCACTGAATCTGAGTGCACTGAGCCTGCCGTGGACCCTGTCCCAGCACATCTCTGGAAGGGTAAAGAGGATGTTTCCAGCCCCAGCAAATCTGGTAAAAAGAGGTGTGTCCACAGCAGAGGCTGTGAGGTAGCAGAGCAGCAGCAACCGCAAGAGATGTGGCCACTTACATCAGCAGATCACCCACGCCAGGGGCTGCTCACACACAACCTCCAAGCAAGCTTTTCCCTCAGCAAGAATCGCTCCACCCATGGCCAGCACTTCCCTGGCAGTAGCCACAGCTCGCTCCCAGCCCAGGGAACATCCTCCTGGCAACACCACCAACCTGTGCAAGTCAACAGGGCCACACATAGATGCCTGAGCTGATCAGGGGATTCCATCTCCTTCTGGCAACAAGTAACACCTCCTGCTTTGGGCAGAACCACGTGGGACAACTCCAGACTTCAAAGGAGACTTTGCACTTCAGTCCCTTTGACATGGTGGCCTGACATACCCAGGGCTGTGTGTCCCTGGCACAAACCATGGCACAGAAGCTTGTGGCAATGCTGGATGGAGGGATCTTCACTGATGGGAAAAGCCATGGAGGAAGGGGACAAAAAGGTGTTGGTGATGGGATGGAGAGGACAGAAGGGATGGTACTATAAGCTGAATTCCAGAAGAGCAATAGAGGGTGTTTCAGCAGGGAGATGAGAGGTGAGCAGCACCAGTGGGGAGAGCAGAAAGCCAAGACACCTGTGAAGGCCTCACACACAGAGCAGGGTGCAGCCATGAGGAGAAATGAGGCACGTACCTCCTGCTCTGTGTGAAGAGCCACATGATGAGCCACGTGATGAGGGCACCAAAGGGGCTTCATTTCATTCACCCTGGGGTCAGGAAAGCATGTCCTCATCTTGGGTACCTCGGGAACTGGTCTAAAAGTGCCTGTCTCTCTCCTGCCGCGCACTGTGAAGCTCTCCTGAGTGACCTCAGCAAAGCACACCCTCACCCCATCCACCCAGTCACCGTGAGCTGGTGTTACTGCTTCCCATCCTCAGCTGCCCACTGCCCCTGCAAGCAGGACAGCACCATCCAGGCACTGAACAGCCCCGGTGGGCACAGGCAGGGGCCTCCTGGCAGAGCTCCTGCATCCCCTGCCCAACACTGCTGCTGTCACCTTGGCAAAGCCACTTGACCACCCCAAGCCTCAGTTTCCCCAGAGAATACTCCAGCCATGTCCTGGGGTGGGCTGAAGAGTGAAAACACACTGAGAGAGGAGGAAACTCGGTATTAATTCAGAACTACTTGTCTTCCAGCCTCGCAGATCCAAGGGTGCCTCCAGGGAAAACTACCTACTTCAACTCCATTTGTGCCTAACTTTTAGGGGGGAAAAGGACACAAAACGAGGACCATCCATTTTGTGAATCAGTCATCTCTCTGGCTTCCCCTCTGGGCTCTGCCGCCCACTTTCAGACTTTATCCATTGTTTGCCTGGACTTGTACAGGAAAAATCACGTTAAGGAAAATCCTCGCTGAATCACACACTTTGGAGCACTTGCAATGGACAATTTGACAAGGACATGGAGATTTAACATATTTTTAATGCAAAAATATCTAATGATAATATGCTTCACTCCTGGCTAAAAGACATTATCTACTGGCATGGGGGGAATTTAAGCCATAATACCAGCTACTATAATGCAGGCCTGGAACCCCATGCAAATATTATCCTGATCCAACAGCTACAAAGCTCTGTTTATCCTAGTAATTAATTCTGTCTTATGTTTAGTGATACAATTAGAGAAACACTGCCATTCCGATGGGCTTGCTTCCACCAATGCCTTTTACTATATTTACATCCCCACAATAGGCTTGGTCTCACAGAAAAGGGTGAAATTGCGTTTATGGAGACAATGCCACATGCATTCCCAAAGCATTTTAGAGATGTAAAGTTATGCTCCAAATTGCACATTTATTGTGTGAGCACACAATGAGCTTAGATTAAATATTGACTAAAGGCAGCCTAACACTCAAAATAAAGAAGATGAGCACAACAGTGAGATTTACTCCCAGTTGCTAGAGAAATACACATCTGTAACATATAACATGCCCTTCCCACAGATATACTCTTTGTATTCCAGCTAGCCTTAGGCAGGAAAAATTTCATTCTCATAAATTATGGATTTTCTTTCCCAACTGCCAACACATCCCTATTACCAGTTGCAAAGCAAACTAATATAATAACAACAAAAAATAAATGCCATTCCCCTGAGACAGTGATGGGCAGGTGACTGGCCCCTTGTATCCACAAAGTTGAGGCAGCAAAATGGAAGATAAACATGGCTAAAACCAGAGCATCCTTTCCCTTTTGTCCCCCAAGGTGTGGGAATCAGCAGGGAGGTGTGGGCATGGCAGGTATCTTTTTCGAAAGTACTCCCAGCCTTGGCTGTGCTTGGAAAACTATCTGTCCTTCTCACGCCTTCCTCCTCCCCAGACTCGTGGAAGGAATTCAGGGAGACGCAGATGCTAATGGAACAATTACGATAATAACACAGCGCTGAGCGGGGGCAACACACCCCCTTCCCAGCAGCCCGACCTCTAAATCCCCTAATACGGTACCGCTTCATTCAAGATTAAAAGAAACTGTAACCCATCAGAGACAAAAACACACAGGAGACAAGGGCAGGATCTCACTCGGTGGCGAAGCCCCACTCCAGTCCAGATGCAGTCATATCACTTCAGCTTCTCTGTACCATCTCCATGACAACCATGTAATTTGGATGCAATAACCACTGCCGAATTGATCTTTAAATGTACCTTTGTTATAAAACATAAAACTGACCGTGTCAGGCTCAGGAGAAAGAGAAGTAGCCCCCCACCAATGAGGACTGTGATTTAAGAGCCCCCCCCAACCCCCCTTAAATTTCCAGCTTCAATAATTGCGTGGATGAGTGGATTTTTAAGGCAGGGACAACCAACACCATTTGTGCGTGTGTACGGGTAACATTGCAAACGAGACACCACACTGAGGGCTGGAAAAATGTGTCAACGTATATCCAGAGAATGGGCATCTTCACACACACACACACACACACACACACACGTATGGGGAGGTTCAGTCTCCAGCAACTGAAGCATACAGCTGATGCATCAAATAATCCTAATAAGAATCAAACCCGGTAGAACTAAGCAAAATAAGAGGGGGGATCGATGTACGGCACGACAATGAGAGCAGGGGAGCTCGCACTGGCACTTACCCGAGCAATGAGCGGTTTAATTTTTGGTCCCTTCACAAATGCAGCTCCCTTTTCTCTTCAACAATCCATGCAAAATAATCTGCAGTCACACCGATGGAGGAGTGGCCCCGTCCCTCCCCCTCCACCACCTTCCTAGACCTCCCTGTTATTGGCTTCCTTCTCCCTCCTCTCCTGCTCTCCCTCGCTCGCTTGCTGGCGATGGTTACACCTCCCAGCCTTCCCCCAAGGTGTCAAGAGACGGCTGGGGATCCAGCAGGCAGGGTGGGAGGGGACGGGGAGAGGGGGAGGAGGCAGGAGGCATGGTGAATGGACCAGGGAAAGGATGGAATAAAGCCCTTGCTGACGAAGCCCCCGGCAGAGCCCCTGGCAGGAGCAGACCTGCTGCTGGCTAGGAGGGTCTGCTCGCCAGGCAGGAGCTGCCAGGGATATCCCCTGAGTGCTGGGGCTTGTGTGTCCCCCCCCCCCCCCTTCCCCACACACACACACCTGCAGAGTGCTGAGGGACTGGTCTGCTTCCTGCCAGCAAATTGTCACCCTGCAAACTGAGACTGGCTTCAAGTTTTGGGCTGAAATCCTGCCAAATGCTCGCACTGCCTTTAACAACTGATGCACGCCCAAATGCAGACATGCAGCTCTGGAAATGCCTCAAGGACCCACCTTGGTGCAGACCCCAGCACTGCAGCTTGGGTTGCTCCGTGCCTCTGGGCACACCCCCCTGCTGCAGCCCCATCCCATCCCATCGCATCCCCATCCCACCCCATCGCATCCCACCCCGTGCCTGAAGAGTCCCAGTGGTCTCCAGCAGGAGTGCTGCCCATGTGCCTGCCCGGCTCCAGAGCCTCCCCCACCACGGTGGGCTGGACCAGGAGCCTGCTTACCACCCCTGATGCTTCTCCATCCTGTCATCTCTTGCATGCAAAGTCAATGCTTTTGTCTACAGGCTCATCCTGGCACCTGGCTCACCAAGATGCCTGGGGAGGCAGTGTGGGTTGGAGAGGCACAGGGACACCACACTTCTCCTGGTATAGGGCCCCTCTCACCAGAATTACAGATCGCTGGTGTAGGGCAAACCATGCCTCTTGGTCACTTGTGGGTGTACAGGTGAGGGGTGGTGCACCCAGCAGCCTGACTGCTGCACAGGGATGTGTGACTGTAGAATACCAGAGTGGCCGGAGTTGGAAGGGACCTTAAAGATCATCCAGTCCAACCCCTCTGCCATGACACCTTCCACTAGCCCAGGTTGCTCCAAGTCCGGTCAGCCTGGCCTTGGACACTTCCAGGGATGGGGCAGCCACAGTTTCTCTGGGCAACCTGTGCCAGGGCCTCCCCACCCTCACAGGGAAGAATTTCTTCCTAATATCCAATATAAACCTACTCTCTGTCAATTTGAAGTCATTCTCCCTTGTCCTGTCACTCCATGTCCTTGTCAAAGTCCCTCTCCCACTCTCATGGAGCCTCTTCAGGCACTGGAAGGCCACAATAAGGTCACCCAGGAGTTTTCTCTTCTCCAGGCTGAACAATCCCAATTCTCTCAGCCTTTCCTCATAGGAGAGCTGCTCCATTCCTCTAATCAGCTTGGTGGCCTCCTGTGGCCTCAACCACATGGGTCCTGTGCTGGGGACTCCAGAGGTGGAGGCAGTTCTGCACGTGGGGTCTCACCTGAGTGGGGCAGAGGGGCAGAATTCTCCCCTCCCCTGCTGCCCACACTGTGGGATCAGCCCAGGGCACGGGTCACATCCAGCCTCTCACCCACCAGCACCCCCAGGTCCTTCTCCCCAGCGCTGCTCTCCATCTGTTCATCCCCAGCCTGGGCTGGAACGGGGGGGTTCCCCAGCCCAGGTGGTGCCTGCCCACCCTCAGCCCTGTGCCCCACGGTGCCAAAGCACCACAGGCATGTCCCAGATTTGACCTTAAGGTGAGGAGGAAGGATTTGGTGTCTGCCCCAGACACATGTTCCAAGACAGCCAATGGCTTCTTGATTCCATGGAGAAAACCCCTCCCTAGATCTCTGTGCCTCTTGGAAAACTCGTTCCAGAGGGCACACATCGCTGAGCCAGCAGACAAATCCCCAACAGCCCAAATTAAAACATCATTAGAATGGATAGCCAGACATGCCAACACCGAGGCACAGCCATGAGGTGGAATAATGTCCTGGAGCAGCTCGGCAGGGCACGGCCGTGTATCCTTCCAGCAGGGATATCCCCAGCACAGCACACGAGGTTCTTTGCCAGGGATAGTGTTGGTAATGAACCATGTAATGAGCCACCCTGCAGCTATACCAGGACCTATCCAACAAAGGCAAGTGTGAATGAAGGTACAGTGCTGGAGAGACACAAGAAATGGATCCTGTGGCCACAGTCAAGGGCAGCAAGGAGCCAGGCAAATGGAGGTGTGGGACTGCAGTCTCCCCTGCAGTCCCTGCAGAATCTCTTCCTCCAAGAGATTCGCCTTATGCCATCACAAAAATCTGTCCTGCTGCTCTCTCTCTCTGATCAACTCTACTGTATTTGTAATCAAACAGTTATCAGGTTGGGGGCTTTAAAAAAAATAAAATTAAAAATAAAAAGCACAATTAATATTCATCAGTCTGTTGTGCTGCTCAGGTGTGAAGGCAAGGAACAAAATCCAATTTCTGAGCAGCCAGTCCTAGGAAATGACATTTTGCAGCATGAGAAAATGAGGTTCTAGTTTCTAAGAATACATCCACTAGTGGGTTCCAAATAACTGGGTTATCAATCATTCTGCTTCTGGGAATGAGCCTATCAACAGCTGGATTCAGGGAGAAACCTTCTCTCATCCCTTCAGCAGGGTAGTGGGCTTGTCTCTGTCATTGATTGGGCACTCCCAGCAGTAACAGGGTACTGAGATTCCTGCTGGTACTGAGATCTCTGCTGGTAGATCTCTGTTAGATGCCTTGAATATGTCACAGTATTTTTTAAATTAGGAAAACTCCTAAAATAGAGCAATTCTCAATGTGCTGTTTAACTGTCTGGATGTGCACGTGAACATGCAGATGCTGTTTGTCACCTGTGACACGAGTTCTCTGGAGAAGTGGGAGCATCCTAAGGTAAGGACACCTTCCATCCATGCCAGCATCAGGGAGGCCACCCTTCAAGCCCCAAACACTTCAAAGCACCCACCAGGGATCCTGGCAGGCAACAGGGAACTGCTGGCACTAAACAGTTAAGAGCTAAACACTGCAGACCACCCAGCAGGCACTAAAATTAACACCTATTCCATACAGACCACGGGAACACTCCAGCTAGGCTGGTGGGAGAGGTGGAAAAAAGATGGGAGCCTGTGGTCATGAGATGGTTCATGGTCATGTAGCCCCATGGCATCCATTGAACCTGAGCTCCAAGGCTGCTCCAAGGCTGGCAGCACCACAAAACTGGCTCTGCTCCCCCTTCACTCTGAGTAGAGAAGCCAGGACCACTTACCCAACAACCCCCCAGGGTTTACTGACTTCCCCTCACCATTTTAAAAAGTGCCCTAACTGCCGCTGAATGCCAAAGTTTGAAGTGCTGAATCCCCGTTACAAGTAGTTTTCCAGCCATGCCCTGCTCATGATACTTAGTGTGACACTCCTGGGTTTTGCTCAGCCTTCTCAATTCATATTATGAAACCATCACAAGTGTTCTTCTGTGCTCAGGAATGAGTTTGCTTCCATGTCCTTGCACAGCTGTTTTTCTCAGGAAATCCCTTGGATTTCCCAGCTGGGACTCACTAACTTTCAGTACAAGTCACTTTGATGGAAAGCCAGAATTAGGAGAAAGCCCTGTGTGGACCTTGCTGCATGCAGGTAGTGTGGGAAGGGGGGATGTGGAGGGGGATAACAGCCCTCTGAAGAAAAAGGGTCAGTCCTTGTGAGCCTTTGTCTGCATTTCTCTTGACACTTAAAATGAGCTCTTTGTTCTGGGTGATATCTGTCCTGAAAAGTCTGGCCTGCAGCTGTTTGAGCAAACTCTGAGATATGGAAATGGTGGTTCACATCAGGGGCATCAGAGGCGGCTCCTTGTGGCTATTCCAGGGGCTGGCAGAGCTGAGATTTGTTAGTCCCACCCTGGGTGGGAGGACGACAGGCAGAAATGATGCTCTAAAAATAACCATGAGAAAAAGGGTGCAGGCACAGGGCTCCTTCAGCGCCCTGAGGCAGAGGCTGTTAACAGGTTTGTGAGTCTGGGAAGATGGAAGGGAACAGGGAATAGAGGAGTCTCTTAGAAGAGGGTCCAGGGAAAGCATCGACCTGTGTGTGTGTGTGCTTGTGTGTCAGAGCATGTGAGTGAATGCAGCAGGAGAGACCCCCTGGAGCACAAGGCTTTGCTGGATTGGGGCTGAAGCCTCAGGCACTGAACATGAGACCCACAGCTGGCTCCTCTTCCCCACTCACATCAGTTTCTGCTCTGCAGCGGCTTGTTCCAGGGTGGTTCCAGCTTGGAATAGGGTCACAGAGCCACCAAGGGACCACGGTGGCGTGATGGGTGAGGAGATGGTGGGAGGGAAATGTGAAAGAACTGCCAGGAGCCTCTGCTCTAACTGCCAGCTCAAAACTCTTTGTCTGAGGGGTTTGGGAAACCCAGATGAAATGTGTCCTCCAGTAAAAAAGCTGCCACTTATGTGTGGGAAAAAGAAGAAAGCCTCACAGCCTGCAGGTGATACTGCTTATGGCAGGAACTGCCAGATCTGGAGGGCATGGCCCAGACTCCCAGAGGATCCTGCAGGAGGATGAGGAAGGGGGAAAAGTTGTCCTTGCAGGTAAGATGTGGTCAGAAAGTCCACACCCAGAACTCATGCATCAAAGTTGTCTGAGTTACAGGTGTATGGGGGAAGACAGAGAGGTGCTGAGCTACACCAAGTACCTGACCCTGAGGAAAACTGTCCAACAGACAATTAACTCGGGGGGAAGTAATTCCAACCCCAAGACTTGCATCTAAACACTATGTCTGGTGTCACCCTGCAACCATTGGCTCTTCTTAGATACAAAAGCCCATATGCTTCAAGAATGTTCCCCTAGGAGTTCTTTTTCCCATAGGCTGTGACCAGTTCCCCTTATAATCTCCTTCTGGATGGAACTCGTTTAGGGCTCCACAGGAATCTGGTTTTCTATCCCATAGTTCATTCTTTGAGCTCCTCAATAACTTTTTGGGTGCTGGGCCACAACTCAGACTTGAGTTCCAGCCTGGCCAGTGCCCAGCACAGCCACTGTGATCTCCAGAGCCCTCTGGAAGTCCCAAGAGGACACTGCACAGCATGAATCTCCTGTGCAGGGATTAGTTACCTCTCCGGCAAATTTTTATGTGCCATGGAGATATTTGATTCCCTGCCCAGTGTAGGCACTTCTGCCTGGGAAATCCCAGCCTGGAATATGGGAGGCATCATTCCTGGCATTTCAGATTTTGGCAGAAGGTAAGATTGATGCTGGATGAGCACTCTGGTCACTGCCTTCCTTCGTGACAACTTTCAAATGAGTCACTGTCCTCCAAAACACCATCTTTCCTCTGCTCATGGGGTTTTATGAGTGTTTGAATTCACACTTGTCCTCCTGAGAGCCCACTGCTGACACAAAACCAGATCCCCAAGCAGACCCCACCACTCGCAGCATCTGACTTGTCCTAATTTCAGTAACTTTTAGTGTATGAAACCTGTATCCTCAGCAAGGGATGTGAGCAAGCTCTGGGAGGTCCCACAGGGACTCTGCTGTTCTACAGGCTACCAGGGTTCTGCAACATCTCTTCCATCTTTTATTATATTCCAGTGCTGGGAGTCTCCCCCTCTCTGCCATCCATCATCCCAACTGAACAAATGTCGTCCTGTTTCGTTTGACTAACGTCATACGATCACAAAATGGGTTGGGGTGGAAAGGACCTTAAAGCTCAACCAGTTCTGACCCCCCGCCATGGGCAGGGACACCTTCCACTTGATCAGGTTGCTCAGAGCTCCATCCCCCATGGCCTTCATCACTCCCAGGGGTGGGGCAGCCACAACTTCTCTGGGCAACCCTTCTCCCAGCACCCCAGGTACTGACAAACATGAAGTATACACACCCTAAAAGGATCTCTCGGCCATTCCTTAGGAGGCCATTCAGTGTAGGTTTTTTTCTAGTCCTACCTAGATAGTTACAAACATTCCAGTTTCCCAGTTGCCATTTCATGTGCTGCCTGGTTGCTGCTGGAACAAGCAGCTTTCCATCACCACTGTAGGATATGGACCCATGAGGCTGCTTTTCTTCCAGAGTTACAAATCTTTGACTGGACATTTCTTGGGTTTTTTGGCAGTGTCAGAGTGGGCTCTTTAGCAGCTTCATCTAAACCCAACATGAATTTATTTTCTTCCTGACGTATGTACCTGTGAACACACACACGTGCACAGCATCTAGTAGTCCTTAATGCTGGCAAATATAATTTTCATTGACTGCTCTTCCAGATTAGCCTTCTAGGTCTCTGAGTTATGTAACAGTTAATTCATTGCTTTTGTTACCAAATCCCTTCTTGTTCTATTTGGGGTTTTATTACTGTTATTATTTTTGCTTTTCTCTTCCTCAACAATGATAGATTCTTAGCTAAGAATATCTTCCAGGACTGCAAATCTGTGTGCATGATGTGGAGGAGACAGCATCTATCAAAGTTTTCCTAAACAACCCTCATATAGAACACAAATTATTTTCTCTCAGTTTTTCCTCCGATCATTTCTTGCTTGTAATTGTTCTCAGCTCAGGAAAATTGACCACTTTCAAGTGCCTTGCATATGTATTATCAATTTAAGATCACATTCTGCTCATAACAAATGCAATTAGGGCGTTTAGGCAACTATTAATTCTGAGTTCAGTAATCAATTCACTTTTATCTGTCCAGTTGAGGCCTGATCCAGAATTACACCAAATTCACTGCACTACTTTTGGTAACAGAAAATTATCATCTGTCATTTTTAGAGACCGTGGGGCTGTGCATTGGCAGCAACACGAGTACTTCAGCATCTATCCCTGAGGCTGAAAAGCTGTTCTGGGAGCATGGATTTTCTTTCCCTTTGTTATGGAGCTGTTTAGGGAAGCTGTTTGTCCACCCCCCTTGTTCGATCTGGTGTCTGCAGGGAAATGTCTGTGCTGGGGCTGAACTGCTTCAACCTGAATGGGAGAGCAGCCTCTGGCTGGGTATTAGGACAAGTCCTGCCTCCAGCCCTGGGATCCCCAGCACAGGAAGGACATGGACCTGCTGGAGCGAGTCCAGAGGAGACACCAAGATGATCAGAGGGATGGGGCAGTTCTCCTATGAGGAGAAGCTGAGAGAGTTGGGATTGTTCAGTCTGGAGATGAGAAGGCTTCGAGCTGTGCCTGAAAGGGTTTCATGAGCGTGGGAGGGGGACTTTGACAAGGACATGGAGTGACAAGACAAGGGGGGATGGCTTCAAATTGACAGAAAGTAGGTTTAAATTGGATATTAGGAAGAAATTCTTCCCTGTGAGGGTGGTGAGGCCCAGGCACAGGTTGCCCAGAGAAGCTGGGCAGAGAAGCTGCCTCATTTCTGGAAGTGTCCAAGGCCAGGTTGGATGGGGCTTGGAGCAACTTGGGATAGTGGAAGGTGTCCCTGCCCATGGCAGGGTGTTGTAACGAGATTAAGGTCCCTTCCAACCCAAACCATTCTATGATTCTATGATTTCATTAATATAATGTTGCTCAGAGCCCTGTCCAGCCTGGCCTGGAACACTTCCAGGGATGGGGCATCAACAACTTGTCTATTGTCTATAAAATAAAAATATATTGTCGATAAATAGAAGTTTTCAGATGGTGGAAAAGGGCATTGAAATGATCTCATGTTTCATTTACACTCAGCAGTCAGGGTCTGGTTGGGAGAAATGGGGGCCAGAAGCACAGGAGGCCTGGGGCTCCCATGTCTGGGAAGGGGTTGGGCTGCAGTGGGACAATTAGCAGTGATGAGGTTTGCAGCCACACGGGCAGGACCCCACCACCTCCCCTGCTCTGAGCGTTCCTGGGTTGCTGGAGTGGATTCAATAAGAGGGACATTTTGGGATGTTGATGGAGAGATGACACAGATGCCAATGAATTCCCATTAGCTATGTAATAGCCCTCAGGACTGTTGTAGCTTCAGCATTTAGTCCTGTTGAAATGGCCACTGGAACTGGGACAGGGAGCATGACCAGCAAGGCTGAAGCTGTTACAGACACCCAACATCAGTTCAGCTAATGGCACTGCAAAGGGCAGACAGCAAATTACTCAGTGGCTGGGCTGGGAGACTAAACCAAAACTATTTCTGATAAAGCAATTAGTTATAGCCCAGTGCTTCATCTCTTTTGAGCCAGGGGTCAGGGGAAGGGAGTGATCTTCTGCAAGTATGGAGATGAAGAGCAGTTAAACAATTTAGGGGAAAATCAATTTCAGCAAACTATCAGAAGACCATTACTACAGTGGTAACCTTTATGCTGTGATTTTTTTTCCCTGGATGTAACTCCCATAGGAGCGTGTGAACTTGCTGAGCTGACAAAATATATTTCATTTGCAAAGAAACATTTTTTTAATTTTAATGTTTTCATTCCTTTCACTACCAGGTATTTTGCTTGTGTTCTGGCCGAGCTGAATTTCTGTGAGGCATCGGGAAGGGACAGTTTGCTATATGGGGACTGGGAAGGAAGCTGAGATAGGTCTGGAAAGGCTTTTCCTGTCCCTCATGAATTAACACATCTGCTGTTGCCATCACTGACATCACTGAGGGCACAGCCACAACCAAGCTTTCTTTCTCCATCCTCCCAGCCATTTATAGTTAATCTCACAGGGGCCCAAGCTTATCAAAACTCTGGATCATGGGACATGTTCGCATAGAGCTGACACCCCTGGGGCTGCCCCACGCCATGGGCATGTGTCGGAAGCATAGAGGATGGAACCATGTTTCCAACAGGAGAATTTAGCAGCCACGGGCCTGTATGGGACTGAGATGCAGTTAAGTAGTTCCCCAGCCCTGCACTACTTTTTAGCTCAATTTCCATTTCCTAAACCGTTGCTGACGTCTATCTAAATAATCATTATCTCCACAACCACGCTGAGTTTTAGCTCTGCTGAGCACCTCACCGCAGATTTGGAGCTTTGGAAAGGATGCTGAGCTTAAGAAGCTGCTGCTCTGGGTGTTTGTCCCTCTCACTGGCTGTTTTTCCCAAAGCACACACAAACACACACCCTATGTGCATGCAGCTCTCTTTCATGTGAGTTGCCTCAGTGAATACTTGCTGTCAGATCTTCCAAGCCACAGCACATTTTTAATCAGTCAGATAATTCAATCATTCATTTCAGACCTGCTCTGCACAGCTGTCATTTGCAAGCATCAAAGCCTCTCTGTCAAAAAACCACACAGGCTGGGGGTTCATTCAGGCATTGCTGTTTCAAAGTGCTGGGGGGGCGGGGCAGGGGGGGGGGGCAGAGGAAAAAAACTAACAGGATGGATTAAATGAACTTATTATAAATACTTCTGAAGCTACCAGCCAACCATCCCCAGCAGACAACAATGCCATGGCACAAGGGCAACTCAGGCATCCGCAGGATTTGTTAGGTATTTGCAAATCTCACTCTTAAATTGTAGAGTGGGGAGAACGGAGGCGGGGTGGGTGTCAGATGAAGCTTCTTGCCTGAGATGCTCAAAGCCACTGAATGGGATTTGAATGTCTGGTTCTCATTAAAATTAATGGAAATTGGGTGCCCAGACCTACAGGCAGCTTTTGAAAGCTGCGTCTCCATCTATAATTAATGTTCCCAACAGAGTGACTAAATATTTATACAATAGGTCACATTATATGCAAAGTGGCAGAGGTGCTTGTTGGTACATCAGGGACCAAGAGAAGGAGAATCTGGTGGGGTGTCCAGCTTAATCCACATTGTCCCTTGTTTAAAGCTCTTCTACCTCCAAATCTCCAGCAGCTCCCACTGGATGAGCACCTGGGTGGTGGCTCAGCAATGACGATGTTCTCAGGGCACAGTGCAGCAAATTAAAACAGCAGATTTACAGCTTTCTTGGGTTTTCTTCCTCTCCTTCCACACAGCTCTGACTTCTTTTACCAACTTGCTTCACCTCTGCAAATCTCAGTTTCCAGTATGAAAAATGCACAGTGTTGCTGTAGGAGTGCAGTGGAGCTTAAGCCATGAGCCTTGGTTAGAGGTGCTGTAGGTGAGAGACTCCAAGGAAAAGACTGGCACTAATCTGCCTCCAGGCATTAGCAGAGCCATGGCTGGGTCTGTACCACTGCATTTGCTCCGTAGTGATGGAGTAATTCAGGGTACAAAGCTGGTGGGTTGAACCCTGAGGGTGTTTGAGGGGTCTGTGATCTGGGGATAAAAGCCTGGTGCTCCTGCAGGGGAAGTTCAAAGCAACCAAGTCCTGTCCAGGTTTGTCTGTCACCTGGGCCATGCCTTAAACCCAGCCCCAGCTGACCCACTGAGAGTGTGTCCATGGAAGCTTGGGCCTCACACAGAAGAGGTCCCAGGCTTGGCTGAAGACAAACACTTGGGGTGGGCCTGATGATCACAGTGCTCTATAATGCCTTAATCAAGGAGATTCCACTTCTCCAACCCTTCAAAATTTGCCTTTGAACTTTTTTCTTCTGTGTCCCATCCAAAGCCACCAGATGGAGAAGCTCTGCTGACTCAGGGAATATGGAGATGGCTGCAGTCTCCTCCCACGCTTTGGCATCTCCAGGTTTGCCAAGGTCAGATGAACATACTGGGTGGTACCTCAGGGCTCATCTGGGATTCCTCTGTAGGTCCCAAACTTCTAGGGTGTGAGTTGGAGCTCTGGCTTCGCTGAAAGGACACAAAGCTCTGCTGAAGAACAAGTCCTCTGGTCTTGTGTCTGTGGACAAATGCACTCTGCTACAAAGGGTTTGCTTCTGCCCTTTAGCTGCTGGTCAGCTGGCTCTTCTCTACTACACTAGAAATCATCAGTAGCTACTATTGGCTTTCCACATGACCTTGGAAGCACTACACAGACTTTTCTCTGCTTCTCCTGACCATCCTGACCATATTTCACAGCACAACACAGGCTGTGATTGGTGTCCAGGCTGGCTTAGCACAGGTACACAAAGCTGTCTCAGAGAATCAGGAAATCATGGAATATCCTGGGCTGGAAGGGACCCACAAGGATCATTCAGTCCAACCCCTGGCCCTACACAGGATACCCCAACAATCCCCCCCTGTCCCTCAGAGCGTTGTCCAAACACTCCTGGAGCTCTGGCAGCCTTGGGGCTGTGCCCACTGCCCTGGGGAGCCTGGTCAGTGCCAACCAGCCTCTGGGGAAAGAGCCTTTTCCTGAGATCTGGCATAACCCTCCCCTGATACAACTCCAGCTGTTCCCTGGGGTCCTGTCACTGCTCACACAGAGCAGAGATCGGAGCTGCCCCTCATGAGGAAGCTGCAGACCCTGGTGAAGTCTGACCTCAGTCTCCTCCAGGTGAACAAGCCAAGTGCCCTCAGCAGTCACTCAAGAGATGAAACCAAACATGAGCTACAGCCACATCACCTGAATCTCAGAGCCCATTGGGCAGGGCAGAGAGGAAAGAAGGCACTGTTCCGCTCTAACACCACACCCAGACTGTGTGGCATGGGACAATCACTGTTCCCTGGCTTTGCTCCCAATTAAAATGATTGGCTTTGCAAGGCAAAAATGCAAATTCAAGGCTTAGAGCTGTTGTCCCCAGATAAGATGCCAGGAGAGCACCAAGGACACATAAAGAACAAAACAGCTTCATTTTCCTTGTGAATACCTGTCTGTTTATTTTTTAATTAAACAACAGCCGGCTGCAGAGTTGTGAGACAGCAGAAGGATCCCAAGACAGAGGAGATTAGGTGCTCTACACATGTGAGGATGTAAACCCTTCCCACCACGGCCAGCGTGGCAGCTGAGGCTGGCAGAATGTGCTCCATCACTGAACTAATCCCTGCAACAAGCTTCTGCAAATAGTCTTATTTTTGACCATTTAACCCCACAAGCAATTCTGGACCCCAAATCACAGCCAAGCCCCCACTTAGGGTTGATGGGGGGGGTCACAGACAGGAATTTTAGGAGCAGGTTGGAGAAGCCTCTGTTGGCAGCAACCTACCTAAGAACTGGTCCCATCTTCAGGCATGAGTGTGCCTTAGGTCACCTCTGAGAGCTCCTGCCAGCCCTGGAGGTCTGTCACTTGTTGATAGATGCGTAGGTAAAAGTAGGAAGGATTGTGTTCTCTTATCACGTAGACTCAGGGACAAATTTCACCATCCGGAGATCCCTTAGGGCTTGGCAACAGAGGGAGGGCTGTGAACCCTGGCAGAACATGTTGGCCTTGCTCCCAAAGAGCCAAGCCTCCAAACCTGCATCCGTCTGACTTGTGAGCAGTTACTAAGAAAAGGCTGGGACCAAAGATTCAAACTGTTCAGCTGCAGTAATGCCCCTCCTCAGACCCCAAACCACTGACCCAACCACATCCTAAGGCACAGAGAGGACTCCCCACTTAGAATCACAGGATGGTTTGAGCTGGAAAGGACCTTAAAGATTATCTACTCCACTCCCTCTGCCATGGGCAGGGACACTTTCCACTATCCCAGTTTGCTCCAAGCCTTGCTCAACCTGGCCTTGAATATCTGGGGGGATGGGGCATCTACCAACTCTCTGAGCAACCTGTGTTTTACCACTCTTTGTAAAAGACTTCTTTCTCGTATCCCATCTAACCCTGCCCTCTGGCAGTGTGAAGCTATTCCCCTTTGTCCTGTCACTCCATGCTCACGTCCAAAGTCCCTCTCCAGCTCTTCGGAGCCCCTTTGGGCACTGGGAGGTGCTCTAAGATCTCCCTGGATTCTTCCCTTCTCCAGGCTGAACATGGCCAACAGGCAGTGTCCGGAGCAGAGGGGCTCCAGCCCTCGGAGCCCCCACGCTGGGAACACACCCATGCTCCCAGGGCGAGCTGTGCAGGCTGCTGTGCTGTCAAACTGCCCTAGATTGGAGAGAGTAAGCTCCTTTCTGAAGGAAGATAATTGCTCTATTTTAAAACTAAGTGGTTCAAGGAGAAAAACACAGGCAAGAGGGCCTGATGCTCTGAGTTTGGGGTGGGAAACAAGAGATGTGCAGGGCACAGCTGCTTTGCTGGATGGTCAAAGCGATGGATGAAAATCATGAGTCAAGCTGCTACCGAGTTCCCAGCCCAGCCACACTGGTGCTACTGGAGAGAGCAGAGACCAAGGTATGAGAAGTGGGTGCCTCTCCTCAGGGAACTGAACTTCAAGGCTGGGCATCCTTAAAAGCCAGAAGGGAAAGCCGCCGGTGGAACAAAGATCCTCTGTTTTCTCTCACCTGTCCCCTCTCTATCTGTTTGGGTTTTGTGGCCATAAAGGAGGTTCCCAGAACACTCTGGGCCAGCCCTTTAGGCAGATCCAAGAGCTGGCGTTGTGCAGCCTGGCCATGCAGAGGGACAGCCCCCGCCACGGGGACAGCTCCCATGGAAGCTGCTCTGGGGAAAATAGTTGCTGCTCCGGCAAATGGTCTCCCAGAGCAAAGACCAACAAACTAGAGCAGACAACAACAGGGCCATTAATCAGGGCAAGCCTGGCACCTTCCTGGACCCCCCCACCACTGCGATCAGTGATTTCACCAAAGCAAGCACAGAAGAGGCCTCTTCAGCGGAGTTTTGTCCTTGCTGCTTAAAATTCCATAGCTCTCCTTTCCAAGCAGGCAGGAAAGAAACAGTTTTTGTACGTTAACAGCCCGCCCCCCTCGTCCCCATTTGTGTGGAGGAAGCTCTCTGGCTTGAACTTGGCAGGCTCTGGCCTGCAGGGGAAGGACACCAAGAGGCTTGGAGGATCTGTCAGGTGATTCCGAGGACTGGCACTGGCCCTGGCAGAGATGGGTCCTGTCTGAATGTCCCTCGGCTGGAGGTCAGAGAGACATATTTGGTGCTCCAGTGTCACACCAGGGATGCCTGTGAACAGCTCCCAGCCTCCCCCAGGAGGGCACCCTTGCTGATTCTCCTTCCTCTCAGGCTCAGGGGCAGAGCCATTTTGCCGGCAGGTCTGTTGCTAAACCACCCACACAAAGAGAAAACGTGCACGCGGGGAGCAAAGCCACGGCTTGCCTGCAGGCAGCATCACAAGACAACGATGTAAAACCCACTTTGGGGGGAACCCTGTGACCTGGAAACAATGGGGGAAGCACTCAGCTGGCCCCTCATACAGGAGCTGAATGTTATTTGTGTAAAATGTTGCTTTCAAGGCAGGGCTGGTTGCCCTGTCTTGTCTGAGAGCTATTCACTGTCATTTCAGGTCAGAGTTAAGGTTACTAAGAATGTAAATGACACATTTTCTCTAGCAGAGAGCCAAGGCTCCTCTATTGCAGAATGAGAACCCAGAATGAGCAGGAGGAGGCAATAAGTGCCCTGCAAAGCTTTTTTCACCTTAAAATAGTTTTGCATTTGAGAATCCACAGCTGTAACTTAGCACACACATGTGGGAAAAAGAAGTCCTCGGGCCTTGCTTGTGTAACCCCATCTCGAGCCCGTGACTCCCTGTAGCCAGTGTCCTTCCAGAGTCCTGCGTTGGCCAAGCTGGAGAATCAGAATCACAGAATCACAGAATTGTTTGGGTTGGAAGGGACCTTAAAAGTTATCATGGGCAAGGACACGTTCCACTAGAGACCCAGCTTCTCTCCCAGAGGTCCAGGGTCGTTTCTCCTGGATGGTCACCTCCATCAGTCTGCCAGTCTGCCATGGGCAGGGACACCACTTCCAGGGATGGGGCATCCACAGCTTCTCTGGGCAACCTGTGCCAGGGCCTCCCCACCCTCACAGGGAAGAATTTCTTCTCAATATCCAATCTAAACCTACTCTCTGTCAACTTGAAGCCATTCCCCCTTGTCCTGTCACTCCATGCCCAAAGTCCCTCTCCAGCTCTTTAGTAGCCACTTCAGGTACTGAGAGGTCACAGTAAGGTCACCCTGGAGCCTTCCCTTCCCCAGACTGAGCAATCCCAATTCTCTCAGCCTTTCTCTTAGGGGAGGTGTTCCCCTCCTGAGAGATGCAAGGGCCTTTCTGCCTTCAAATCTTTCTGACAGCCACTCCCTTCCCTCCCCATGGTCTGCAGCCCCTCTACTGCAGCAGTTCATCTCGTGAGCCTTATCTTTGCCAGGCGCAATCTCAGTCCTTTGTCTCTCAGAACGGGGCTTAGAGAACTCTCCAAAGTTAACGAAGCGGGTCCGTCCCCTCATTAACTCCCCGGACCTGTCTCCTTTGAGTAGATTGTGCTGACTCTGCTCACACATCACACTTGCTGCTCTAGATGCAGGGACACTGAGGCATTTCCAGCTGGGACACAGACAAAAGGAAGAGATAGCAGAGCCTTGGTTACCACCGGAGCAATTCAGGACAAATAATTAGAGGCTTTCATGGCTAATTGGATCTGTACTGTCAATCCAGGACAGGAGATGCCTTAACCCACACTGCCTGCCTGAGATTGCTAAGAAGGCCATAAATAAACTGCAGCGCTGGTCCAAAGCCTGTCAGCCTTCAGCTTCCAGCCTGTGTGCTCCCTCCCAGCCTGTCCAACAGGGCACTGTCCTTTTCCACGACTGCAGCCTGGCAGCCATGCCAGGACACCGGGACTCCACCTGGGGTAGCTCAGAGACCTTCAGGCACCCTGACCTCAGCATGTCGTGGCTGGCTTGAACAAGAAGTTGCAGTTTTCAAACTGAAGTCAAAGGGTGAGGGAAGGAGAAGTCAGCAAGAGCCAACATCAGAGATCAGTGTCAGCAGGGACTGGCAGCCAAAGACAAGGTGTTTTCCAAGGAAGGCTTGTGAGCTGGCAGTCAGGTCCCTGCAGTATCCAGACTTCAAGCTGCCAGTCTGCAGTTACAGGACAAGGCTCCATTTCCATTCCCAGCTGACTCTCAGCCCTGAGAGGGAGCTCAGCCCTTTCCTTCTCTGTTTAGACATCTCTTTCAGATCCTAGAAGTGCTGGTGCTTGAAGATAAGACATATAAACAAGAACAAACACCTTGACATGACCGCCAGCTCAAGCAAGGCCATTCAAGACCCTTAAAGCAAGCTGGAAGCCTGATCCTTCCCTCTGAGGACCTTCAGCATCTAATCATGTCCCTGAGCTCATGCTTGGTCTGCAAGGCTGTGCAAGTTCCTTGGGAAACACAGAGGAGGGAAATGGCTTGTATTGCTCAGGACCACGACCTGCAGTTCCTCTGCCAGGGGAAAGCCAGGCACAGGACACATAAGGAGGTAAAGTCACAAAAAGGACAGGGCCAGGCAAAAATAGAATAACCTACTTGAAAGTAGGACAACATCACTAAAGAGTAGGACATCTGGTCACCACAGCAGGAGGAGCAAATACAGGGGAGGCAGCTGGTCCACGCACACATCTCACCTGATGGGAGACAGCTCCAGTGCAGATGTGTGGTCTGTTCAGGCAAGCAGCCGGGATGATCAAAGCAGAGCAGCTCTCAGTCTCTCTGAGATGACTGCTAGACTTGCTGCTGGAAATCAGTGCATTTGTCCTACCCCCAGAAACACCCCACTCCCAGGAGCTTGTGGGATATGCATGCCCAAACTAACACCTTGTCCCTTCTACCTCATATGCTAAACCCAGGGTTTTGCAAGAAACCATCACCCAAACAGAAAATGTAAGAAGATTCCCCATGTGTCCCACTGCTGTTGTTCCAGAACATGTTTAATGCTTGTAAACTGCTTCAAGGCCCCTGCTCTGCAGCCATTCCCTCCCCTGGCTCAAGCCCACCTACCTCTGCTCGACTCCTTGCCCCCCAGTGCCATCCCCCAGCCCAGGCTGGCAGTTCACTGGCAGAGCACAGCTCAGACAAGACGTGGTTAAGAAGTGATAAAAGTTCATCACTGAGACTGAATGAGCATCTTCACAAACTCCACAGTGTCAGGCCGTGGCTAAACCAAGCAGGATAGGACTTTCGGGAGGAAACAAGAAACTAACTGCTGCAGAGCAGCTCCCCTATCAGTGAGCTCATCAAAGGAGCCTCAGTGCTCCTTGCAGAGAAGAGTTAACGCCACGCCGCTGATGCTGCTCCAGGGCACAGTTTCCTACCCAGCCTTGGCAGGACAGGCAGTTTTCTTGGCTTAGAACCCTGTGCTGGAACGGAAACCCAGAGCATCAGGTCTCAGGACACCATTGAAACCCCTATTCCTTGTTCCTGCTCTCAAAAGAGGCAGTAAGAAACCGTCCAGGTCCCTTTGCGGAAAGCTTTAAGGCCCTCCAGAAAAAGGTCTCTCTGCCAGGTGTGGTTTGTTTCTTAAACTCAGACTTGCCAAGAGCTGTCTGGGGCAGCCTTGAGCTGAGGTGGGACCCACAGGAGCCCTCTCAGTGGACCCAAAACTGAGGTGAGTGTTTCTGAACTAACCTGATGGCTGAGCCAAACCTGAGAAAAGCCATAGAGATCATTTTGCAAGTATCCCCATGTCAGGTTCCTTTCAACCTGTCACCCACAACTTTCTTTCACCTGCCCTGCTCTGGATTCCGCTGCTCAGCCCTTTGCTCTGGGCCAGGGGGGTCTGCACCCTGGCCTGGAACGAAGCTGAAAGGCGCAGAAAGGTTTCTCTAGTCTTTGCAAGGGCTGTTGCAGTGGCCTCCAGAGAGGGCAATTTGGGGTAGAAGGAAGGAGCAGGCAGGGCAGATTCAGGCAGCAGTAAAGCAGGGAGGTGGCCTGGCTCCCCTGTGCTGGAGTCCTGTCACAGTCCTTCCCAGGGAGAGCAGTCCAGGACCCTGAGTGATGATGCTGGATGAATCCCAGGGGTGACAGAGAACACTGGGACAGAAGAGACCACCATCTCCAGCCAGGGCTGCCCAGGCCCATTTGTGGTGCCAGGAATGGGGATGGGATGACACCTTTGAGCTCACAGCAGTGAAATTCAGTTTGCCAGCAGCAGGGTGCAGGCTGCAGCTGGCTCTGAGCTGACTGTAGGTGCACAAGCTGGCTGTCCACAGCCTCACACCACCTCTGCCAGCCCAGAAAGCAACCCAGAACCACTGCCTCCCTCACACTTAACCCAGTGACCATGTCTCCCCTTTTGCTACCACACTGATGCCAGGCAGAAAGAACCAAAACTTCTCACTCTGGGACAATGATTTTTTAACTCCAGGATTGTCATTCATTCTCTGCAAAGGCATTTTGACTAAGGAATCATCTCAAATCCACGAAAAAGAACTTAGTTCTGAAGACGTGATCAGCATTTTCCATTAATTAAAGAAAAAATACTTCAGAAAAGCAACCTAATTTATCAAACATTCTGATACCCCTAAGCCTGCCCCCTATCTCCCCCAAGGTATCTATAGGGGTGGAGGCAGGTGTGCTCCACTGTGATCAACAGGCAGTACCCAGAGGGACTGACAGTGAACTGGAGGCTGAAGACATTTCATATCATGACAAGTTCCTCATAGCAAGAGCTCCCCATCCCACAGACACAGCATCCCATCCATGCCTGCAAACCTGCCAAGAGGCTGCTAATTCTGCTTGCCAAGAAAGGCCTGAAACCTTCCCAGTGCAATTCTCGTCCATCAGACCAAGATGAGCTGCCAGTCAGCTTGAGTGGGCTTGTCCACATCACACCTTTTTAATTCTGCTTCTCAGCCTTCCCTCTGCTCTGGGGAACTGCAGCAAATGATGCTTCTCTGGGATGATGCTTCTCTGGCTCGTGTCTTAAACACCACTAGTTGAAAGGATGTTTCTGACACCCAGTTGAGCCTGCTCCCTTACACAGAAGGACAAGGGAGCAGCTGGCCAGGAACCTGACAGCAGAAAAATCCTTGCAGCAAATGCTCTGTCAGGCCACAAATCCTGCAAAACCCCTACTCCAAGTCCTTCCCTGAGCAGCCCAGGAAGCACTGCGGTTTTGAGATAGCATGAGACCACTTGAGCACAAGCTTAATCCCGCGGTGCTCCATACTGGAGGCTCTCAGGGAAGAAGAGCCAGCTCAGTGCCTGTCACCTTCCCTACCCTGCTTGTAAGAGGATGGTGATCCAGCTTGGGGCACTGCTGGGCTTGCAGAGAGGTGGGTATGCAGCACCCTGAGCAGCCTGTCCTGCACCCTACTGCTGATCCAGGGGATGGCACAGCCCGGGAGCAGCCCCATCCCTCCAGCACGGGGAGCACACAGCTCCGGGGGCACCCCACTGCTCCAGTATATGGGACAACACAGCCCCAGGATCAGCCTCTTCTCTCCGGCACGGGGATAACACAGCCCGGGGGCACTCCCATCCCTCCAGCATGGGGATAACACAGCCCGGGGGCACTCCCATCCCTCTTGCACAGGGATAACACAGACCCGGGACACCCCCATCCCTCTGGCACAGGGATAACACAGACCCGGGATACCTCCATCCATTCCCGACGGGGATAACACAGCCCGGGGCACTCCAATCCCTCCAGCACGTAACGCAGTCCGGGGAGCACCCTCATCCCTCCGGCAGGGGTGTAACACAGCACGGGGGGCACTCCCTCCCTCTGGCAAGGGGGATAACAGAGCCCCAGGACCACTCGCTTCTCTCCGGCACGGGGGTGACACAGTCCGGGGGCACCCCCATCCCTCCGATACTGGGAACAACACAGTCCGGGGGCAACCCCAGCACTCTGATACAGGGAATAACACTGCCCAGGGACACGCCCGTTCCTCTGGTACAGGGAATAACACAGCCCGGGAGCACCTCTAACCCTCCAGCATGGGGATAATACAGCACAGGGGCACCTCCATCCCTCCGATACTGGAGTAACACAGCCCGGAGAGCACCCCCGTCCCTCTGATACAGGGAATAACATAGCCCGGGGGCACCTCCATCCCTCCGATATTGGAATAACATAGGTCGGGGAGCACCCCCATCCCTCCGACACGACCCCAACCCCCCTCCCGACCGCACCGCTCACCCCGAGGGGTCCCTCTCCCGGAGACGCTCCTCCCCGGTGGGAGGGATAGCTGCACTCACCCCGTACCTCCTCTCCCTGGTCGCCCCCTCTGCCGTGTCCCCGGGACACGCGTGCGGCCACGGGGAAGCGGGAGAATCCCCCGGGAGAATCCCCCGGCACAGCCGGGACCGGCCNCCGCCAGGGGGCAGCAAAGCGCCCGGCCGCGCCTCTACCGCCCCCTGGCGGCTGCGGCCCGAACTGCGCCGGCACCGCCCGGGTCGGGATGAGCGGGACACGGAATGAGCGGGACGCTGGGAATGAGCGGGACACACACTGG